>UNPE01001268.1:330000-382500 GCA_900536245.1 Epinephelus coioides | reverse complement strand
GATATTGTTGATGGTCAGCCAGCCTTTACGGATCACCTGTGCACGCGCACACACACACACACACACACACACACACACACAGGTGGTGAGTGATGACATCATCAGTGATAATCAGCAGTAACGATGGAGGAAACACTTGAGCCTCAAAGGTCACGCTGCTGCGTTGTGATTGGTCGTTGCTAGTCAGTCACACGCTGTGTGAGGAACTCACCATGATCTCATCCTGGTTGCCACGGCAACAGAAGCGGACACAGAGAGAGAGAGAGAGAAGGAGAGCGAGAGAGAGAGATGGTGAGACGGAGAGATGAAAAAACACAAAGTGGCTTCTCCTCTATCAGGTCACATGACCACACCATCAGGTCACATGACCACACCCACCTGGTTTCCTGCCGCCTTCTTCTTACTCATCTGACTGCTCTTCTGCTGGGCGCTGAGGGACAGACAGAGGCACAGACAGGGGCACAGACAGGGGGACAGACAGAGGCCAGACAGACAGGGTGACAGACAGAGGCACAGACAGGGGGACAGACAGGGGGACAGACAGGGTGACAGACAGAGGCACAGACAGGGGGACAGACAGGGGCACAGACAGGGGGACAGACAGAGGCACAGACAGGGGGACAGACAGAGTCACAGACAGGGGGACAGACAGGGGCACAGACAGGGGGACAGACAGAGTCACAGACAGGGGGACAGACAGGGGCACAGACAGGGGGACAGACAGAGGCACAGACAGGGGGACAGACAGAGTCACAGACAGGGGGACAGACAGGGGCACAGACAGGGGGACAGACAGAGTCACAGACAGGGGGACAGACAGGGGCACAGACAGGGGGACAGACAGAGGCACAGACAGGGGGACAGACAGGGGGACAAGTGGTCAGTATGTCAGTGGTTGTCTCGAACAGGTGGAGAACAGTGTGTAGTTAGTGTCTTACTTGGCGAAGCCGATGAAGTCATCATGGTTGGTGTTAATGTACGCCAGCTCGATGTCGATCAGCAGCATCACCTGGAGACAGAACAGGTGACGTCACATGTTTGGTTGTGACATCACATGTTTGGTTGTGACGTCACATGTTTGGTTGTAACATCACATGTTTGGTTGTGACGTCACATGTTTGGTTGTGACATCACATGTTTGGTTGTTGACAGAGAGCAGCTGGTATCAGCCTGTCCTACTGATGATGTCATTTCCTGTGGAAGTGTGTTTTACTGTCAGTCATGTGATAACCTGAGTTTAATGTATGACATCATGACATCACAACACAGATCAGAGCTGTCAGCGACCTAGCGTGACAGAGCTAAAGCTAAGCGGAGTAAAGATGGAGGTCTGACGAAGAACAAGTTACCTGTGGTCGCTCTGCTGTCAGTATGAATAGTACATGTGTGTTATGTGCATGTTCTCATTGGTCACACACAGGCCACAGCTGATTGGTCAGTTTACATGAAAGAGTAGATCTAATGACACGTGATGACGTGACGCTCACTTCCTGTTAGGACACGTCTGAAGGCCTCTGATACCTTTGACACATTTCCTCCTCTGGAGTCACCTGTCTGACTGACATCACTTCCTCCTGCAGCTGCATGAATGGGCGGAGCTATCCTCCCTCTGTCTCCTCCTCTTCATCATCATCATCATCATCATCATCATCATCTGAATATCACTATCTGACCTGTTGATAGTATCTGAGTTATGAAATGATTCTGTCAGACAGACACACGGACAGACAGACACACAGACAGACACACAGACAGACACACAGACAGATACACACACAGACAGATACACACACAGACAGACAAACAGACAGACACACAGACAGATACACACACTCAGACACACAGACAGACAGACACACAGACACACAGTCAGACAGACACACAGACACACAGTCAGACAGACACACAGACAGACACACAGACACACACACAGACACACACTCAGACAGACAGACAGACACTCAGACAGACACACAGACAGTCACACAGACACACAGACACACACACAGACACACACTCAGACAGACAGACAGACAGACACTCAGACAGACACACAGACAGTCACACAGACACACACACAGACAGACACACAGACACACACACAGACACACAGACAGACAGACACACACACACACTCAGACAGACACACACACAGACACACAGACAGACAGACAGACTCACAGACACACACTCAGACAGACAGACACACACTCAGACAGACACACAGACACACACACAGACACACACTCAGACAGACACACACACAGACACACAGACAGACAGACTCACAGACACACACACAGACACACAGACAGACAGACTCACAGACACACACTCAGACAGACAGACACACAGACACACACTCAGACAGACACACGGACAGACAGACAGACACACAGACACACACACAGACACACACTCAGACAGACAGACACACACACACTCAGACAGACAGACAGTCACACACACAGACAGACACACAGACAGACAGACAGACAGACAGACAGACAGACACACAGACAGACACACACACACAGTCACACACACAGACAGATACACAGACAGACAGACAGACAGTCACACAGACACAGACACACAGACACACAGACACACAGACAGACACACAGACACACAGACAGACACACAGACAGACACACAGACAGACCTGGTCTTTGGTGCGACTCTCTCTGTCTCTGATGTGCTGGGTGACGATTCTCTCCATCTCCTCTCTGAGCATGGGAAACTGAGCCAGCTGCACAGGAAATACATCATCATGACATCATCATCATGACATCATCACATGATCAGCAGATAAATAAACATTACACTGTGGTCTGAGTGAATACTTAATTCTGATTGGCTGCAGGGTGTCCATTAAAACCTGATGATGGACACCTACTGAGAAGATCAGCTGTTTGATGTTAATGCACTAAGACTGTAAGAAGGACACTGTCCCTCTGGACACCACAGGGTGGACGCTGTCCCTCTGGACACCACAGGGTGGACACTGTCCTGGACACCACAGGGTGGATGCTGTCCCTCTGTCCCTCTGGACACCACAGGGTGGACGCTGTCCCTCTGGACACCACAGGGTGGATGCTGTCCCTCTGTCCCTCTGGACACCACAGGGTGGATGCTGTCCCTCTGTCCCCCTGGACACCACAGGGTAGATGTCCCTCTGTCCCTCTGGACACCACGGGAAGATGCTGTCCCTCTGTCCCTCTGGACACCACAGGGAAGATGCTGTCCTCTGTCCCTCTGGACACCACAGGGAGATGCTGTCCTCTGTCCCTCTGGACACCACAGGGTAGATGCTGTCCTCTGACCACAGGTAATGGTCCCTCTGTCCCTGGACACCACAGGGTGGATGCTGTCCCTCTGGACACCACAGGGTGGATGCTGTCCCTCTGTCCCTCTAGACACCACAGGGAAGATGCTGTCCCTCTGTCCCTCTGGACACCACAGGGTGGATGCTGTCCCTCTGGACACCACAGGGTGGATGCTGTCCCTCTGTCCCTCTGGACACCACAGGGAAGATGCTGTCCCTCTGTCCCTCTGGACACCACAGGGTGGATGCTGTCCCTCTGGACACCACAGGGTGGATGCTGTCCCTCTGTCCCTCTGGACACCACAGGGTGGATGCTGTCCCTCTGTCCCCCTGGACACCACAGGGTGGATGGTGTCCCTCTGAACTTACTGATTCTCTGTATGACACCAGAGGTCAGCTCACATCTCACTGGCTGTCGACCTTGGTGTTTCAGGACATCATCCTCAGTAACCTTACAGATGACGTATAGTTTGTTAAAATGTTGACACAAATTTGGGGACAGGGACACATGTCCTCCTGTTGTTAAACGTTTGTTTCTGACTGTGAATCTTGTTAGCATGAATTTAGCTTTCAGGCTAACAGCTGATTGGACTTCAAATATGTCTCCTGTGTACCTGAGGTTTGTCCTACTTCCTGTAACAATCTTTTAATTACATGAGAACCTTATGTGATGGAAATGACTGTTCCAGGTCTTAGTCAGAGCCTTGGCTGTTAGCAAGTAATAAACTTTAGATTTAACTGAAGAAAATGTCAAAATATAAATGAATTTTAATTTGTCTGATAGGTGACTGAGGTGTGAGAGAGAAAATGGCCGACATGGTGTCATCATCAAGACATAATGTTTACCACAGAGTCCATTATGTCCTGATAGAGGACACCATGTCAGCCATTTTCCCTCAACACTTCCAAACTCTAGTCGAGGGTACCTTCTGAGTGCACTGCCTGACGGTGTTGACGAGCTCGTTGATCACCAGGTCGACACATTTCTGACATGGCTCTTTGATCTGAGCGATCAGACGCTTCACGATCGTCTCAAACGCCATGTCGGGTGTGAACAGACCCGTCCTGGACAGAGAGCACAGGTGGCATCACACTCAGGTACCTGAGCACACACACACACACACACACACACACACACACACACACTCACAGCGCACAACTGAACACACTGTGACTGACACTCACCTGATGCCGTGGATGTTCTTGATAGCGTAGCTGATCTCTTTACGAAGAGTCTTTTCATCACTCTCCAACTGCACACACACACACACACACACACACACACACACACGGGTTAAACTTGCTGATTTTTGGTCGTCACCTTTACAACACATTAGCAGGACCCAATATCCGTACCTGCCACATGTGGGTGGAGTTTGGCGGTGGCGTGTGACACAGTCACTCTGACAGTTTGAACACATCAGGCTGTAACTGTTTGTGTATTCGTCTTAAGCTGTCACCATCAGAGGTGTCACAGTCTGCTGCACACGGGAAACGTGACGTTGAACCTAAACTCTGTCCTGAAACTTTTCGCCGTGCACCATTAGCAACATGTGCTAAGGTTAGCACAACAAGCTGATTGGCTGTGAGTCACACATGAAAGGGCGGAGCTTGAAGACCTGACCACAGGTTCCTGCTCAGCTACAACACCAACAGAGACAGAGCTGTGTAGAAGAAGAGGACGGTGTGTTGGGGCTGTGAATGGAAACACTACCAACATGCTAACACACGTTTAACATCACCCAGATGTGCCCATCACCAGGATGAGGAAGAGACCTTCTCCCGCGGGCCTGGGTTTGGGGCGGTCGGCCAGACCACCTCTATCTTGAGCTAGGGAGGTGCGTGAGGCAGGCAGGCAGGCAGGCAGGCCGGCCGCCGCGCCCCGTTCTGCCACCGTAGCCGGAGTACTGCAGTATGAAGGTAACCACAAAAGCAGTACCGCGGCTCATGTTTACTGCGGTAAGTTACTGTCACTGCGAATACCGCTCAGCCCTACTAGGAGTGGTTACTAACATCCCCCCAGACTCAGACTGCCCCCTGCAGCAGGTCCACGACTTTGAACCGTCTACCATCAGATGTTCTGTTACCAACAGACAATAGGCAGAGCTGCTCATCACTGATAACATTTACTTCTGTTTTGGGGTGGACAGATCGTCTCCATGGAAACAAGACCGGTGCTTTCAGACCAGAGGAACTTTTCCATTGTTCTAAGAAACCTCACTGCAGGAGTGGAACAACCATGGATCTGAGAACACAGTTATTTAGCTCCTGGTTCAGAGCACGTACTCTGTCTGCACACGATCAACCTAGATGACATCAGAGCATGTTGATTGGTCACACACATGACCCAATGCAGCACCCGCAACTGCCATTTTTGAAACCCTGTTAAGACAACAGAGGGCACGAAACGGAAACAAAAAACTAAAAGCAATACGAGACACATGAGCCTTGTATTCTTTTAGCCCTTAGCAGTAATGATTTTATGAGCTTTTTTAATGACAAAATTCTATTAGAGGCAAAATTCATGACCTCCTGTCCTCAGATAGTACCTATCTAACCTCAAACACAGCTGTAAGACCTAATATATATTTAGATTGCTTCTCCCCAATTTCTCTTCAAGAATTGACCGCAGTGATTTCTTCATCTAAATCATCAACGTGTCTCTTAGACCCCATCCCAATTAGGCTACTTAAGGAGGTCTTTCCTTTAGTTAACACTCATATATTAGATATGATCAATATATCCTTATTAACAGGCTATGTACCACAGTCTTTTAAGGTAGCTGTAATTAAACCTCTCCTAAAAAAGCCCACCCTGGATCCAGAGGTGTTAGCCAACTATAGACCAATATCTAATCTTCCCTTTATGTCAAAGACCCTTGAGAAAGTAGTCGCAGACCAGCTGTGTGATTTTCTCCATGATAATAATTTATTTGAGGAATTTCAGTCAGGATTTAGAGTGCATCATAGCACTGAGACAGCACTAGTTAAAATTACAAATGACCTTCTGATTGCTTCAGACAAAGGACTCGTCTCTGTACTTGTTTTATTAGATCTTAGTGCAGCGTTTGACACAATTGACCATCAAATTCTACTGCAGAGACTGGATCACTTAATTGGCCTAAAAGGTTCTGCACTAAGCTGGTTTAAATCTTATTTATCTGATCGTTTTCAGTTTGTTCACGTTCATAATGAATCATCCTTACGTACCAAAGTTTGTTTTGGTGTTCCGCAAGGTTCTGTGCTCGGACCAATCCTATTTACTCTATATATGCTTCCTTTAGGTAACATCATTAGAAATCACTCTATAAATTTCCATTGTTATGCGGATGATACTCAGTTGTATTTATCGATGAAGCCAGGAGAAAGTAATCAATTAACTAAACTCATAACATGACATAAAAACTTGGATGAGCACCAATTTCCTGATGTTAATTTCAGACAAAACTGAAGTTATTGTTCTTGGCCCCAAACAACTCAGAGACTCTTTATCTGATGACATAGTTTCTCTAGATGGCATTGCTCTGGCCTCTAGCACTACCGTAAGAAACCTCGGAGTAATATTTGATCAAGATTTGTCTTTTAATTCTCATTTAAAACAAACCTCACAGACTGCATTTTTTCATCTGCGTAATATTGTGAAAATTAGGCCTATCCTGACCCGAAAAGATGCAGAAAAATTGGTCCACGCTTTTGTTACCTCTAGGCTGGATTACTGTAACTCTCTATTATCAGGTAGCTCTAGTAAGTCCTTAAAAACTCTCCAGCTAATTCAGAATGCAGCAGCACGTGTACTAACAGGAACTAAGAAACGAGATCATATTTCTCCTGCTTTAGCTTCTCTGCACTGGCTCCCTGTAAAATCCAGAATTGAATTTAAAATCCTACTGTTAACTTATAAAGCTCTAAATGGTCAAGCTCCGCCATATCTTAGAGAGCTCATAGTGCCATATTATCCCACCAGAACACTGCGCTCTGAGAACGCAGGGTTACTCGTGGTCCCTAAAGTCTCCAAAAGTAGATCAGGAGCCAGAGCCTTCAGCTATCAGGCTCCTCTCCTGTGGAATCATCTTCCTGTTACGGTCCAGTGTCCAATTACTGCATGTCACTAACTCGGCTTCTTCTCCGGAGCCTTTGTGCTCCACTGTCTCTCAGATT
The DNA here is from genome assembly GCA_900536245.1 of Epinephelus coioides. Classification (NCBI taxonomy): domain Eukaryota; kingdom Metazoa; phylum Chordata; class Actinopteri; order Perciformes; family Serranidae; genus Epinephelus; species Epinephelus coioides. The sequence continues at coordinate 375,015 of UNPE01001268.1, read as the reverse complement.
AACTCATATCACAGCGGTGCCTGGACAGCGTGACGTGTGTGGTTGTGCTGCTGCCATGGTCCTGCCAGATGCCTCCTGCTGCTGCTGCCATCATTAGTCATTAGTTATACTTCTACTGTTATTATACACATATGACTATTGTCACACATGTATACTGTCAGATATTAATACATACTTTCAACATATTGTACCACAGTAGCCAGAACTATAACTATAATATTTTTACTTTCATTAATGTTGTTGTAAGCTACTGTCATTACCGTCTGTCCTGCATCTCTCTCTCTCTCTCTGTCTCATTGTGTCATACGGATTACTGTTAATTTATTATGCTGATCTGTTCTGTACGACATCTATTGCACGTCTGTCCGTCCTGGAAGAGGGATCCCTCCTCAGTTGCTCTTCCTGAGGTTTCTACCGTTTTTTTCCCTGTTAAAGGGTTTTTTTTGGTGAGTTTTTCCTGATCAGCTGTGAGGGTCATAAGGACAGAGGGATGTCGTATGCTGTAAAGCCCTGTGAGGCAAACTGTGATTTGTGATATTGGGCTTTATAAATAAAATTGATTGAATTGACATGGAGTGACGGTGACGGTGACATGAGTGAACAATGACTTCCTGTCAGGAGTCACTGTTCACTATGTCCAACTTCCTGCTGCTGTGCACACGGGCTGGATCATATCCTGCCTGATATTTCTGAGTCAACACAGCACAGCCATCCCTCACATCTGTGTGTGTGTGTTACCTTGACCAGTTCGAAGGGGAAGCGTTCGTGGAAGATTCGGTTGATCTTGGCTCCTCCTGACAGCTCGTAGGTGTCGACCTGATCTCCAGATCCTTCGATCCGCTTCTCGAAGTCCACAGCAAACTGCTGCACCATCCTGACACACACACACAACGTGTCAGTACATATCAGTGTGTAGTATGAGTGTGTAATATGAGTGTGTGGTACAGACTGCAGCAGGGCCTTGGTCTTGCGGCTTGGGTCGTCCGGTCTGAAGTTCTTGTACTCCTCCACCTCCTTCTCGATGGACAGCAGCTGGCTCTGAAGCTTGCTGCGTAACGCCGGCAAAGTGTCCCGGATGTGGTTGGTCAGTTGCTAGGGGAACAGAGAAATAATCTATTACTACGGTTGCAAAGGGAGCAGAGAACAGATGATCACTGACCATATATTTCATCTCAGTGTTATGACCCACAGAAACACAGGTAGGAAACATGAGCCACATGATTTGTTCAGGTACCTGGTTGAGGATTTTCTGCAGGTAGGCAGTGCCCATGCGGTCAGCCAGGTGTCGGTATGACGGGTGCGACAGGAAGAACTTCCTCTCGGCCTGCAGAGCTGCGTTTATGTCTTTCCTCCCATCGATGTCCTTCTGACTGCGGTTCACCACCCCAATGTAACCTGAGACAGGTCAGAGTGTCTCATCGTTTCTGTGAGGACACTTGGGAGTCCATGACAGTCTCTACTGCAGCACTGTTGCTATGGTTACCTGGTTACCTTCATCACTGATTTAGAACAGGTGGTGATATCTTTCTGTTTATGTAGTCTGACCAGTGGAGTTTCTCAGGGTTCAATCCTGGGTCCACTCTCATTCCTCATCACTGACTGTCACTGCTCTGCTGATCACGTCCAGATTTATGTTTTATAATGAAGTGTTTCTGGAGTTCTGACTGTTTTCTGTTTCTGACTGTTTCCTGTTTCTGTTTCCTGTTTGTTTCCTGTTTCTGACTGTTTCCTGTCTCATCAGCACCTTTTCATGTTTCAGTAATGGTGAAGAACATTTCATATTGCTGCTTTTTAAAAGGTTTCCATCTTACCTCGGCGCAGTGGGAGCAGTTTGTTCTCCAGAATGTCTCTGGCATCGGTTCCTTCATCCATCAGATCCAGTTTGGTGATCACACCGATGGTCCTCAGACCTGAACACACACATTCAAAAGACTTCATTTAAACCACCAACATCATTACAAGCATGGACGGAAACACAGACAAACATGTTAAGGGCAGAGGGTGTATGAGATGTAGAGAGTGTATGAATTGTTAAAGGTGTAGGAGGTCTAGGAGGTGTGGGAGGTGTAGGAGGTATAGAGGACTCTGACCTTGTGGGTCTACTTCCTTGGCGATTTTGAGAGCGTCGGAGTTGGCGAGGTCAGAGTTGGCGGGGGAAACAGCCAACAGGAGGCAATTGTCCTTGGTGACAAACTGCATGAGCATGTCTCTGATCTGGTGCTCGATGTCGGCCGGCTGGTCGCCGACCGGTACCTTCGTCATCCCGGGAAGATCCACCAGAGTAAGGTTCAACACTGACATCACAAACACAAAGCAGGTCATATGACTGCTTCACATACAACCCTCCACATGTACACATGAAGAGTGTGTATGTGTGTTCGTGTGTGTATGTGTTACCGTTGGGGGAGTAGACACGCAGGTTTATGGGGACTGGACTGATTCCTTTGTTCTGTCCGGTGACTCGATCAGTTTCAGCTTCGATCTCTTGACGAACTTCATCAAAGTCAGTGAACTTCTTCCCTTTACAGTGCAGGAACTCTGCGTACTCTGATCCACACACATCACATCATCAGTCACATGATCTCTCACATGACCAGGTTCATGGTCACAGAATAAACATGACATCATATCATTAAACCTGTTTACAGTCTCACCTGTTGGACAGTTAATGAGCTGCAGCACCAGGGGGCGTCGAGTGACGATACCTGAACCACGAGGGAGGAAGTCTCTGAGAGACGAGAAGGAAGAGGAGGAAAGCAGAAGTTTAGTACCTGATGACGTAGTAAATTAAGTTTAATGAGTACCTGATGATGTAATAATCTAAATTAAATGAGTACCTGATCATGTAGTAAATACAGTTAAATGAGTACCTGGTGACGTAGTAAATAAAGTTAATGAAGAGTACCTGGTGACGTAGTAAATAAAGATTAAAGTAAATAAAGTAATGAGTACCTAGTAAATAAAGTTTAAACTAAAGTAATAAAATGAGTACCTGGTGAGTAGAGTTTAATGGGCACTAGTAATAAAGTTAAATACTGAGTACCTGGTGACGTAGTAAATAAAGTTAATGAGTACCTGGTGACGTAGTAAATAAAGTTTAATGGGCACTTGGTGGTATAGTAAATAAAGTTAATGAGTACCGTAGGTGATAGTAAATAAAGTTTAAACACCAGTGAGTACTGGTGATAGTAAATAAAGTTAAGTAAAGAACAAAGTTTAATGGGCACTTGGTGGTATAGTAAATAAAGTAATGAGTACCTGTGACGTAGTAAAAAAGTTTAATGGGCACTGGTGGTATAGTAAATAAAGTTAATGGCACTTGGTGGTATAGTAAATAAAGTTAATGAGTACCTGGTGACGTAGTAAATAAGTTTAATACATAAATAAAGTTTAATAAGTAAATAAAGTAATGAGTACCTGGTGACGTAGTAAATAAAGTTAATGGGCACTTGTGGTATAGTAAATAAAGTTAAATGAGTACCTGGTGACGTAGTAAATAAAGTTTAATGGGCACTTGGTGGTATAGTAAATAAAGTTAATGAGTACCTGTGACGTAGTAAATAAAGTTAAATGAGCACCTGATGATGTAATAATCTAAATTAAATGAGTACCTGGTGAGTAGTAAATAAAGTTCAATGAGTACCTGGTGATGTAGTAAATAAAGTTTAATGGGCACTTGGTGGTATAGTAAATAAAGTTAATGAGTAATGATGTGTAATAATCTAAATTAAATGAGTACCTGGTGATGTAGTAAATAAAGTTAATGCTGGTGACTCTAGTAAATAAAGTTTAATGGGCCTGGTGACGTAGTAAATCAGTAAATAAAGTTAATGAGCTGGTGGTAGGTTGGTGGTAAAGTTTAATGGGCACTTAATGAGTACCTGGTGGTAGTAATAAAGTTTAATGGTGGTGTAAATAAAGTTAATAGTGAAATAAAAGTTAATGAGTACTGGTGACGTAGTAAATAAAGTTTAATGGGCTGGTGGTATAGTAAATAAAGTTAATGAGTACCTGGTGAGTAGTAAATAAAGTTTAATGAGTACCTGAGTACCTGGTAGTAAATAAATAATCTAAAGTAATGAGTACCTGGTGACGTAGTAAAAAAGTTAATGGGCAGTATAGTAAATAAAATGAGTACTGGTGACGTAGTAAATAAAGTAATAGTAAATAAGTTAATGAGTACCTGGTGACGTAGTAAATAAAGTTTAATGGGCACTTGGTGGTATAGTAAATAAAGTTAATGAGTACGTAGTAAATAAGAACCAAAGTTAAACTGGTGACGTAAAGTTCTGGTGGTATAGTAAATAAAGTTAATGAGCTGGTGACGTAGTAAATAAAGTAATGAGTAAGTATAAAGTTAATAATAAAGATGAGTAACGTTGTACGTAACCCCAATGAGTACCGGTGACGTAGTAAATAAAGTTAATGAGTACCTGATGATGTATTAGATAAAGTTAAATGAGTACTTGGTGATATAATAAATAAAGTTAAATGAGTACCTGGTGACGTAGTAAATGAATATAAATGAATGAATATATAAATTGAACTCCTTTTACACCATCTCACACCATAAAAACTGTTGAGGAAGGTGACGAGAGCTCGAGGTGTCAACCTGACCTCCACATTCATCAGATCTGATGGAGCATCTGTGGGATGTGCTGATACTCCACCTCCCAATCTACAGGACTCAGAGGATCCACCGCCAACGCCCTGCTGCCAGGCAACCCAGGATGCCTGAAGAGGATCTGTATCAATGTCTCTACAGGTCAGAGACAAAACTGATCCAAGGAGGCCGGACTGTGGATTAGAGCTTAGATTCTCTGCTTGAGCCCGACCCGTGGGCCGGGTTGGGCCGTAATTTTCCGCCCTTATCCTCAGGCTTGGACAGGTCGGGCTCCTCATAATAGACCTAGGCTATGGAACCAACTACTTATCACACCTGGAGGCCGTGGCCCCCCCCCTTGACGGCGCCAATGGCCGTGCACATGTGAGTTGTCGATGGTGACAACGGGTTGACACCTTGAGGTCTTTGTAACATTCCGCACCACCATCAGGGAGTGATGTTACCACAAGGGGGGGTACTGGGTCTCTAACAGTGTTAGCGTAGCCTGTCAGGTGTTGTCCACATGACTATCAAGACCAAAAGATTCTCAGAGGAATGTTGGATTGTAACGAGATGATCAATGCTATTCACCTGTCAGAAGGTTTAATTATTCTGCTGATCGCTGTACAAATATACGGAAATATAATGTAAGTATAATATAATGTAATAAACTGTAACAGATTAGGTTGGCGACTCTGAGGCTGTTGTATCTATAATGATGATGAATCTTTGAGTAACTGAGGCTCTGACTGAAACATCATAGTCACGACATCAGCACTGTGTGTGTGTCGAGAGCTGCAGTGATTCCCCCTGCAGTCTGCGCGCAAACACACACACCACACACCACCACACCCCACACACACACACACACACAGTTATTGTCATGCAATGCTGAGTCATGTGACCAGCAGGGACCAAATGAGGAGCAGAGTTCCCACAGAGACCCTCCTCATCCACAGGGTAAGAGGAAGATAAAAGTAGTCAGCCAATCAGATTCAGAGAGAAGACACGATACTTATTAATAGCACAAAGGAATACACTATTACTACAGTACTCTCAGGAAGTACTGTAGTACTGCTCCCAGTACAGGTTTTCAAGTACTTCCTGTTTACTGTGACTGTGTACTTTCACTAACAGCAGTACTTCCAGTGATTCCTCCCTATGATTGTTAGCAGCTAATTCAAAGAAGAAGAACCTCGCACATACCCGAGTCTGACTGTACCTGACCACCTGCCCAGAGTGTGACACTGTACCTGACCACCTACCCAGAGTCTGACTGTACCCGACCACCTGCCCAGAGTCTGAACACTGTACCTGACCACCTGCCCAGAGTCTGACACTGTACCTGACCCACCTGACCCAGAGTCCTGACACTGACCTTGCCCAGAGTCTGACTGTACCTGTACCTGCCCAGAGACTGCCTGACCACCTCCCAGAGTGACTGTACCTGAGACTGACCACCTGCCCAGAGTCTGACACTGTACCTACCACCTACCCAGAGTCTGACTGTACCTTCTGACTGTACCTGACCACCTGCCCAGAGACTGTACCTACCACCTCTGCTGTACCTGTACCCAGTCTTCTGACTGTACCTTTCTGACTGTACCTGACCACCTGTTGACTGTGACCACTCTGTACCTTCTGACTGTACTGACTGCTGACCTGACACCTGACCACCTCCCAGAGTGACTGACCACCTGCCCAGACTGACTGACCACCTACCCCTGAACTGTACCTACAGAGTCGTCTGCCCAGAGTGCACCAGACCTGACTGTACCTGAGTCTGACTGTGACCACCTGCCCAGACTGTACCTGCTGGACCTTCTGTGTAACACCTCCAGACTGACTGTCTGCCCCACTGACCCGTCTGACTGTACCCGACCACCTGCCCGTGACTGTACCTGACCACCTGCCCCTGACTGCACTGCCCAGAGTCTGGAGTCCTGATACACCTACCCTGCCCAGACCTGTACCTGACCTGTCTGACTGTACCACCCCCTGCCCAGACCTGACACCTCCCCTGACCTGCCAGAGTCTGACTGTACCTGACCACCTACCCAAGTCCTGGACTGACTTGTACGACCACCGCCCAGAGTCTGACTGTACCCTGACCACCTGCCCAGAGTCTCTGTACCTGACCACCCACACTGCCTGCCTAGTACCTGCCCAGTCTGACTGTACCTGACCACCTGCCCAGAGTCTGACTGTACCTGACCACCTGCCCAGAGACTGGAGCTGTACCTACCCTGGATGTAACCACCTGCCCAGAGTCCTGACTGACCTGACCACCTGCCCAGTCTGACTGTACCTGACCACCTGCCCAGAGTCTGTACCTGACCACCTGCCAGAGTCTGACACTGACTGACCACCTGCCCAGAGTCTACTGTACTGCCACCTGCCCAGAGACTGTACCTGCCCACCTGCCCAGACTGTGAGTCTGACACTGACCTGCCCCACCTGCCCAGAGTGACTGTGTTGACTGACCACCTGCCCAGAGTCACCTGACCCCTGTATGCTACCAGACAACTGTACTGACCACCTACCCAGACACTGTACTTGACCACTGCCCAGAGTCTGACTGTACCTGACCACCTACCAGAGTCTGACCTGTACTGACCTGTGACTGTACCTGACCACCTGCCCAGAGTGACTGTACCTGACCCCTGCCCAGTGACTGTACCTGACCACCTGCCCCCTGACACTGTACCTGACCACCTGTCTGACACTGTACCTGACCACCTGACCACCTGCCCCACCTGCAGAGTCTGAACTGTACCTGACCACCTAGTCTGACACCCCACCTTGACCTGTACCTGCCCGAGTCTGACTGTACCTGACCACCTTCTGACTGTACCTGACCACCTGCCCAGAGTCTGTACTGCCCACCAGAGACTGTACCACCTGCCCAGACTGTACCTGACCTGCCCCACTGCCCACCAGAGTCTGACACTGTGACACCTGCCCAGAGTCTGACTGTACCTGCCACCTGCCCAGAGACACTGTACCTGACCACTGACACTGTACCTGACCACCTAGCCTGACTGTACCTGACACCTGCCAGACTGTACCTGCCCACCTGCCCAGACTGACTGACCTGACCACCTGTGACTGTGGTGACTGTACCTGCCCACCTGCCCAGAGTCTGACTGTGCCCCCTGTACCTGCCCACTGCCCAGAGTCTGACTGTACCTGCCACCTGCCCAGAGACCTCCAGAGTCTGACTGCTGCCCACCTGCCCAGAGTCTGACTGTACCTGAAGACTGACGAAACGGATTTACCACAGTTTATTCAGACTGTTCTAATCAGCGCTGACTGATATTGGATTTTTTGCAGACATATAACAACTCATTTGACCAATAACCGATACCAATATATAATTTTTCCCTCCTAATGTCAGTGATCATTAGGTCTCTGCTGTAGTGGAACTAACATCATGTTATACATAAAGACTCTTATAATGACGGAGACATGAAACACTGCTCAGTGTCTGTAATATTCATTCATTGTGCAGAATAAGAAAAACCATATCAGCCCATATCAATAATGTGCTGATATTATCCTGCATTTGTAGTTCTGACACTGAGCTGGATGTAAATCTGCAGACTTTTTAGTTGAATTCAGAATTAATCAAACTGACCGTTTATTGATTTTAAGATTTTTATCTGTTTTTGTAAAGGCAGTCTTCAAATCTTCATCTTTGAACAACTTTTCTAAACAGAACACCAAACACAAATACAATGAGTCATAAATAACAACAATAAATAATAATCATTATAATAATAATAGAACCTACTTGTTGTGTAGATATTAACATCTCACTCTAAGGATTCAAAAAGACAACATTCGCATTGTCAGCTGATGAAAGAAAACACAACCATTGGATTATTATTATTTATATTATAATTATTAACATGTAGCTATATATTATTTTAAAGACCTGAGACATTCTAGCTATATTTCATATTCTGTAATACATGACATTATTCATGTGCATGACATGATATCTGATATATGATCTAATCTCTCAGCCTCTGTATCCAGCGGGTCTCAGGCCTTCAGTCCGCCGGGCGGCTCCCTCTGTCAGCGGCTTTAACACTCTCTGACACCGGGAGCAGGAGGCCCGGTTCGGCCCAGTCAGTCAGTAAGACAGACAGGCAGACAGACAGACAGGCAGACAGACAGACTCACTTGCCCACGAAGTTCTCCAGGACGGAGCTCTTCCCGGCGCTCTGCCCGCCCACCACCGCGATCTGCGGCAGGTCCAGGTTCGAGTTCTGCCCGATGGAGGCGAAGGCGTCCTGGAGCCGGTTCACCAGCGGGATGAGCTCCTCCATCCCCCGGTTCCCCATGATGGAGGGACAGGTGGAGACCCAGGGACAGGTGGAGACACAGGGACAGAGACAGGCAGGTGGAGGACAGTCAGTCCCTCAGTCAGTCAGGACAGACAGGCAGACAGACAGGATGCAGAGACACGCAGGGATGCAGCAGCTGATCCGTCTGTCGCTCCGTCCTTCTCCTGTCTCACGTCATCACGCGCTCCTCCTGCAGCGGAAGGATCCGATCAGATGATCGATAAACGATCGGAAATCAGTGTCGTGATGGTGATGAGGAGGATGAAGATGATGCTCCAGCTGTGACCTTCAGCTCCGCTCTCCTCCTCCTCTCCTCCACTGCAGGGAGGAACCAGCCCACACACACCAACACACACACTTCCGGTAGGGACCTTCACAATAAAAGCCCGGAGCTGCAGCACTGGTACACACAGATGAGGTCATTATTTCATTGACATATAAAACAGTTTGTTTTTATTCACACATGTAAACATCATGTTTTTATTATTAATAACAAACAATCACGTCACATCCTCACAGACACTTTCAGCTGACGTCACCATCACCAGACTCACCTCAGTCACAGAGGCAGACACAGATTTAGGCCCAATTCCAATCCGGCCCCTAAAGACTCAAGCCCTGAACCCTCACTGACTTAACTGACGTCAGCTGTAAGTGATTGAGTGTGAGAGTCTGAAAGGGCTCCGGATGCTACAAATAGGAATGGGACAGCACTTATCCCCCTCTCTACAAACTGTTGACACTGGCGGCTCTGGGCGTGATCATTTATCTGTTATTGTCAGCATATATTCCACACACAAAGAATAATATCTAGATCGATAGATAGATCGATCTAGATATATATTCTTTGTGTGTGGAATATAACCACTGGTATTCCTCTGACTTCATGTGTGTTTATGTACCATCTTAAATCCTTGTTAATGTAATGTTTCATTGTTTATCTAGCTGTTTTTTCTTTCAGCTCTCCTTCCATAACGTTAATGTTTGCATATCTGCCGACCGTGTTTTCATTTTTTTTTTTAATAACACTTCTGGTGTTCCGAGGGCAACCCCTGTATTTGACGTCACAACGCTATGAACTGTGGGTAATTTCCTTACCGTAAGTCCGCATCGATGCTGACCTACGCTAAGGGGGCATAAAGGGCTCACTCACTGACTCACTGACTTGACGATTTGACAATGGGACAGCCCTCACACACTCACGCACTTCACATGAACGCGCCTCTAAGTCAGTGAGTCTGTAAGGGATCGGATTGGAATTGGGCCTTACATGGCTGTGTTTTATAGTCTGTCTTTGAAGACAACATGTCTCCAGGCCTGAGGACGTTTGGAGGACATTTCTCTTTGAATACCTTTTTTTTTTTAATTTAAATTTTTAACCCAATTTCATTCATAAAGCCCAAAATCACAGATCAATTTGTCTCAGAGACTTTACAGCAGAGGACAACATCGCTCTGTCCTTCTGTCCTCCTGTCCCTCTGTCCTGTCTACTATCCTCCTGTCCCTCTGTCCTGTCTACTATCCTCCTGTTCCTTCCTCCTGTCCTTCCTCTGTCCACTGTCCTCCTGTCCCTCTGTCCTGTCTACTATCCTCCTGTCCCTCTGTCCTGTCCTCCTGTCCCTTCTGTCCTCCTGTCCCTCTGTCCCTGTCCTCTCACTAGTCCTCCTGTCCCTCTGTCCCCTGTCCTCCTGTCCCTCTGTCCACTGTCCCCATGTTCCTCTGTCCTCCTGTCCCTCTGTCCTTTGGACCCTCAGTTGATCAGGGGGAGACACTGAGGACAGACCTGTCTTGTGTCTCTCAGTTTGTCCAAATGAAACTTTAGAAACATGAAACATAACTGATGACATCATCACCACTTTATTCTGCTGTTCAAACCAAACCTGTGAAAAAGTCAAACCTGAAACGTCAGCTGTAAATCAATCAGTCAGAGACAATCAATAACTTTAATCAATATCTGTCAACAATCAGCTGATCTGAGAGTGAAACAAAAAGTTCAGCTGCAGCTTTATAAATTATCTTCTTCCTGTCGTTTGATTCAAACTCTCAGAACTTTATTTAAACTCCAGTTTTTAAAGATTTTAAACTTTTTAAATGATGACATCACATCTCATTCGTTCTCTTTGACCTTTTATTACAGGTTTTTTTTTCACATTTTAAACTTAAATAAAGTGAATATAAATATTTTCTGTGTCAGTGTTTCACAGCTGAGACCAACACAGAACATGATGCACTGTGCCGAGGTCACACTCATGGTTGTGACATCATCACTGAGGTTGTGACATCAACAGTGAGGTCACACTCATGTTTGTGACATCATCACTGAGGTTGTGACATCATCAGTGAGGTCACACTCATTCTTTGGGATAAAAACTGTATGTAAATAAAGTTAGTTCACAGTGAAGCGTCAGTGAGTCAGTAGTGTGAATCTGACCAGCGTCAGAGAGCCAATCAGCACGCAGCAGGTTCGTACCGAGCTATGAGGAGGCGGAGGTGGGATCATCCTGATCATGTGACCACAGGTGACCACTGAGCTCTCACCTGGCTCCAGGCCACACCTTCAATAATCACACGACTGAAGGAAATGAGTTATTGATTCACAGTGAACCAGCTGTTCCTGTGACGTCAGCAGAGTCAGTGATGTGAAATATTGGTGTTGACTGATAAGGTCCACGTTTATCAATCAATCAATCAATCAATCAATCAATCAATCAGGTTGTGTTTGAGGCCTCAGAGAGCCTGACGGTGACACACAGCGACTGAAACATTCCTCTAACCTGAAACTGGTGTCGTCAGGAAACATGTTATTTCTGACGTTGTCAAACTGATCTGAGAGGAAAAAATAAAATTGTCGTAGCGTAACGTTTGATGGTTCTTAAGTTAAAACTGATCTCATCTGATTGGTTAAAAACAGGAACGTTCAGGAACCAGTGTCTGAGTCGAGGTTTCCAACGTGTCTGACGGACGGTCAGGTCTGATCGCAGCTCCTTCAGACGGGTCAGTGAACTGGTTCTAATCAACGTCTGAGTCTTCATGTGGTCTCCAGCTGTACTGGGAACACTGGGAGCTCTGAAGAGACACCAGTCTGATGTGGAGGTACTGATCACAGCTTGTCTCTGATGACATCACTCCCACTTATTATCCAATCAGCTGACTGTTTTTTTATCTGATAAATTGATCAGACTTGTTTCTCTGGATCAGAATAAAAATTAAAACTATAATAAATAGATAAAACTGTCCGGAGAGCAGGCTGTGATTGTCACTGTGATGTCACTGTGAGGTCGAACTATAGATTCAGGTGAGACAGTTCATTAAGGCGGAGACGATGAGACATTCAGGGTTGCCTGGGAAACAGCGGCTGTAAGGTTCACGTGTAGAGTCCAGGTGGAGCAGCAGATTTACCTGTCCCAGCTCATACAGGTGTACCTGTCCTCAGGGTGAAGCTCACATGTCCCAGGTGTACCTGTCCTCAGTGTGAAGCTTACATGTCCCAGGTGTACCTGTTCTCAGGTGAGTCACTGCTGGTCCAGGGGCAGTTTGACGAAGGCGATGGCAGCGAGCTCCTTACAGAACTCCTCCAGGATGATGAGTCCTTTCAGCAGGGTCAGGTGCTCCAGGCTGAGGACACACAGGTGAGGAACAGGTGAGCACAGGTGAGGACAACTGAGACACACAGACAGACAGGTACTGACCCAGTGTTTTGGTTCAGTCCCAGCAGGAGTCTTCTGGTGTTTAACAGTCTGTCTGTCAGGTTGGACACCTGCTGGATCCTCTGCATCAACTCCCCCATCAGCTGAGACACAGACAGACAGACAGACAAGAGACACAGACAGATAAATATCAGGTGAGCAGACTGAACCTTTGTACCTATTACAGTTGGACAGTAAAGGGCAGAGACAGGCTGATGTCAGAGCAGTGAGACAGGTTTGTGCGTGTTTCTCACCCTGATGAGAACAGAGAACAGGGACCTGCAGCAGGGGGACAGGTGGACGTAGGGGTCCAGCAGGTACTCGTGCAGCAGAGGGTGGCTGAAGGACGACAGTCTGGACAGAACTGCTGTCAGCTGGAGGTTCAACTCGTACGGCTGGAGACACAACACAGGTGGACAGGTGAGCTATCACTCAGGATAGACAGGTGTGAGACAGACAGACAGGTGTGAGACAGACAGATGGACAGGTGAGTGTGTACCTGCTCCAGGACTCGTCCCAGTCGGTCAAATAGGACTTTGAGCAGGTGTCCTTCGAAGAACTCCTCATGTGAGGAGGAGGAGGGAGGAGGAAGACTGAGTGGCCAATCCCACGACAGGGACAGACACTGACACTCTGTCACCTGAAGAAGACGAGAGGAAGACCATCATCAGCTTCATCAGGTCCTCATACAACCATCAACCAACTGTTGTCATAGAAACATGTCTTCAGAGGGACAGTTGAGGTGTTGAAACGTGAGGCTGTGTGAGGTCAGAGTGTTTCCTACAGTAGAGTCAGTCAGCAGGTGGAGTCTGACATGAAGCTCAGTGATGTGCTGAGTGGGCGGAGTCAGTCAGCAGGTGGAGTCTGACATGAAGCTCAGTGATGTGCTGAGTGGGCGGAGTCAGTCAGCAGGTGGAGTCTGACATGAAGCTCAGTGATGTGCTGAGTGGGCGGAGTCAGCAACAACATATATTATAGACACCTAAAAACCTGAGCATCAGTTTGAGTGGACGATATATTGAGAATATTTTCAGGACCAGACTCCACAGATAAAAGCAGTGATTTAACATGAGTGAACTCAGGAGCTGCTGGTCGACTGCTGCCTCCATCAGTCAGTGTGTTTGTGTCACTGAGTGACTTAAGTGAATCTGAATTAACCCTTTAAACACCAAAGTCACTCAGTGACACAAACACACTGACTGATGGAGGCCTGAAGAGAACGGCTTCATTTTCCTGTTGTTACATTAAAGTAAAGCAGTGAAAATATTCTCAATATATCGTCCACTCAAACTGATGCTCAGGTTTTTAGGTGTCTATAATATATGTTGTTGCTGACTCCGCCCACTCAGCACATCACTGAGCTTCATGTCAGACTCCACCTGCTGACTGTGGATCAGTACCTCATACAAACACTTTGCGAAACATCTGAACTATCCCTTTAACGCCAAGATGTATGTGTGTATGTGTGTGTGTGTGTGTGTGTGTGTGTGTGTGTGCTCTGACCAGTGTGTGAGCGTCATGGACGTACGACTCGTATCCTCCCTCCTGCAGCAGCTGAGCTGATCGCACCTGAACAGGAACTAAACACAAGAAACTACACACACACACACACACACACACACACACACAGAGTTACTGGAGGCTTCCACCAGAGACACTTTGATGTGTTTACAGTGTGAATATTTCAGTTCTCATCAGGAGTTAACGAGCAACAGTTTTTTAATGTCACTTCAAGTTTCAGACTTTCAGAACACACACATCTTTGACACATCTCCAAATACTGATGCAGTAAAAATACTTTTTGTTTTGTGTCTGTGTCGTCAGCCTCGTCCTCAACATCTGCAGTAAGATGTTTGATCCCTATGAATCATAGAATAAGTTTTTACTTGTTAGTGTGTGTGACGTTGGTTCTCGAGTCTAGCAGGAAGTCATTAACACTTTATAACCAGTGAGTGCATCGGGTCTGAGACAAAGGTCTGAGACGACACAGAGACTGCATTTAAACAGCTGACAGACGGAACCTTGCTAGGTGTAATTATATGTGTCGTACGATCACTCAAAGATGTACAGTGTTACACCTGACTCGTGAGGCCTCATCAGCTGAGACCAGCCCCTGACACAGTGCTTCTCCCTACGTGTTGCATCAGACATGAGACTTGGTCCAGGACCTCCTCTCTTGGTCCAGGACTTGGTCCGGCCCACCGCTCTTGGTCCTCATGACCAGCTCACCCTGAACGACTCAGCTGGACACCCTTCAGGTGGCGTTGTGTCAGAGCTCGCTCCTCTACATGGACAGTTCATGGTGTCAAACACTGTCTCAGTGTCTCCAGAGAGTCTCACCTCCAGTGTCTCCCTCATGGCGTGCCGCACAGCCTAGGATGTCATTAAACTATTGATAAAGCGATCATAACAGCAGGCACGACACGGTGACACTCGAGGATGTTCATGTGATGTTAACTCTGACATCAGCATGGATCAGTGACATCACAGATGGTACGTATACAACAGTGAGTTTCTGTCTCTTGCTCTGACTGTTCGTGTGTGTTACACCTGGCGTTTATTTCTGAGGACGAGAACAACCTTTAGACAAACGCAGGTGACATGGGGCCTAATGCAGGACTCATACTTCTGCGTGCAATCGACGCCGCAGACCTCCTGTCTGTCTCTGTGAGCTGACACCATTTCCCTCAGTGGAAACAAACAGATAAGAAACAATAAATCATGAAGACAATAAAGCCTCCACACACACTGTGTGTGTATGTGTGTGTGTGTGTATGTGTGTGTGTGTGTGTGTGTGTGTGTGTGTGATACCTGTTAACGACGTCAGCAGCTGATCCCAGTCCAGAGGGAGGAGGAGGAGCAGAGGAGGACAGAGGAGGAGGAGGAGGAGGAAGGAGCTGCTGACTGTCTGAAAACAAACTGTCGGAGAAGAACGGGTCATCCTCCAGGTCACTGTGAAGACACACACATATATACACACACACACACACACACACACACACACACACACACACACACACATTAGCATGTGCTGTGTCATGATATCTACTTCCTCCTGTCTGCTGTTAACCTGCGATGTCATGTGATGATGTCACACAGCGTGCTGGACTCACTCGCTGTCCTCGTGGTCCTTGTTGGTCTCTGTGTGTCTGTCCTCCTGTCCCGCAGCAGGTGGAGACAGGTAACTACGACTCTGCAGAAAACTCAAGACCAGGACGTCCAAAATGTCCCTGTGAGGCTTCTGTAGTAACTCGTCCACCAGAGACAGAGACACCAGACTGATCTGAGGACACAGAGACAGACATCAGCCAGAGACACCAGACTGATCTGAGTAATTTGTCCCTGCTGGGCTCCTGTAGCTGGACTCACCTGGTCAGAAATGTGGTCGCAGCGCTGCAGCAGCAGGTGAGTCAGAGGGTCCGTCCTCAACAGGAAGTGGACCAGCTGATCCAGCAGAGAGGATGACTGGACCAGTCTGACCATAGCACAGAGGACAGAGGTGGAGGATAGGACCACCTGTTCACTCCTGAGGACACAGACAACCTGGACATCAGAGACATGGATTGACAACAACCACGAGGTAAACAGGGTGATGATGTCGTGTGTGTGATGATGTCAGTGTGTGATGATGTCGTTTGTGTGTGATGATGTTAGTGTTGTGTAATGATTGTCATGTGTGTGATGATGATGTCGTGTGTTGATGATGATTGCCGTGTGATGATGTCGTTTTGTGTGATGTCCTGTCGTGTGATCGATGTCATATGAGGTTGTGTGATTGATTGTCGGTGGTGATGATGTCGTGTGTGATGATGTCATGTGGTGTGATGATCGTCGTGTGTGATTGATGTCATGTTGTTGTGATGATGTCATGTATGATGTCGTGTGTGATGATGTCGTGTGTGTGCATGATGTGTGTGTGATGATGATCGTGGTGTGATGATGTCGGTCGTGTGATGATGATCGTGTGTGTGTCTGTAGTGATGTCGTGTGGTGTGATGCTGTTCGTGTGTTTGATGATGTCGTGTGTGTGATGTCGTTGTGTGATTGACAGTGTAATGTGTTGTGTATGATGTCATGTTTATGTGTGATGATGTCATGTGTTGTGATGCTGTGTGTGTGATGATGTCATGTGTGTGTGATGATGTTGTGTGTGATGATGTCATTCAGACTTACGTGTGCAGCAGTTGAGGCTGAAGAACGTTCATCAACCATAAGTGATGAACACACTGAGCTAGCTTCACCGCTAACACCTGCTAACACACACACACACACACACACACACACACACACACACACATTAATGTGTATCAGACAAACAGCTCCAACACTCTGTGTGTGTGAGTGTGTGTGTGTGTGTGTGTACCTGAGGGGCCTCTCTGATCAGGTGATCCAGGAAGTCCAACCAGCAGAAGAAGTTGGTCATGTGATCAGCAGCAGGTGAGTCTGACCTGAGATCAGAGCTGCAGCGAGAGAACTGAGAGCTGGAGACACGGAGGGGACAGAACGACTGTAACACTGATCCTGCTGCACTGTAGTGACACACACACATTCTGTCTCCATGGTAACAGTAACAGCAGACTTCATAGCATCAGTATCATCAGTTCAGTGACACACATAGAGGAGGAGGAGCCAGGGATCGAACCACCAACCTTCTGATCAATGTACAACCTGCTGTACCACCTGACACACTGCTGAGACACTGTGTTCAGTGTGTGTCCAGTGTGTGTGTGTAGTATGTGTTACCTCCAGGGTGTGTGGGGCCAGTTCTGCAGCTCTCCAGGATCCAGGTCCTCCAGAGGCAGCAGGGAGTACAGCTGCAGCAGCCTCCCAGTCAGCAGCTCTCCCAGCTGGGTCTGATCAGAGAGAGGATCCCCTGAAGGTCCAGACTGGAGACCAGACAGCAGCAGGAGACTCTCATAGGCCTTCAGAGACACTGAGCCCCTCTGTGGACACACAGGGGACACACAGGGGACACACTCAGAGAGGACTCATTCAGTGGAGACAGGTCAAGTTCATGAACCAGTAATCTGGACTGGTTACACTAGTTATCTGTAATTAACCAGTTAACTGACCTGACTGTTGGTGAGCTGCAGCAGAGCCCACAGCAGGCCGCACTCTGATTGGTCAGGGCTGCAGGCGGATGGATCTGATTGGTTGCAGAGCGGTGGTGGATCTGTCTGTGTGCAGGGCTGTGACTGGTCAGAGGCTTGTGTCCTGGCTGCTGGTTGGTCCAGAATCTAAAAACACAGGACAGGGGTTCGGCTCAATGGTGATGAAGTGTAACAGGAAGTGACACGTAGCTGTAGCCAGAGGTGGGGCTGCACAGGCTAATGACCAGATGACAGAGGCTGCAGTGATGTGATGAAGGTTAAATATGTCAGAACATGATGAAACATGGTGGAGCTGCAGAGACGCTCAGAGACCAGTTTGGTTCAGACCCGAGAAAAAAGTCACATCATCAGTTTCATGTTTCTTCAAATGAAACGCAGAAATAACCATTTCCACTGGCCTGGGGACCAGTCCCCATCTACACCCTGAAGCCTCAACACTAACCCTTCAGGGTTTTACCTGATGTTGATGTCTTTTTCATATAAACTCAGTACATTGAATTGAATCACTCTGCTGGTTTAAATATGCTATTAAAACATTATGTGATATGACATCATTACTGTGCTTTAAACAACAGGTGGGACTGTGGAGTCCAACAGTAAATCTGGAATCAGCTGGTTTACAGTCCATCTGTCTCTGATCTGTCCTCCAAGCTGTGATGTCACAGAGTGGACAGGTCACATGATCAGTTCACAGTTCAGCACTAATGTAATTAAATGGTTGATGTGCTCACATTCCTCTGATGTCATGTGTTCATATGTTCCATGTTAGATCATTAATGTTGTGTCTGTGTTAATTCATTCAGTCAGGCTCAACACCATGTGACTCTCCTCGTTCCTTACTGTCTTCACTGTGTTCTAACATCACAACACTATGAATTGTGGGTAATTCCCTCAGAAGTGTGAACTAACAGGAGGTGCTCACAAGGAGCTCATAATGTCTGAGAGAACACAGTATGACGGCCCGACGCCCTTACAGACTGGGACTGGACAGGAAGTGACAGGAACATTCACTTCCTGTTTGACCAGATCATCCGTGAACTGTGTTAACGTTCTTCAGGCTGATACAGACTCCATATTAACACACCTACAGACAGACGACCTGTGATCATTGTTAGTGACATCATTAATATCAATGAGTGAGACATGGGACTGCAGCAGTTCAGCTGATGGTGAACGGAGCCAGCTGATTGGTGGGCTGCTTAGTAGGGGTGTAATGGTACACAAAAATCACAGTTCGGTACGTACCTCGGTACACAAGTCAAGGTTCGTTTTTTTTCGGTACAGTAATGAAAAAAATAGACAACTATTAAATATCTTACTTATTGGTAACCTTATTAAAACATTCCACCACAGCAGTTAAGTCTTTTTACCCAATTTTTGAATGAAACAAATATATATAAAACCCTGCTTTTTCACATTGTTTGAATGAATATAGAAATATAAAAGTGAAAAATAAAATCCTGCTGTTTTTTTAACACATTTTTCGTCTCGTCTCGTCATCCTCCGCTTATCCGGGTCCGGGTCGCGGGGGCAGCAGCCTCAGCAAAGAAGCCCAGACAGTCCTCTCCCCAGCCACCTCCGTCAGCTCTTCCGAGGGAACCCCAAGGCGTTCCCAGGCCAGCTGGGCGATGTAATCCCTCCAGCGTGTCCTGGGGCGGCCCCGAGGTCTCCTCCCGACTGGACATGCCCGAAAAAACCTCCCAAGGGAGGCGTCCGGGAGGCATCCTTACCAGATGCCCGAACCACCTCAACTGGCTCCTCTCGATGTGGAGGAGCAGTGTCTCTACTCCGAGTCCCTCCCGGATGTCCGAGCTCCTCACCCTATCTCTAAGGCTGAGCCCAGCCACCCTGCGGAGGAAACTCATTTCGGCTGCTTGTACTCGCGATCTCATTCTTTCGGTCACTACCCAGAGCTTGTGACCATAGGTGAGGGTTGGAACGTAGATCGACCGGTAAATCGAGAGCTTCGCTTTCTGGCTAAGCTCCCTCTTCACCACAACGGACCGGTTAAGTGTCTGCATCACTGCTGACGCCGCCCCAATCCACCTGTCAATCTCCCGCTCCATCCTACCCTCACTCGTGAACAAGATCCTGAGATACTTAAAATCCTCCACCTAAGGCAGGACCTCCCCCCCGACCTGGAGTGGGCAATCCACCCTTTTCCGGCTGAGGACCATGGCCTCAGACTTGGAGGTGCTGATTCTCATCCCAGCAGCTTCACACTCGGCTGCGAACCGTCCCAGCGAGAGCTGGAGGTCACTGTTCGATGGAGCTAGGAGGACCACATCATCCGCAAATAGCAGGGACGAGATCCTCCTGTCACCAAACCTGACACCCTCGACCCCTTGGCTGCGCCTAGAAATTCTGTCCATGAAAGTTATGAACAGAACTGGTGACAACGGGCAGCCCTGGCGGAGTCCAACCCTCACCGGGAACAGGTCCGACTTACTGCCAGCCACGCGAACCAGACTCGTGCTCCTTCGGTACAGGGACTGGATGGCCCTTAGCAAAGGGCCACCAACCCCATACTCCTGGAGCACCCCCTCACAGTATGGCCCTGGGGACACGGTCGTAAGCCTTCTCCAAATCCACAAAACACATGTGGACTGGTTGGGCGAACTCCCATGCCCCCTCCAGCACCCTGGCGAGGGTAAAGAGCTGGTCCACGATTCCACGTCCGGGACAAAACCAGATTGCTCCTCCTCAATCCGAGGTTCAACTATCGACCGGACCCTCTTCTCCAGCACCCTGGTGTAGACCTTACCGGGTAGGCTGAGGAGTGTGATCCCCCTGTAGTTGGAACACACCCTCTGGTCCCCTTTCTTGAAGATGGTCTGCCACTCCAGAGGCACTGCCCCCGATGTCTATGCAATGTTGCAGAGGCGTGTCAGCCAGGACAGCCCTACAACATCCAGAGCCTTGAGATATCCAGGGCGAATCTCATCCACTCCTGGGGCCCCGCCGCCGCGCAGTTCCTTCACTACCTCAGCGACTTCTGCCCCCGACATTGGATGACCCGCCCCCGAGACCCCCGGCTCTGTTTCCTCACTGGAATACATGTTGGTGGGATTGACCAATTGACCTATAGACCAATATCTAATCTTCCCTTTATGTCAAAGATCCTTGAGAAAGTAGTCGCAGACCAGCTGTGTGATTTTCTCCAGGATAATAATTTATTTGAGGAATTTCAGTCAGGATTTAGAGTGCATCATAGCACTGAGACAGCTCTAGTTAAAATTACAAATGACCTTCTGATTGCTTCAGACAAAGGACTCGTCTCTGTACTTGTTTTATTAGATCTTAGTGCGGCGTTTGACACAATTGACCATCAAATTCTACTGCAGAGACTGGATCACCTAATTGGCCTAAAAGGTTCAGCACTAAGCTGGTTTAAATCTTATTTATCTGATCGTTTTCAGTTTGTTGACGTTCGTAATGAATCATCCGTACGTACCAAAGTTTGTTTTGGAGTTCCGCAAGGTTCTGTGCTCGGACCAATCCTATTTACTCTATATATGCTTCCTTTAGGTAACATCATTAGAAATCACTCTATAAATTTCCATTGTTATGCGGATGATGCACAGTTGTATTTATCGATGAAGCCAGGAGAAAGTAATCAATTAACTAAACTCCATAACTGCCTTAAAGACATAAAAACTTGGATGAGCACCAATTTCCTGATGTTAAATTCAGACAAAACTGAAGTTATTGTTCTTGGCCCCAAACAACTCAGAGACTCTTTATCTGATGACATAGTTTCTCTAGATGGCATTGCTCTGGCCTCTAGCACTACCGTAAGAAACCTTGGAGTAATATTTGATCAAGATTTGTCTTTTAATTCTCATTTAAAACAAACCTCACGGACTGCATTTTTTCATCTGTGTAATATTGCAAAAATTAGGCCTATCCTGACCCGAAAAGATGCAGAAAAATTGGTCCACGCTTTTGTTACCTCTAGGCTGGATTACTGTAACTCTCTATTATCAGGTAGCTCTAGTAAGTCCATAAAAACTCTCCAGCTAATTCAGAATGCAGCAGCACGTGTACTAACAGGAACTAAGAAACGAGATCATATTTCTCCTGTTTTAGCTTCTCTGCACTGGCTCCCTGTAAAATCCAGAATTGAATTTAAAATCCTACTGTTAACTTATAAAGCTCTAAATGGTCAAGCTCCGTCATATCTTAGAGAGCTCATAGTGCCATATTATCCCACCAGAACACTGCGCTCTGAGAACGCAGGGTTACTCGTGGTCCCTAAAGTCTCCAAAAGTAGATCAGGAGCCTGAGCCTTCAGCTATCAGGCTCCTCTCCTGTGGAATCATCTTCCTGTTACGGTCCGGGAGGCAGACACCGTCTCCACATTTAAGACTAGACTTAAGACTTTCCTCTTTGATAAAGCTTATAGTTAGGGCTGGCTCAGGCTTGCCCTGTACCAGCCCCTAGTTGGGCTGACTTAGGCCTAGTCTGCCGGAGGACCCCCCTATAATACACCGGGCACCTTCTCTCTCTCTCTCTCTCTCTCTCTCTCATTGTGTCATATGGATTACTGTTAATTTATTATGTTGATCTGTTCTGTATGACATCTATTGCACGTCTGTCCGTCCTGGAAGAGGGATCCCTCCTCAGTTGCTCTTCCTGAGGTTTCTACTGTTTTTTTTTCCCCGTTAAAGGGTTTTTTTTGGGGAGTTTTTCCTTATCAGCTGTGAGGGTCATAAGGACAGAGGGATGTCGTATGCTGTAAAGCCCTGTGAGGCAAATTGTGATTTGTGATATTGGGCTTTATAAATAAAATTTAAAAAAAAAATTTAAAAAAAAATTGAGGAGCTCCTCAAAGTATTCCTTCCACCGCCCGACAATGTCCCCAGTTGACGTCAGCAGCTCCCCGCCCCCACTGTAAACAGTGTGAGCAAGTTGCCACCTCCCCCCCCCCGAGGCGCCGGACAGTTTGCCAGAACCTCTTTGGAGCCGATCGATAGTTTTCCTCCATGGCCTCACCAAACTCCTCCCACGCCTGAGTTTTTGCCTCCGCGACTGCCGCTGCTGCGCTCCGCTTGGCCCGCCGGTACCCGTCAGCCGCTTCTGGAGACCACAGACCAACCATGCCCTGTAGGCCTCCGTCTTCAGCCTGACGGCTCCCCTCACCTCTGGTGTCCACCAGCGGGTTCGGGGGTTACCGCCGTGACTGGCCCCCGCCGCCTTGCAGCCACAGCTTCGCAATCGCCACCTCGACAATGGCAGAGCGGAACAAGGCCCATTCGGACTCAATGTCCCCCTCCGCCCGTCGGGACAGCGGTTCAAAGCTCTCCCGGAGGTGGGAGTTGAAGATCATCTCGACAGGTTCTTCCGCCAGGCGTTCCCAGCAGACCCTCACTACTCGTTTGGGCCTGCCAGGTCTGCGCGGCGTCCTCCCCTGCCACCTGATCCAACTCACCACCAAGCGATGATGAGTTGACAGCTCTGCTCCTCTCTTCACCCAAGTGTCCAGAACATATGGTCGCAGGTCAAATGACACGACTACAAAGTCAATCATTGACCTGCGACCTAGGCTGTCCTGGTGCCACGTGCACCGATGGACATCCTTATGCTTGAACATGGTGTTAGTTATGGCCAAACTGCGACCCGCACAGAAGTCCAACAACTGCACACCACTCGGGTTCAGATCGGGCAGGCTGTTCCTCCCAATCACGCCCCTCCAGGTCCTGCTGTCATTGCCCACGTGAGCGTTGAAGTCCCCCAGCAGAACAATGGAGTCCCCCGGTCCCAGGGACTCCAAAAAGGGTGGGTACTCTGAACTGCTGTTCGGCGCATAAGCGCAGACAACAGTCAGGACCCTTTCCCCGACCCGAAGGCGCAGGGACACAACCTTTTCGTCCACTGGGGTGAACCCCAACGTACAGGCAGAGAGTCTGGGGGCTATCAGAAAGCCCACCCCGGCCCTCCGCCTCTCACCCGGAGCAACTCCAGCAAAGGAGAGAGTCCAACCCCTCTCAAGGACTTGGGTTCCAGAGCCAGAACTATGTGTCGAGGTGAGGCCGACTATATCTAGCCGGTAGCGCTCAACCTCTTCCACAAGCTCCGGCTTCTTCCCCGCCAGAGAGGTGACATTCCATGTCCCAAGAGCCAACTTCCGTAGCCCAGGATCGGACCGCCAAGGCCCCCGCCTTGGTCTGCTGCCCGAACCACACTGCACCGAACCCTTCTGGATCCCTCTGCGGGTGGTGGGCATGCAGGGGGATGAGCCCATGTAGCCAGTTCGGACTGGGCCCGGCCGGACCCCATGGGCGAAGGCCCAGCCACCAGGCACTCGCCCACGGGCCCCAGCCCCTGGCCTGGCTCCGGGGCGAGGCCCCCAGTAACCCTCCGGGCCGGGTACACCAACTTTGTTATATTCCATCATGAAGGGTCTTCTGAACCATTCTTCATCTGACCCTTCGCCCAGAACCAATCTGCCATGGGAAACCCTACCAGGGGCAAAATGCCCCCAACAGCACAGCTCCTAGGGTCATTAGGGCACTCAAACACCTCCACCACGATAAGGTGATGGTTCTCGGAGGAGTTAACACATTTTTTGAATGAAAAATATAAATTTCTGCTTTAACAGTTTTACTCAATTAAAATAAAAAGTATAGTACAGCTGGTCAGCTTTAAAGCCTGCTCAGATTCAGTTTTACTAGGAACTTACTTAGCTTTCCCACTTTGTTAAAGTGCAGTAAACAAAACATGCTTATATCTAAAGTGCAGCTTAAACAATTTTACTCAACTCCAATGGCGTTGGTTATTTCTTTAGCGCGATGGTCAGGGAAACGCTCTTTCTTTTTAAACGACGACGATATTGTAGTTTGCACCAGATTGTTTTTTCTAGTCGTGCCGGTTAACGTTCAAACTTGGGTGGTGTCACTTTAGATGCGTTAGCATGTTAGACGTGTTTTCAAGTACATACCCGACCGCTGTTCTGCAGTGTCGGCACACTGTTTTTGTCTTGTCCACTTGTTTATTTCCATCTTCGTATTTTACCCTGAAACCAAAGTAGGGATGCACCGAAATGAAAATTTGTGGCTGAAGCTGAAGCTGAATATTATTAAATGCTTGGCCGAATACCGAATATCATTGTTTAGTTTTTCATTAGTTTTGCAGATGAACCCTCCAGATTAGCGTTGTCACGGTACCAAAATTGGGACCCACTGTACGATACCAATGAAAATATCATAGTTCTGAGTAGTATCACGATACCACAGCGAAAATGAGGCAGATGTGCCTTTTGTCATTTATAAAAAGATAAATCACTTTTCTATAATACATCAATGATATTTCAATGGAATAAATTACTTATTGACTTATTCATACTTCAAAAACAGCATCAATAAGTGATTAACATAGGGGGGGATCAAAATAAAATAAATAAATAAAATAAAAATCAACCAGCCACCCTCCTCCCCTGACAAGTAAAGAACAGTCCCTTCATAAGTAAAGAACAGTCCCTAAAGTGCGGTGAGGTTTGTGGACCGTTACTGCCTGAAAGAGAGAAATGTGAACGGCTCGTTTCTCCTCTGACATGTCACATACCATTAGCTGGCTCGGCTTTTCAGGTACTTTGGGCAGTCATGACACCAAGAAGAGGATATTATTGGAGCCGACTTCTCCGTCGCCAGGTAAGCCGATGGCCGCCGTATTTGACAGGAATACATTAACGTTACTGTCTGTGTCTGTGACCCCCGTTCAACCCACAATCGGTGGGATTCGCCTTTCGTTTCTGCTGCTGGTTGAAACCTGTAGGCTGCTCACACAGCATGCTGAATGATTTAAGCCTATTTTGCTCGCTCAAAACTATTGTCAGTCGCAAATGCGAGTGCCGTGACGGGCGGATTGCCACAGTGCCAACATTTTACTTCCGCCTGTCACAGCACGGCGTTTGATTGCGTTATCAAAACGCCGCTATTATTCAGCCTTGCTTTTAACTTATTCCACCAAATACCAAATGTGTGTTTTTTTGCAATATTCGGCCGAATATATATGGTTACTGGTTAACTAGATATTTTAAATGGTTTGGCTCGCAAAAAAGGAATTAAAATAAAACAAAATAAAATAAAATAATATCCTGCGCCCAATAATTCGGTACAGGGTCGTGCCGAACCGAAAGTCGCGTACTGAACGGTTCGACACAAATACATGTACCATTACAGCCCTATTGGTTAGTGAAGCTGCTGGTTACCTCTAAGACGAATCTGAGCGTGTGTGGATCCTGTTTGACTCTGGAGCAGACAACCAATAAGAACTGAGCTTCCTCCTTCTCCATCTGGGAACCAGGAAGTGCACACAGACGAATCAGCTTCTGGGGGCGGAGAAGAGGTGATGTCAGCAGCTGTGAGGTGTGTTTAATTGTACAGGTGTGTGTAACAGGTGTGAGGTGTGTTTACCTGTACAGGTGTGTGTAACAGGTGTGAGGTGTGTTTACCTGTACAGGTCTGTAGACGCTGACCAGGTGCAGCAGAGGTTTCTGCATCTGAGACAACAGCTTGGAGAAGAACAACAAGACCTGCTGGACCATACCTGGAGGATACTGAGGAGGAGGAGAAGGAGAAGGAGGAGGAGGAGGAGGAGGAGGAGGAGCAGGAGAAGGGGCAGTAGATGTTAACCAGTGTGTGAGTAGAGACACAGTAGAATCAGGTGTCTGTGATGTTACCTGAGCCTTTCCCAGAGTGCACAGAGTCTCCAACAGTTTGTGCTGCAATAGGTACTCCAGACAGGAGCCTGTCTCCTCCACACCCTGATGATCAATACATCAATACACTGATCAATACAACAATCAATGCATAAATACATCTATGAGTACATCAGTAGTCAGGTGGTGAAGAGGGCAAAGTCCGTTCTTTCAGACCATTCTCACCCTCTTTATCAGGAGTTTGAGTCCCTCCCCTCTGGTTTCAGATTCCCCTCAGTTAAGTCTAACAGATACAAACACTCATACATTCCCTCAGCCATCACCCTCCTTACTGCAGGGAAAAGGACTTATAGCCTCATACATGCACATATTTATATTTATTTACTTATTTATTGCTGTTTTTGTATTACACTGTGGATAATGTTGTTTGTAAGGTTTGACTCAGCTGTCAATTTTTAACTATGGAGATGGCAGAACTGTTGTTGCTGTTGTTGTTTTTTGCATTGTGACTAGCACAAGAGTGTGTTTCCTTGTGTGGTTTTATTTTTTACTGTAGCTTTCTGCCTGTCATCGATGTAGTGCTGTTGTGCTTGTTGTGGTGCCTGTTTCTTTGTCTTTCTTTTTATGTCAGTACCATGCTGCAGCACAAATTGCCCACTCAGGGACAATGAAGTTTAACTTGACTTGAACTTGACTCTAACTTGTCAGTATGTCATCAGGTGTGTGCGTTACCTGGTCTTTCTCCTCGTACACCAGGATGTCCAACATCTGTTTGAGACGCCAGGGGATGTCTGTCTGTTTGACAGGACGACTCTCATCTACACACACACAGACACACACACACAGAAACACAGAGCAGATGAGTGCGACTGGCTGATCAGGTGTGAACAGGTAACAGGTAATGTCTCCTCACCTGTCGTCTGGATGTAATAGTTGGTGATTGACTTCCAGTGATCAACAAAAGAGTCCAACAGGTCCACTGTGGGCTCCCTCTGAGGGACAGACAGAGAGAGACAGACAGAAAGAGAGACAGACAGACAGACAGAGAGAGAGAGAGGTGACAGTGAGACAGATACAGTGTGTCAGATACAGTGAGACATACAGTGTGTGTATACAGTTACAGATACATTACAGTGTGTCATATACAGTGAGACAGATACAGTGTGTCAGACACACAGTGAGACAGTGAGACAGATATACAGTGAGACAGATACAGTACAGTGTGTCATATACAGTGAGACAGATACAGTGTGTCAGACACAGTGTGTAAGATACAGTGAGAGTGAGACAGGTGTGTGAGACAGATACCTTCAGATACAGTGAGACAGATACACATACAGTGAGACAGACAGTGTGTCAGACACAGTGTGTAAGATACAGTGAGACACATACAGTGAGACGTGTACAGTGAGACAGTACAGTGAGACGTGTGAGACAGTGAGACAGATACAGATACAGTGAGACAGAACAGTGTGTCAGACACAGTGTGAGATACAGTGAGTAAGACAGTGAGACAGATACAGTGAGACCCAGTACAGTGATACAAGACCAGATACAGTGAGACAGATACTACAGACCAGACACACAGATACAGTGAGACAGATACAGTACAGTGAGACAGATACAGTGAACAGTTTACACAGTGAGACTACAGACATACAGTGTACACAGATACAGTGAGACAGATACAGTGAGACAGATACAGTACAGTGGACAGATACAGTGAGACAGATACAGCGAGACAGACACAGTGTGACAGACACAGTGTACAGTGAGACAGTACAGTGTGACAGAACAGTGAGACACAGACAGACACAGTGAGACAGATACAGCGAGACAGATACAGTGTGACAGACACAGTGAGACAGATACAGTGTGACAGACACATGAGACAGATACAGCGAGACAGATCCGAGACAGATACAGTGAGACAGTGAGACAATACAGTGAGACAGTACATACAGTGAGACAGATACAGTGAGACAGATACAGTGAGACAGATACAGTACAGATACGATACAGCGAGACAGACACAGTGAGACAGATACAGTGTGACAGACACATTGAGACAGATACAGCGAGACAGATACAGCGAGACAGATACAGTGAGACAGATACAGTGAGACAATACAGTGAGACAGATACAGTGAGATAGATACAGTGTGACAGACACAGTGAGACAAATACAGTGAGACAGATACAGTGAGATAGATACAGTGTGACAGACACAGTGAGACAGATACAGTGATGTCATCAACACCAGGATGTTCCTCTACATCAGGTCACAGTGATGAGAACACATTCAGTAACTGATGACCAGTGGAACAGTAATTTATTGTAGGGATGCACCGAATAAAAATAAATGATTTGATCACGCAATCAAACGGCATGCTGTGATGAGCGGAATAAAATGTCGGTAGTGTGGTGATCCGCCCATCACGGCACTCGCATTTGCGACTAAAAATAGTTTTGAGCGAGCAAAATAGACTTAAATCATTCAGCACGCTGTTGCGAGCAGCCTACAGATTTCAACCAGCAGCAGAAACGAAAGGCGAATCCCACCGATTGTGGGTTGAACAGGGGTCACAGACACAGACAGTAACGTTAATGTATTCCTGTCAAATATGGCGGCCATCGGCTTACACGGCGACGGAGAAGTCGGCTCCAATAATATCCTCTTCTTGGTGTCATGCCTGCCCAAAGTACCTGAACAGCCGAGCCAGCCAAACACAGGTATGTGACGTGTCAGAGGAGAAATGAGCCGTTCACATTTCTCTCTGTGGCAGGTAACGGCCCACAAACCTCACCGCACTTTAGGGACTGTTCTTTACTTATGAAGGGACTGTTCTTTACTTGTCACGGGAGGAGGGTGGCTGGTTGATTCTTATTTTATTTATTTATTTTATTTTGATCCCCCCATGTTAATCACTTATTGATGCTGTTTTTGAAGTATGAATTAATCAATAAGTAATTTATTCCATTGAAATATCATTGATGTATTATAGAAAAGTGATTTATCTTTTTATAAATGACAAAAGGCACATCTGCCTCATTTTTGCTGTGGTATCGTACTACTACTTAGAACCATGATACTTTCACTGGTATCGTACCGTGGGATCCAATTTTGGTACCGTGACAACGCTAATCTGGAGGGTTCATCTGCAAAAACTAATGAAAAACTAAACAACGATATTCGGTATTCGGCCAAGCGTTTAATAATATTCGGCTTCGGCCACAAATTTTCATTTCGGTGCATCCCTAATTTACTGTTTACATGAACAAAATAATAACGATCACAAACAACAACAACAACAACAACAACAACAACAGAGGTATGCAGACAACAGTGAGCTGCAGATGTGACGTCACTGTCTCAGATATAGTCTGTTAGAAACGACACACATCACACAGGAACAGCAGCAGAGCTCTGAGGGCTGATCTACATCTCTGGAGAATGGCATTTTGTTTTGTCTCCATGGTAACGGATATATGTGCAAGAGGGTCAAAGGTCAGGGTGTGATGTCAGGAGACAGTATCTGCCCTTACTGTTAGCAGACTGCAGGGGACAGGACAGACAGTTTGACAGTTTTGAGGACAGCTGGAGGACGCACTGACAGTAACCAGGACACAGCCTTAGTGTGTGTGTGTGTGTGTGTGTGTGTGTAAACTCCACGCACAGACTCTCTGTTTACATCTACCTGTGTATAAGCCCCGCCCTCACCTGAGCGCCCACAAACATCCTGAACACAGAAACGAGTTTGTTCCCCTGAAGCTTTTCACTGACAGGAAGTTTGATCTGTTTCTGTTCAAACATCAAACTCACAGTAAACACTGAAAACCTGTGAGACATGGAGACATGAGGTGTCTGTGGGGACAAACTGGAGACAAACTACTGTCAGCTTTGGAACAGGAGGGACAGTGATGTTCGTCCCATCCCTCACAGAGGAGCAGAGACAGATCCACCTGGAGCTTCACCTCCTCCTCCGATAAGTACAGAACAGTCACTAAAGTTTGACCCTGCTCACCTGGACTGTCTTATCACGTGATCAATGAGCTTATTGATTACAGCTTGTCCCCTTCATCATGTCTGAACCCGTGGACACATTCCTCCCCGCCCCCACACACATACCTGCTGCAGGTGAACCGGGAAACACCTGGAGACACTGAGTTAGCATTAGCTGCAGTTAGTTCCTCTCTAACCACAGATAAACTGCTTCACTTTGTTTTAGTGTCCGTGTTAGAGACTGTCGGTGAACTTCCGGTGCTCAGAGATACAGACAGGTGGACAGACCGTCTGTCTGTCCTCAGACCGTCTGTCTGTCCTCCGTCTTCACTCTCTGGAACTTTGTCCAACTTTGTACCGTTAGCCCGCGGAGCTAACAGAGGCTAACAGCAGCTAACAGGAGCTAACAGGAGCTAACAGAGGCTAACAGCAGCTAACAGAGGCTAACAGCAGCTAACAGGAGCTAACAGGAGCTAACAGAGGCTAACAGCAGCTAACGGAATGACGTTTACGTCACGGACTCACCGTCTCGAGCGCGTGCAGCAACATGCTGCTCAGTTTACTGAACGTCTCCATCCTCCCGCCAAACTTGTCCCCTGTCCGTGAGCCCAGTTCGACCCGGGTCGTTACCGGATCAGACACATGTTGACAACTGTACCGAACAGCTGACCGCCCCGCCCCCCGGTCAAAACATCCGCCACCACTTTCAAAATAAAACAACACCGTATGAAGGAGTTTTATAACATCCGGTTTGACAATAAGAGCTCCAATTGTTGTTAATGTTCTAAAGCTTTGGAGTTTTGTTGCGTAAAATAAAAATAAAACAAATAAACGAAAACTTAATCAGTTGTGATATTTTACACATCAGAAACAAAACTGTACAAATGATTCTGCTTCAGTAATATTTGACATATTTATTATGTTGTGGCAGTTTTTGTTTAAAGAACAGTTCTCATATATTTATTGTAATATGTCTCACTCAGAGCAGAGTGAACTCCCTGCAGGTGGAAACTTATTGGTCATAAATCTGATTCTGAGTTTTGCAAAACTTTGGGGACAAAAATACAGAAGAGAAGACAATAACAATAACAATAACACGTGTCCACTTCATGTGAATGAAGAATAAAGAGCCGTTGTGAAGGACAGTGATGAGACAAATACTGTCCAAAAAACAGACAAATATAAAAACAATGTGTGTAAGTGTACAGAGACACACAGAGAGACACAAAGACACAAAGAGAGACAGAGACACACACAGAGACACAAAGACACAGAGAGAGACAGAGACACACACAGAGACACAAAGACACAAAGAGAGACAGAGACACACACAGAGACACACACAGAGACACAAAGACACAAAGAGAGACAGAGACACACACAGAGACACAAAGACACAAAGAGAGACACACACAGAGACACAAAGACACAAAGAGAGACAGAGACACACACAGAGACACAAAGAGAGACACACAGAGACACAGAGAGAGACACAAAGACACACAGCCTCACAGAGACACACAAAGACAGACAGAGACACACAGAGACACACAAAGACAGACAGAGACACAGAGACACACAGACCCCCAACCCTGTTACTGTGAGGCAACAGAGCAGAGCACTTCCCCACTGTGCTGCTGTGGACCAGCCTGCACATTCATGAATTTCTGAAGTCAATCAATCAATTCAATCAATTTTATTTATTTATACAGTGCTCGCCGGCTTATCCAAACCGTGTCTACGCCCATTTGGATAAGCCGACGAGCACTGTGAGGGTCATGTTTTTTGACTTCTCTAGTGCGTTCAACACCATATGTCCAGCTCTACTGGGTGACAAGCTGACAGCGATGCAGGTGGATGCCCCCCTGGTGTCCTGGATTGTAGACTACTTGACTGGCAGACCACAGTATGTGCGCTTGCAACTCTGTGAGTCAGACAGAGTGGTCAGCAATACCGGGGCCCCGCAGGGGACTGTCCTCTCTCCCTTCCTCTTCACCCTCTACACCACGGACGTCAGCTATTGCACTGAGACCTGCCATCTTCAGAAGTTTTCTGATGACTCTGCTATAGTTGGATGTATCAGCAAGGGTGATGAGGATGAGTACAGGGCTGTTGTGGATAACTTTGTCACATGGTGTGAGCAGAACCATCTGCAGCTCAACGTGGCAAAGACAAAGGAACTGGCTGTGGATCTGAGGAGGACCAAGACACCGGTGACCCCTGTTTCCATCCAGGGGGTCAGTGTGGACATTGTGGAGGACTATAAGTACCTGGGGATACACATTGACAATAAACTGGACTGGGCTAAGAACACTAACGCTCCCTACAGGAAGGGCCAGAGCCGCCTCTATTTTCTGAGGCGACTGAGGTCCTTCAACATCTGCCGGACTATGCTCAGGATTTCTATGAGTCTGTGGTGGCCAGTGCTATCCTCTATGCTGTTGTGTGCTGGGGCAGCAGGCTGAGGGTGGTGGACGCCAACAGACTCAACAAACTGATCCGCAAGGCCAGTGACGTTATGGGAACGGAGTGTGACTCTCTGATGGTGGTGTCAGAGAGGAGGATGCTGTCTAAGCTACGAACTATCTTGGACAATGTCTCACACCCACTCCACCATGTGCTGGTCAGGCACAAGAGTACTTTCAGTGGGAGACTCATACCACCAAGATGTACCACTGAGCGCCACAGGAAATCATTCCTGCCTGTGGCCATCAAACTGTACAACTCCTCCCTCTAAGTGGCCTGAGACACACTGCAGTAATTTAATTTAACTTGTGCAATAACCCCATTCACCCTGACTGTATATATTCTGTTTGTGTAAATAATCTTGTTCAGTTTACAATATATATATGTACATATATATATATATATTTATTTACGTTTATGTTTGTTAATAATTCCTTTTTATTTAACTATATATTTGTTAATACTATTGTTTAAATTTCTTATATTTTCACGTATCTTTCCCCTCTTGCAAGGAGCACCTGTAACATAAATAATTTGCCCCTCGGGGATCAATAAAGTGTTTCTGATTCTGATTCTGTTCTGGTTATAAAGCCCAATATCACAAATCACAATTTGCCTCACAGGGCTTTACAGCATACGACATCCCTCTGTCCTTATGACCCTCACAGCTGATCAGGAAAAACTCCCCAAAAAACCCTTTAACAGGGAAAAAAAACGGTAGAAACCTCAGGAAGAGCAACTGAGGAGGGATCCCTCTTCCAGGACGGACAGACGTGCAATAGATGTCGTACAAGTCAATAAAACAACATGATGAGACGTGAGAGCTGTTAACATGAAACATGTTTTAAGTGTTTCTTCTGAGTTTATGATGAAACATTTAACAACACATCAGAAGTCTCATTTATCAAACTGTGTGTAGGACCCAGACTGTGCACCAAAAATGATGTGTCACTTTCCACCATGAGGCCGCTCCTCGCCGCCTGTGTCACCAGTTTAACGTGTCCTACATGTCTGTCAGCATGGGTCAGAGTTTCAAGTCTGTTTTTATATATCACAACATTAGCGTGTGAGGGGGCGTACCCTTCCGCCAGGACTCGTTCTGTGTGTACGCAGTGTTGAGACATGAGACCTCAGGTGAAGAAATCATGTCCTTTTCTCTGACTGTGTGTTTTCATTCCCTGAGGTCAGACTGACAGGTTCTGTGAGCTGCAGCTCAGGTGGGAATCCTGGGACAGCAAAGGAACGTCCGGCCCTACTCTGCCTCTGATTGGCTCACCCTGACATTCCTACCCTCACCCCGACTAATCTCACTTGTGCTCACCCTCACCCTCACCAATCCCATCGACCAAGGCAACGAGTACGAGCCAATCAGAGGCAGAGGGGGGCGGGACGTTCCTTTGCATTCCTAAGATGCAAAGTTTCCAGGGGCCTGTATCAGGAAGCAGGATTAATGTCTCAGCGAGGTAACTTCAGGGTTAACCCTGGGTTTTCGGTCTCACGAAGCCGGTTCAGTTCTTATCGGGGTAGATCACCATGGTAACTTACTCTGAACGGCTATCCTGCTCCGGAGCAGGGTAAGTTCAGGGTTGAATCTGATCCTATAAAAAGCACCACCCACTGGCCAATCAGCTGTTGATGGCTGACAGAAATGCAGCCCAGTCATGACGGGAAGTTTAATTCATTTGATTGATTTTGATTTGAAAGTTTATTTTGAACATTAAAAAAGAAAAGAAAGCAACAACAACAGACAATGAAAAGAGTGTTCAAAAAGGAGTGGAAAGAAGTGGAACTTTCATCCCACCCCTTCATAAGAAAGAAACTGATCATTTGCAGACACTTAATAGCACCATTAATTAGTGCCAACATTTTGTTTTGTTGGAGGAAATGATCCCTGTTAAAGATAATGAGCCTAACTGACAGCTTTGCTGCTGGAAATGTGGAAAGTAGCCTATCATGTCTACACTTCATGGTGTTTGAGGGATTTTCCTTTTTGTTTTTTAAAGAGGGACACTAGGTATATTTTTGTGCAGCTGTTAATTTCTAACACAGCTCAATATCAGGATGATTTTATTCAGACTATCAATTTGGTGTTGATATGATTTAATTGTGGCGTCAGCTTTAAGCTTTATTGTAGCATATATAACGTTATGACAAAGAAGACCAATTTATCAGACGCAATGATGTTAGACGATAATTGTAATACACGCAATTCATCTGCGCAGCATTGATTTCATGGGATTCAAGGGTGTGATCAGTGTCAGATGTACAGGTACAGGTACTGTAGCTACTTGAACCAGTGATGAGTCATTTAACCTACACATCATTTTATTTGCTGCCTTGTGTTGTCTTGATTTTTCCCTCTCTCCTCCTCTATTTCTTCTTTCCTCTCCCGTTTCTTTTTCTTCTCTATTATGTGATTTCATTGATGTTTTGACAGGGGAATTTCTTTGATAAGCTTTTAGTGGCTTCTAACCTCTCCGGCACTTTTCTTTTTTTAATCTTGTAAATGTTATACTGTCTGTTTTTAACATTATGTGCAAATAAACTAATCTAAACTAAAACTAAACATTATTCATCCCGTTATGCGTTGCCACGCATGTTTCCTCCTCCTGCAGCTGCCACGGTGTTGGCCTTTTCTCTAATGTTGCTTTTCCTCCTCCTCATATTTTAGTAGAATTAATCTCTGATCCTCACATGAGAAATACTGTTTCTCCTCACATACGGCGCTCTGTGAGGACGCTCTGTGAGGACGCTCTGTGAGGACGCTCAGTGACCGCTGCGCTTCTCTCATGATTGTGATTGGTCCGCTGCGTGCGCGTTCACGGCTCTTGATAAAGCAACCCTGGGTTGAGTTACCGAGTTGATATCCAGCGTCGTGATACTGATTATCCTGATTGCCATTGTTAGGGTTAGTCAACCCAGGATAGGTCTGGGTAACCCAGGAAAGGTTGATCTCGCTTCGTGATACAGGCCCCTGGTGTGACACAAAGAGAGACTTTAGGAAGAACAGGAAGTGAAGTGTTCATGGTGTCATATATTTAAATGTGAACAAACAGAGAGGAGATGTTCACCCTGTCATCATACTGCTGCTGCTGCTGTGTATGAACACACACACACACACAGAACATATATGTGACACACAGATGGTGTGTATGTGCTGCTGATTTATTCAGCAGTCGTCAGAGCTGAACAGTTTCAGGCTCGCTGGGTCTCTCTCTCACACACACGCACACACACACACACACACACACACACACACACACTGATGATGATGTGTTGGACAGGTAGAGTTACCTGCAGCCCCTCCCCCACAGCTCCTCCCTCCTTTGTCAGTGTTTCAGGTGAGCTGAGTCTCTGCAGCAGTTTGTGTCCAGCTGATCACGAACGGTGAGTTTAAACTTCACTCCTTCACCTGCTGCTGCTCATTTATTCTGTCATTCATCCATTCATTGTCTGAAAACAAATGTCAGGTTTTCTTCTTCAGACTGACTCTGTGCTCACAGACAGACAGACAGACAGCTGATGAATTCATTCATGTGTTCATTTTTGCTCAAAGTTTCTGGTCTGAAAAACTCATGATTTTCTACCTGAGAGCTGCAGCAAATTAACACACCTGGGGTCGTATTCACAAACATCCTGAGAACTCGTATGTGCTGTATCGTAGGCAACTGGACTTGCTTGCGTTTCTTGAGGACGTTTCGCCTCTCATCCAAGAAGCTCCTTCAGTTCTAAATGACTGGGACCAAGCTGCAGAGTACTGACTCTGAAACTAAGAGCTCACATGACCCCTACGACTCTGTAAGGGTTCCCACCCACACAGGGTTCATAGCCTGCAACTTCGTACCAGTCATTTAGAACTGAACTGGAGATTCTTGGATGAGTCCAGTTGCCTGCAACACAGCACTTATGATTACCATGACCTGGATGACTGAGAATCTTCACCGACATCCTGAGAACTCTCTCACAGAGCTCCTGACTGTCAGTAAGGAGTCTGAGCTCAGGAGTGGTTTAGGAAAGTTCTCAGAGTGACTCAGAGCGAGGAGGCTTTGTGAATATGACCCCAGAAGCTCTGTTTAAACCGTCTGCCTGTCTGTCTCTCTGGGTGAGTCACTTCCTGTTTCTCTCAGCTGCAGTTTGTGCTGGTTTTTTCCACAGAGGCTGTGACAGCTGAACTCAGAACTAAACTCACAGAAACTTTTCACTTATTCTTCTCTGAACTAATGTTTGTTTATTTTAGTCTTTAACAAACAAACCTGAAAAGTTTTACGAGTTCCTGCTCTGCAGACTGCAACATGTCGATCAGACACACAGGTCATCAATGACTACTCAAATGTTATCATTTAATAGAGTCAGCGTTTACAGTTTTTTCTCCATTGGTTTGGCTTATTTCTTGAAAAAGAAATTACATTCTCAAAACTCTAAGATCATTTGGCAAACAGTCTTACAGTTCAGCACAACACCATAGCTCACTTGCAAAAGCTCATATCTCTCCCAAAACAGTTCACTCATGCTTCAAAACCAAATTCCTTTCCCATATAAATAGTCAGTGCCACCAAAATGCAAAGATCCTTTCTCAATTGCTTTGGCTCATTTCTTGAAACAGACCGGACGTTCTCAACACTCTTGGTGCTTTTGCCAAAATAACCTGGATGGTTCAGCACAACACCATGGTTCACCTGCAAAAGCTCATATCTCTCCCAAAACAGTTCACTCATGTGTCAAAACTAAATTCCTTTCTCATATAAATAGTCAGTGCCCCCAAAATGCATCGTCCCTTTGGCATTGTGTAAGCACTGCAAGTCAAAATGTTTAGATGTTTTGTCACTATGGTAGAGGACCATTGAAATATCCCTCATGTCCACCTCTCAGTCTTAGCCCAGTCCTTCATTGACAATGGTTACTGTGCTAGTTTTTTTTGTCGAGCTAACAGAATACAATTGTGTATAAAACTGAAAAAAAATAAAAAATATAGGATTTTACGCTAAGAGTAGCCTCCAAGGTTTGACATCACACATTGCACTCATACTGCCAAGGAAATTGTAACCATTTGTATTCACACACATAAAGTAACTTAAACTTAGTAAAAAGAAAATGTATACAGCATAATATACTGTAATATAAACACATAAACAAAAAAACAAGGAAAATTATATGTAGCCTACAGTGCTGTAAATAAAGCTGGAGTTTCACAACTAACACTTCTTCACTGGTCGCTGTCCTCACCCTCCCTCTCCTGGCCACCGTCCTCACCCTCCTGGCCATCCACACGCTGCTGTCTGTCTGGCCACAGATTCTTGTCCACATCACAGCGTATATTCTCCCTTGTCATGCAATAAGGGAAGAAACGGCGTGCATGTCGCAGCCATCCCCTACACTGATCTCTTGTAATATCTTCACACGCAACGTCCATTGCATGGAGCAGGGACCGCTGATTTTTAGCCTGATGCTCATACACTCTCCACCTCCAAGCAGAGAAATACTCCTCAATAGGATTGAGGAAAGGAGAGTAAGGTGGTAGGAACACCATGACCATCCTTGGATGAGTAGTGAACCAGGCCCTGATGAGCAGGCCACGGTGGAAATTCACATTGTTCCACACAGTGACATAGTTTGGTAGGTGAGGCCCTACGAGACCTCTTTCATTTTCAGGGATCAAATCAGAATAAAGGTGGTCCAAGAAGATGAAGAGCTTCTGTGTATTGTATGGGCCAAGACTGGGGATGTGAGTGGCCACACCATTCTCAGAAATGGCAGCACACATAGTTATATTGCCCCCACTCTGGCCTGGGACATCCACCGTGGCCCCTCCTTCTTTAGTCAAGTTCTAGTTTCACCTGACTGTCAGTTAATCAATTTATCAAATGTTCCAAGAGATTCATATATGGTATTCACGGTATTATGTTCTTGACTAATTTTGACAATTGAACAGACTATTGTGCATGGGATAACGTATACAATGAAATGATGCTGACATGTTTTGGAGAGAACAACCATTAGACTGAGAATCAACAATCAGTTTAGATCGACAAGATCTATTCACTTGGAAATTGTGCTAACTGTAGGCTACCTGTACTTAATCATTTGCAAAGATGTACTGAGACATTGAGACATGTACTAAGACATTTGCAATTTGATGAAATGAATGAGAAATTCAATTCTGTTGTGAACAACTGCCAAGTGGTTTGGAGGTTTGTCCATGTTATTTTGAGAATGTAATTTCTGTTTCAAGAAATGAGCCAAACCAATGGAGAGAAAAACTGTAATGTAAATAACTTTTTAAATCAACGACTTTTTAAGAAGTTATTTTACTTAAAAGTCACATCATTAAATAAATTAGAAAAAGATGAAGAGGACTTTAAAAGTTTTCATTAAGGTTTGACTCACTAT
The DNA here is from genome assembly GCA_900536245.1 of Epinephelus coioides. NCBI lineage: Eukaryota > Metazoa > Chordata > Actinopteri > Perciformes > Serranidae > Epinephelus > Epinephelus coioides. Next base: position 335,748 of record UNPE01001268.1, on the reverse strand, counting down.
CAAACGGATGACACCATGGTGTTCAGATGCTGTGTGGCTCCGCCCCCTGCAGGTGACACCATGGTGTTCAGATGCTGTGTGGCTCCGCCCACTCCAGGTGACACTATGGCGTTCAGATGCTGTGTGGCTCCGCCCCCTGCAGGTGACACCATGGTGTTCAGATGCTGTGTGGCTCCGCCCCCTGCAGGTGACACCATGGTGTTCAGATGCTGTGTGGCTCCGCCCCCTGCAGGTGACACCATGGTGTTCAGATGCTGTGTGGCTCCGCCCACTCAGGTGACACTATGGCGTTCAGATGCTGTATGGCTCCGCCCACTTCATATGATACCATGTTGTTCAGGTGTTGTGTGGCTCCGCCCCCTGCAGGTGACACCATGGTGTTCAGATGCTGTGTGGCTCCGCCCCCTGCAGGTGACACCATGGTGTTCAGATGTTGTGTGGCTCCACCCACTTCATATGATATCATGTTGTTCAGGTGTTGTGTGGCTCCGCCCCCTGCAGGTGACACCATGGTGTTCAGATGTTGTGTGGCTCCACCCACTTCATATGATATCATGTTATTCAGGTGTTGTGTGGCTCCGCCCCCTGCAGGTGACACCATGGTGTACCATCCAGAGTTCGACCTTGCGGGTAAGAAGGCGGGGCTTCAGGTGTGGCGGGTGGAGAACATGGATCTGGTTCCTGTTCCTGAGAGTCTGATTGGAGGGTTCTACACTGGAGACGCCTACCTGATTCTCCACAGCACCGAGACTCGTGGAGGAAAGATGCAGTACGACCTGCACTACTGGCAAGGTACTGTAGTACACCATGTACTTTTTTTGTTTTTTCTTTTTTACACTAATTTTTATTAATTTTAAAGTTAACAAGACAGAAACATCAGGACAACAAAAGACATACAAATCACTGCGTGGAAATAATAATAATAATAATAATAATAATAATAATAATAATAATACTAATAATAATAATAATATAATAATAATAATAATAATAATAAAAATAATAATAATAATAATAATAATAATAATAATACAAAATAAAATTAAAATAATAATAAAAATAAAAATAATAAAAATAAAAATAAAGAGAGGGAAAAAGAAAAGTGGATAAAAAAGAAGAACAAAAACAGACCAACACAAAAACACCCACACAGCGTCAAAGAGACAGAAGGCAGATACAAAATGTAGCATCGGGAGTCATCAAATATAGTGACTAAATCATAACCTACTAAGAATGACTGTGCCCAGTTATTTCAGACCATGCCAAAGGACATGGGCCCCATCTTCCCCAGTATAGTTCAAGAAAGGGTTCCAGATATTGAAAAATTTGAATGGTTTGTTTTTCATGACATGTCAGCTTCATTAAAAGTATAGCTGCAAATTAAAAGCAACAATAGATGTAAAACACACAGAGATGATGCATCTGAACATTTATACCTCCGACCGCGGCAGCAGCTGAAAATTATACATTTTGATACATACCGGTATACATATTGCAAAACTCTGTAAAAGTACACCAAAGCATACATTTCTGTTTCCAAATATTTATTTGAAAACGAAACCATTCATACTGTCAATAAAAAACATTTTGTTAATAATAAAAAACGAATGTAATCTCAACAGTGACCGCGCCAGCCGGCGGGACTGCGGCTGAACCACTTCCAATGTTCGTTCATTCATTCAGTCGCGTGTTCAGTGTGTGTGTGTGTGTGTGTGTGGTGTGTGTGTGTGTGTGTTGTTAGTATGTCAGAGAGGTGGAGTATTAATTAAAAAAAAAAAGTTTCCACTAATTATTTCGGTTATTGTAGAATGTATTTAGCATATCGCCACTTTCAACTGGGGACACAGTGCAGCAGCAGCAAAAACAAAGGGATTATAAAAAGCTGACAAATATTGTTAATCAATTGACATGAGACACTGGAGAGGTTGTCAGTCCTATTCTATAGTCTGTAATACTTTTTTTTATTTTATCATAACTTCTCAGAAATTACTCAAAAATGCATTCATTGTGTGCTTCTGAGCACACGGGCAGCATAAACAGTGAAGTTACATATGATGGTCTGGCAGATCATTGCGGCGCTTGGAGGCAGTTGACAGTGACAGTTTTGTCAGCAGCTGTTTTTCTACCTACCAATAACCTATGGCTGAGGCAGCTCCAGCTCCAATTCCGCTCACATGCTCTGACTCAGGCATCAGAGCCTCTGAGCCACAGCGATAGATGCATTGATGCTGTCCGTGGTGCTTTACACTGGGACCGCCAGGATTACAGCGACCCTCCAAACGCCGCAGTCCTGCCGGCTGGCACGGTCACTGTTGAGATTACATTCGTTTTTTATTATTAACAAAATGTTTTTTTTATTGACAGTATGAATGTTTTCGTTTTCAAATAAATATTTGGAAACTAAAATGTATGCTTTGGTGTACTTTTACAGAGTTTTGCCTACCTGTTTGTATCAAAATGTATAATTTCGGTCGGTGGTATAAATGCTCAGAAGTCTAGTGTGTTTCATTTTGTACCTTTAAAGGTTTCAGAAAACATACAAGACACATTTTTAGGAAAAGTCATAGGAAGAGAAGCTTGTAGGTTTTATCTAAACAGAGTTATTTGCATTATAAAAACTGCCGTAGCGGCTCTAGGACAAGTGCACTTACATTGATCACTTCCATAAAATAAAATGAGAAATTGGAGAAGACTGGAAAAATTGTTAAAATTAAATTAGGGGACTGATCAAAGATGCACTGACTCTGTGTGTTTTTACATCTATTATTGCTTTTAATTTGCAGCTATACTTTTAATGAAGCTGACATGTCATGACAGTCAAGCCCCCCCCCCCCCCCCCCCCCACCCCCCCCCCCCGGCAGCCAATCAGCGTTAAGCTGCAAGCGACAGGACCCAGTGAAATATTGCTTCAGATGAGATTTCTCATCTCAAGCGACGAGTGAAAAATCGCTCTGTCGCTGTCGCTCGGAGCCCGAGCAATTTTTTTCCGGGCGAATAAACGCTCAATCGCCCGTTTGCATTGACTTTGTATGTAAAATCGTTGCTATCGGGGAAAAAAAAAAAAAAAAACAGGTCCGGTGTGAACACGAATCCAGACGGTGACCAATGAAAATGGGCAGAACAAGTAGGGGGGCCCGGATAGTTCAGGGGTCAATGGCATTGCCTCATGGCCGGGCACCACTGGGCACGTCAGCGGTGCGACACGTCTGCAACACGAGTCCCGTAGCAGCTCGCCCCCCGTTAATTAATTACAGCAGCTTCACCGGCAACGGGAGCGGCACGACAACTCTCTATTTTACGCAGCTCTTCTACTTTTGTGGCGTTACACTCCTCTACGCGACCCTCCAGCAGATTAAAAACTACATGAAATAGTGTGCTAAACGAGCACAATGTGTTTTTAAATGAATAAACTATTATCAGAGGTGACGTGATGATTTTTTTTTCATGCATTTACCCATGTTTATCCCTGATCCTACCGTTTAAACTATGTATTTTAATACAGTTGAAACTGTTTATTGTATTCTATGGAACCCTGCACAAAAAAAAAATAAAATAAAAAAGTCAATAGGCCTATGCAGGCAATGAAGCCGATCCGAGGGGTGGGAAAGTACTGATGCGAAGTGTGTGGAGTTTGCTACCTGCTTGTTGTTGGAGGTGGAAAATGCTTTAACTTTTCATTTCATGCAGCCTACATGCAGCCTCTCGGCTCAGCAAATGGTAAACAACCCCGCTGGCTTCTCTACGTGTCGCTTCCGTACGCTGTCAGTGGAGCCCAAATGAAAACGCCACGACGCTACGCTGACGTGACGCTTACTGTGCATTCACACCAAAAGCGTCATGAGCGCCAGCGGTCACTCAGGTCACTGGCATCACGCTGCCTGGCAGCTCTGGCAGGGCTTGCAGAAGGCTGCCAAGGGGCGGGGCTGATCAGCTGTGCACAGGATGACTCGTAGGATCGACACAAGCCTATTTTACTTACCAGACAAACCAACAATTTCAGATACCCTTTTCCAGGTATCTGACTTCTTCTGGATGTCTCTGTAAATAAACAGAGACACATCATATAGCTCCGGGAAACCAGAGACCGCCACAATCAACTTCTCCTCCATTTTCGTCTTCTCTTTCTTTTTCTTTCACTGTCCCACCTTGAGAATATTCACAGTCTGTAATTGGCTGCTGCTCGCTGCTACTTCGTCGGCATCGCTGCTCATTTACATAAAATTGAGCTTCTCTCAACTTCACAGTGACGCTCCGGTCGCTGGCATCACGCTGCTTGCTGCCGCCGACGCTCCAGACGCCCTTCGTAGCAAGCGTACATTGAAAATTAATGGCTGCCGCCGCTTATGATGCTCATGACACTTTTGGTGTGAATGCACAGTTACGTTTGTAGCCGGTGGAGCCCGGCCGTCAGATTTAGAGTAGTTAGTTTTATAGCCTCAGAACTGACTGAAGGAGTTAATTATCTCAACTGCTCTGGCCACAGAGGTCTCGGGATTGCTGAGATATAATAAAATGTCAATATAAATACATTTTATGATGTATGGGACCTATCTCTATACCTGACACTAATGGGTCATTTCTCAAGGCTTCAGCCAAGGGCTCGATCGCAAGGGCAAAGAGCAAAGGTGAAACAGGACAGACAGGCCCTGTCTACAGCCACGTCGCACTATGAAAGAAGGGGACCTCATACTTTTAGTGATACCTGATGCATATGGAGCAGCATAAAGAAGAGATGTCCATTTAATAAAGTTGTCACCTAGGTTAAATTTAGAGAGAGCTCCAAGTAAATAAGGCCACTCAATTCTGTCAAAGGCTTTCTCTGCGTCCAGGGAGATCACAAGAGATTGGGCCTGTGACTCTGAACTAAACTAAACAAGATTACGCAATCTCCTTATATTGTACCAATGTACTAATACCACTAATACCACTGAAACCATCAAAACTGCTAATACCACTAAAAAACTGAAACCACTAAAACAACTAATACCACTGAAACAACTAATACCACTGAAACCATCAAAACTGCTAATACCACTAATAAACTGAAACCATTAAAACTACTAATACCACTAAAACAACTAATACCACTGAAACCATTAAAACTACGAATACCACTAATAAACTGAAACCATTAGAACTACTAATACCACTAATACCATTACTGATACTGTTAATTCCATTAATACCACTGACACTACTGGCTCTGTGACACCTTCTGTGCACACACATACAAATATGGATATATGTTTGAGTAATAATCATCACAATCAGTAACATTCAGAGTTCTGCTCTCTGATTGGTTGGTTGTCGTGCAGGATCACTTTGCTCCCAGGATGAGAGCGCTTCGGCGGCCATATTTGCAGTGCAGATGGATGACTTCCTGCAGGGGGCGCCAATCCAGTACCGAGAAGTCCAGGACCACGAGTCCAACACCTTCACTGGGTACTTCAAAAAAGGAATCAAGTATATGGTAACTACACGAGAAGTGTCAAACACACGTTCTACCTCGTGTTGACTCAAAGATCGTGTGATGACATCACTTCCTCTCACACAGAAAGGGGGCGCAGCCTCAGGTTTCAAACATGTGATAACCAATGAAGTGGAGGTCCAGAGGCTGCTGCATGTCAAAGGTCGATGCATCGTCAGGGCGACGGAGGTCCCTGTCAGCTGGGACAGTTTCAACCACGGAGACAGTTTCATACTGGACCTGGGAGAGGTGAGACAGACAGACAGACGGACAGACAGATG
>UNPE01001268.1:307500-327500 GCA_900536245.1 Epinephelus coioides | reverse complement strand
TTCAAACAGTTCTTTAAGGACTGGAGGGATCCTGAGGACACCGTCGGCATGATGACGACCTACGTGTCCAATCAGATTGCAAAGATCAAGAAGGTAAACCAGTCAGGATCAGGTTTGGGACCAGGTTCAGGACGAGGTCCAGAGAACTGTCCTCCACAAACTAACCCCTCTGATTGGACAGGTTCCCTTTGACGTGTCCAAGCTCCACCAATCAGACGCCATGGCGGCGCAGCACAGGATGGTGGACCGAGGAGACGGAGAGAAAGAGGTGAGGGACGACGTCTGTCCGACCAATCAGAGCTCAGCTGACAGCTTTCAACAACCACAATCAGTGTGTGTCACTAAGACTCATGGGAGACGTAGTTCTTCACTACAGACAAGCTCCTGCTGGTCTCATGATAAAATGTCCGTCTGTCTGTCTGTATGTCTTCTCTTCTCTGGACCAATGCTTCCACTTTTAGTGGAATGAGAAACTGTTCTCAACTGACTCACCTGGTTAAATAAAGGTAAAATAAATAAAAAGTCTGTCTGCCTGCCTGTCCCCTCTGTAGATCTGGCGTGTTGAAAGATCAGAGAAGGTCCCGGTGGACCCGTCAGTCTTCGGTCAGTTCTATGGAGGAGACAGTTACATCATCCTCTATCAGTACCAACACGACAGCAGACAAGGACATATCATCTACATCTGGTGAGACACCACGTCCCTAATAACAGTTTGGACTGGGTCTAGTTGGGCTGGGTCTAGATGGACTGGAACTAGTTGGCATTGGGTCTAGATGGAGCGGGTTGAACTGGGTCTAGGTGGAGCGGCTGAACTGGGTAGTTGAACTGGGTCTAGATGGACTGGTCTAGTTGGACTGGGTCTGGGTCTAGATGGAGCGGCTTTAGTTGAATGGGTCTAGGTGGAGCGGCTTTGAACTGGGTCTATGGACTGGGTAGTTGGACTGGGTCTAGTTGGACGGGTCTTGGACTGGGTCTAGATGGAGCGGCTTTAGTTGAACTGGGTCTAGTTGGACTGGGTCTAGATGGAACGGCTTAGTTGGACTGGGTCTAGTTGGACTGGGTCTAGATGGAGCGGCTCTAGTTGAACTGGGTCTAGATGGACTGGATGTAGTTGGACTAGTTGGACTGGGTCTAGATGGAACGGCGGGTCTAGTTGGACTGGGTCTAGATGGAGCGGCTCTAGTTGAACTGGGTCTGGACTGGGTCTAGATGGAGCGGCTCTTGAACTGGGTCTACTTGGACTGGGTCTAGTTGGGCTGGTCTAGATGGAGTGGCTCTAGTTGAACTGGGTCTAGATGGAGTGGGTCTAGATGGAACGGCTCTAGTTGAACTAGGTCTAGTTGGACTGGGTCTTGATGGAGCGCTCTAGTTGGACTGGGTCTAGTTGGACTGGATCTAGTTGGACTGGGTCTAGATGGACTGGGTCTAGATGGACTGGATCTAGTTGGACTGGGTCTAGTTGGACTGGGTCTAGTTGGACTGGATCTAGTTGGACTGGGTCTAGTTGGACTGGGTCTAGTTGGACTGGATCTAGTTGGACTGGATCTAGTTGGACTGGGTCTAGTTGGACTGGGTCTGGTTCAGGTGTGCTCAGGTGTGATCAGGTGCAAGGCGGCTCCCCCCTGGTGTCGGTGTCTGTTTCAAATGTGACATCAACATCCTTCAACCTTTAAAGTTACACCATGTTAATATTCAGTATGTGTCTCTGTCGTCAGGCAGGGGGCGGAGTCCAGTCAGGATGAGGTCGGAGCGTCGGCCCTGTTGGCGATAGCTTTGGATGATGAAATGGGCGGGGCAGCTGTACAGGTACAGTAACTGGGAACACTCCACCCACTTATTGTTATCATCATTAACCCTCCAGACTCGACTGTAACTCTCTGGACCGTGACCTGGTCGTCTCTCGTCGGTCTGCCTGTGCAGGTTCGTGTGATACAGGGCAAAGAGCCCGCCCACCTCATGAGCCTGCTGGGAGGAAAACCAATGGTGGTGTACAAGGGCGGGACTTCCAGAGAGAGCGGCCAATCAGAGGTGGCAGATACCCGTCTGTTTCAGGTTCGAGCCAATCCAGCGGGAGATACCAGAGCTGTGGAGGTGAGACAGAAAACAGAGTCAGACAGAGTCTGAGTTACACCAGTGTAACCAGTGTTATCACAGTATCACCAGTATAACCAGTGTTAGTCCAGCACAACCAGTATAACCAGTGTTAGTCCAGTATCACCAGTATAACCAGCGTTAGTCCAGGATCACCAGTATAATCAGTGTTAGTCAACTATAAGCAGTGTTAGTCCAGTATAACCATTGTTAGTCCAGTATAACCAGTATAATCAGTGTTAGTCCACTATAAGCAGTGTTAGTCCACTATAAGCAGTGTTAGTCCAGTATAACCATTGTTAGTCCAGGATCACCAGTATAATCAGTGTTAGTCAACTATAACACCATTGTAAGTCCAGTATAACCAGTATAATCAGTGTTAGTCCACTATAAGCAGTGTTAGTCCACTATAAGCAGTGTTAGTCCAGTATAACCATTGTTAGTCCAGGATCACCAGTATAATCAGTGTTAGTCAACTATAAGCAGTGTTAGTCCAGTATAACCATTGTTAGTCCAGTATAACCAGTATAATCAGTGTTAGTCCACTATAAGCAGTGTTAGTCCAGTATAACCATTGTTAGTCCAGGATCACCAGTATAATCAGTGTTAGTCCACTATAAGCAGTGTTAGTCCAGTATAACCATTGTTAGTCCAGGATCACCAGTATAATCAGTGTTAGTCAACTATAAGCAGTGTTAGTCCAGTATAACCATTGTTAGTCCAGTATAACCAGTATAATCAGTGTTAGTCCACTATAAGCAGTGTTAGTCCAGTATAACCAGTGTTAGTCCAGTATAAACAATATAACCAGCGTCAGTCCAGTATAAACAATATAAACAGCGTCAGTCCAGTATAAACAATATAACCAGTGTTAGTCCAGTATAACCAGTATAACCAGTGTCTCTGCGGCGTTGTCCTCAGGTGGAGCCGTCCTCGCCCAGTCTGAACTCCAGTGACGTGTTCCTTCTGGTCTCTTCTGGTGGATCGTGGCTGTGGAGAGGGGGGGAGAGCAGCTCAGCTGAAGCTAAGGGAGCTGAACACTTGGCTGGACTCCTGCAGGTGACCCCCACCCAGCTGGAGGAGGGTGAGGAGGAAGGTGAGGGGGCGGGGTCATGGAGGTCTTGGAGGTGATGCTTGGTCCACGATGAACTCTGTTGAACCTGAACGGAGAGTTTCTCTGTGTTACAGGTGCATTTTGGGATGCACTGGGGGGGCAGGAGGACTACTGTCACTACCCCCGTCTGAAGAACAACATGGAGGCTCATCCTCCTCGTCTGTTTGCCTGCTCCAACAAGACCGGAAACTTCCTGGTGTGTACCAAGGCTATTCAAGAGAAGGCTGAGACACGGGGTCAAACATGGGGGGATTGCACATGCGCAGTAAAATCTGGTCTGCACTTCCTCGAAGGCTCAGTAGATGGCATGAGACTGTGGAATAAGGGGGATGTGCATGCATGTCATTTTCACAGCTTATTACTGGACTGTCACTGGTGGCCTGCGTTGTGGGTGAGAATGACAGAGATGCAATTCCGACAACTTCAGGCAGCCGCCGTCCAAAAGTCCAAGCAGACCGCACCAAGCGCACTCCTTGATCGCCTGAGCGGATCCTGCGCTTTTTATCTAGCGCCCCTGCTGTCACCCTCCAGCATCGCAGCTCAAGTTACACTGCGCATGTGCAATCCCCCATGTTTGACCCCGTGTCTCAGCCTTCTCTTGAATAGCCTTGGTGTGTACATCAGCCTGGTCACATGACCTGGTCACATGATCACAGTGGGTTCTATGTTGTTGGTTCACAACCCGAAAGAGGCTCAGTGTTTCCTGGTTACTGATGGTTACACCAGCACTTTGAGATTGCTAAAATGTAATGTGCAATACAAATAAAATGTATTATTATTATTACACTGCACAGTGGTTGCTAGGGTGGACTCAGGTGGTGTTACATCATCTCACTGTGTGTGTGTGTGTGTGTGTGTGTGTGTGTTGTGTGTGTTCAGATGGAGGAGGTTCCAGGTGAGCTGACGCAGGATGACCTCGCCCCTGATGATGTCATGATCTTGGATACCTGGGACCAGGTGAGTCTCCAACCATGACCATGGCCACATGTCTCGCCTGCCTGTCCTCTGTGTCTCCTCACTTCCCGTGTCCTCCTGCAGGTGTTTGTTTGGATCGGAAATGAAGCTCGTGAGGATGAGAAGACGGAGGCGACAGCGTCAGGTGAGACAGACAGGAAGTTAGCCTGAAAGAGAGACAGGAAGTTAGCAGGATAAATGTGGAAGCTAGAAAACTTCCTAACACTTTCTGTAGTTAAAATTATATTGCTAACAGCTAACTTTGTGTAGCTGTCACACCTGACTCCAGATGCTAACAGCTAACTGTGTGTGTGTGTGTGTGTGTGTGTGTGTGTGTGTGTAGCTGTCGGGTACCTGGAGAGTGACCTGGCTGACAGAGACCCTCGGACCCCGATTGTGATGGTGAAACAGGGCTTTGAACCGCCGACCTTCACCGGCTGGTTCCTTGGCTGGAACCAAGAGTACTGGAGCGACGACCCGCTGGAGCGCGCCACTGTGGGCCTGTGACAGACTGACATCACTTCCTGTTCACACCTGTGTGTCACTGCTTTGATCTGATTAATAAACCATGTGTGTCATCAGTGATGTGTGTGTGTGTGTGTGTGTGTGTGTGTGTGTGTGTGTGCGCGTGTGTGTGTGCGCGTGTGTGTGTGCGCGTGTGTGTGTGCGCGTGTGTGTGTGCGCGTGTGTGTGTGTGTGTGTGTGTGAGTGAGAGAGTGATCTCCATGGTAACAGTCAGGTCGTTAATAGTTTATTGGAGCATCTCTTTATAAATACAGATGATAAATAACAAGAACAGAGACAGAAGCCACAGTGAACACCGCAGAATCCTACACAGTCCAGCAGAGTCCAGTATAGAGTCCAGTAGAGTCTAGATGGTCCAGTAGAGTCCAGAGGAGCCTAGCTGAGTCAAGTATACAGTCCAGTAGAGTCCATTAGAGCCCAGATGGGTCCAGTAGAGTTCATTTGAGTTCGGCAGAGTTCAGATGGGTCCAGGACAGCAGACGTGCGTGTGTTCACAAACAATTCATCACAATTTAAAGTTTTTACTGTTTTACAATAAAATCTGTTGTTTACATTAAAATCCGTAAATTCTCTGAAACACAAACTAACGTCAAACTCTTTCAACACTACGGAAGCCCAGAGCAGCCAACACATGGAGCTAGGCTAACACTTCCCCCTGCTTCCAGTCTTTGTGCTAACCTAGGCTAACCTGGACCTGATCTGAGTCTGAGACAAACGTGTCGCACTGTTCCTTTAAGACAAAATCTAAACACAAAGAGCCTAAAAAAAGATCAATATATTCAAACTGTTGACGCGTCGTCTCTTTAAATAAAGTTTCACTTTGTCAGCTAAACACCAGAGCCATATACAGGTGGGGTTGGTCCAACTGGACTGATCCTCATATGTGAATGTGTGACTGAACCAGAGCCTTGTAGAGCAGGAGCTGTTCCAGTCCGTCCAATCAGAGCAGAGCTATTTACACTGAGAGTTCCAACAATTGGACCAGAGCCATTTACAGGTGGAGCTGAGCGATCAGAGAGACGTGCAGTCTGTTGGAAGTTTCTGGCTCTCAGCAGGAAGTACCAAAAGGAAACAGGATATGATGTCAGACTTTGTAAGATGTTCAAAAAGGAAACATGCAAACAAATACAGGGACTGCATCCCAAGTCTCTTAAAATTACTGCTAACCACCTTATCTAGCCACCTTAGCTAACTGTTTAGTCCCTCCCACTTAGGAAAACATGCAAGGAGTCAGGAGTTAGGTAGTGAGGAGCGAGGATTGCTGATTAAGAGACATGAGACGACCTTACTCTGAAGCATCACATAAAGCGACGTCCTATTCTGGTGACGGTGCAACAGCTCGATCTGCTGCATAACAGAGCCAGCGTTTGGCGTACATCCCAAGTCCCCCCCACCGGCATGACTGGTCACAGACTTTTGCATGTATTACCATTGTTATTGAGTCATTTGCCGAAGTTTGTCGCAATTAAAGAACGGTCTGTAGCCCTGCCACCTGTCACTGTGATGAGCATCATTATCATTATTATCATCATTATTAAATCCACTCGCCATCATTCAACAAGTCAGCTGCTGAGTGAATAACACATATCAGACCAGTCAGTCTGCCTCAATTAATCAATTTTATTTATAAAGCCCAATATACGACATCCCTCTGTCCTTATGACCCTCACAGCTGATCAGGAAAAACTCCCCAAAAAACTCTTTAACGGGGAAAAAACGGTAGAAACCTCAGGAAGAGCAACTGAGGAGGGATCCCTCTTCCAGGACGGACAGACGTGCAATAGATACAGAACAGATCAACATAATAAATTAACAGTAATCCATATGACACAATGAGACAGAGAGAGAGAGAGAGAGAGAGAGAGAGAGAGAGAGAGAGATGCAGGACAGACGGTAATGACAGTAGCTTACAACAACACTAATGAAAGTAATATTAATCAATATTAACATTAATAATTAGTATTACCTACAGGCTATTAAACATTATTCCACTCACACGACGTGCAGGACAATTAATGATGGGCAAACCCTTACTCGGTTACTCTTTGTAGTCACGTAGGCATGTGAATTACGGCGTGTCATTGCAAAGAATGCATGTAACGGGTACACTTGCCCTGTTTCTTCTCCGCCATCTCGTTCAAATGAGTCAGATGTAGGGGGCGGGTATTTATACGTCAGGGCCTCAAACTGAAAAAGACTTCCTGTTAGGAACCTCTCATGTTACCTTACTCATCGCACCTAACAGATCCCTCCTAACTCCTAACGCTAACTCCTTACTGGTAGGAATAAGAGACATGTGACGGCCTTAAAGATGGCGGACCTTGAATGACTTCCGGTTCAAGTCAGGAGTTAGGAGCTAGCAGTATACAATTAAGAGACTTGGGATGCAGTCAGGGACTGAGGGGTAACCTAGCAACAAGGGCGGAGTCAGGTCAGATCCACCTCTGTAGGAGGTGACAGTTGATTGACAGGTCTGTGGCGACTACGACGGCATTGATTGGTTGATTTAAAGGCGTGGTTAATGAGTAAGCCCCTCCTCCTGCCTGCAGTAAGAGCCAATCAGAGCTCAGCAGCCGGTCGCTCAGCAGTTGCCGGAGTTACGGAACTCTCCGTTCTCTGTGATCTGCAGAGATGACGTGTTGCTAGGAGACAGGCCGTTCCTCTGTGATGTCACAGCGTACCGCTCCTTCAGCTGAGTCAGAGCCGCCATTAGACGACTGTTCGCTGCATCAAGACTCGCTATCCTCTTCTCCTGAGAGACAGACGGACAGAGAGAGAGACAGACAGGAAGTTTATTTACATATCAAGAGAAGATGTCACAAAGTCACTGAGCAAGAACAAGCCTGAAAAGAGACAGACAGAGACAGACGGACAGACAGATACCTGCGCCTCTATGATCTTCTGTTTGGAGTCGACCACAGCCTGCATGTCAGAGTGATCCTTCTTCAGCTCCTCCTCCACAGCCATCAACCTGCACACAGACACACAGGTGTGAAGTGACAGACAGGTGAGAGGAGACAGAAGTGGGGACAGACATGTGTGTGGGGACAGACCTGCTGATGATGCTGTTCATCTGGAGGTCTTTATCATCCTGCAGTCTCCTCAGTCGACTCTCTGTGTCCTCCAGCCGCACCTGAGACACACATAGCAGAGTCATGTGACTATCAGGTGTGACGGACAGGTCAGGTGTGAGTCCAGGTGCTCAGGTGTGGGACTCACCTGGTACTCCTGCAGCATGCGTTGGTTCTGCTGATCCTGGACTAACAGTCGGGCCTCACACTCGTCCTGACGCAATGCAGCAACTCGCAACTTCTCCTGCAGCAACGCAATCTCCTGCTGGTACTACACACATACACACACACACACACACACACACACACACACAGAGTGTCAGACCCACTAAAATCAGTTCAGACCCAGTAGAACCAGTAAGAGTCTCCTACCTTCTCTATGAGGGCATCATCATGACGATCATCCTCTGTCTCGCCGTAGGAGGAGGCGGAGTTCATGTTGAGCAGCCAGGCGGCGGTGCGGTCCAAGGCACAGGGGGACGGAGCCTGAACACACACACACACACACACACACACACACACACACATATATACACAGTTACACACTGCGCCTGTTCACCACCTCTAATCACCAGCGGGGATAGGTTACCATGGTAACCGCCCAGTTACCTTGGCAGCAGGGCGTTGTTTCTCGGGGCTGTCCCCTTTAGATGATGATGATGTCTGTCTGAGCCGCGACTGACCGCTGCTTGGCCAATCAGGACTTGATGACATCATGCTGCCGGAGGCGGGGCGAGGAGGGTAGGCGGAGCCTCCACCACCACTGAGCATGCTGGGAGGTGTCCGACCACGAGGAGGTCCCGGCGGAGCAGAGGAGGGGGGAGGAGGCTGATCGATGCGTCTCTGAGGACCTGAGGAGCTCTGACGAATGGGGGCGGAGCTACCTGAGGAGCAACAACAGTGACATCATCAGAATCATCCAATCAGAGAGCTGCACATGTTGTACCTCCAGCCTGTTGCTATAGATAGAAACCAGTAGACACTGAGTCCCTCCAGGTGGATGTCCAACAGGACGAGTGTCTCACTGTGTCCACCTGAAGGGACTCACCTCAGCACCTCCTGATGGAGCCTTAAGCTCCGCCCACAGTGAGTGGTGTGTTCTCATGTGGGAGGAGCTTTGTTTAGGACATTAAAGTGACTTCCTGTACCTGTGAGCGTCTCCGACAGAGACAGAGCGCGTCTAGAGTATTCCTCGCCGCTGCTGCTGCTCGACATGGCCGACATCCTCTCCCCCCTCTCGCCCCCTCCCAGCCCCACAGACATCTGGGTAAGCGCTGCAGGTTTGGTTGCCATGGCGTTCCTGTCTTCGGCGTTTCCCTGTGACCCCGCCGAGCCGTCTGAGGGTGTAGCGTCTGTCTGCTGCTGGTGCTGCTGCTGTGGTTGCCGTGGTGACGTGGTGGTCATGTGATACACGGGGTTCTGGAAAGAGAGGGGGAGGAGCCCCGTCCTGCGCTGCCACTGGCTGTCGTCAAGGCCGTCGCTAGGGGAGGAGTCTTGTAGGTCGACCAGAGACAGACTGCGGCTCTCATTGGTCAGCTCTGGCCCCTCCCTCCGACCCCCATTGGCCATCTCAAACCCCCCCTCGTTCTCATTGGGCTCCGAGTATGATGAGCTTGGCGCTGGAGAGCCCTGCACGCCTGCAGGAAGTGACACCAGCAGGACAGGAAAGGTCAGATTCAGAGGTCAAAGGTCACAGACCGAGGATCAGAGGTTATGTGAGGGGTAAAGGTCAAAGGTCACCTGATGCGGGCTGCAGACTGGATCCTTTAGTGACGAAGAACAGATCTTTGTTTTCTGGAGTCGGAGACGGAAGTCTGGTGAAATCTACCAAACTAAACACACACACACACACACACACACACGCACACAGAGTTACACGCTGTCCCTGTCTGATGTCTCCATGACAACACCTCATCATTAAGTCTTAATAATTGTAATAATAAATTAATAATAAATCTTATGTAAATAATCACTGATCATTGTTGTTTATTCATTGTTTATATAACAATGTGTTGCCCTAAAGCCCCTGCCCCCACTCAGCTGTGATTGGTCAGTGTTCCTTTTAGCAGAGGTGCTGGATGCTAATGCTAACAGGAAACATGATGCTAACCCTCCGTCCAGTCCAACGCCGCCCTGCAGGCCGATGGAGGGATTACAGGTGGCCAGAGGAGGGGACAGAGGTGGGGACAGAGGGGGCGGAGACAGAGGCGGTGGGGACACCACACGCTGAGGCTCCGGAGAGGAAACAGATGCGCCCCCTGGATTAGCCACGCCCCCAGGGTTAGCCAGAGCCACCGACACTTCTCTGAGGATCCGAGGAAGAGGACCGAGCTTCGCCAGACACGACTGCAGAAGGACAAAGACAGAGACAGCTCAGCTCATTCTCATATCTGCATACTAAACATGAAGTCACCTGGTCAGGTGTGTTACCTGGTCGAGCTCGGTCAGCAAGGTGTGCAGGGTGGACAGCTCTCGGCCGAGGTCAATGTATCCGTCGAAGCCGGCGGTGTGGTTCAGTCCGTCAGGGTTGGAGATCTCCTGTAGGAAGCGCTGCATGCTGCTCCACTGACGCTCCACGAAGTCGTTCATGAACAACATGTACTCCTCCTTAGTCCCAAACCTGACGCACAGGGGACACACACAGATGACAGGGGACACACGCAGGGGACAGGTGACACACACAGGGGGACAGGTGACACACACAGGTGACAGGGGACACACATAGGGGACAGGTGACACACACAGGGGACACACACAGGTGACACACACAGGTGACAGGTGACACACACAGGGGACACACACAGGTGACACACAGAGGTGACAGGTGACACACACAGGGGACAGGTGACACACAGGGGACACACACAGGGGACACGCACAGGGGACAGGTGACACACACAGGGGAACAGGTGACACACACAGGGACACACACAGGTGACAGGTGACACACACAGGTGACAGGTGACACACACAGGGTGACAGGTGACACAGCAGAGTGACACAAGGTGACACACACAGGTGACAGGTGACACACAGAGTGAGCAGGATGACACACACAGGGGACAGGTGTACGACACATCGGGCCAGGATGACACACACAGGGGACATGGTGTACACACACAGGTGGACGACACACAGTGACAGGGACACACACAGGTGACACACACAGGGGACAAGGACACAGCCACAGGGGACAGGACACCACAGGTGGACCACACACAGGGGACAGGGACACGCACAGGTGACAACAGGGGACAAGGACACGCACAGGTGACACCAGGACACACACAGTGGACAAGGGACACGCACAGGTGACACCACACAGGGGACAAGGGACACGCACAGGTGACACACAGGGGACAGCAGTGGACACACACAGGTGACACACACAGGGGACACCACACAGGGGACAGTTGAACACCACACAGGTGACAGGTGACACCACACAGGGGACAGGGGACACACCACAGGGTGACACACACAGGTGACACACACAGGTGACACACACAGGTGACAGGGGACACACACAGGTGACACACACAGGTGACACACACAGGGGACAGGTGACACACATAGGTGACAGGTGACACACAGGTGACAGGTGACACACAGGTGACAGGTGACAGTGACACACAGGTGACAGGGTGACAAGTATTGATACAGGTGAACAAACAATACAGGTGTTTCACCTAAAGGTCAAAGCCCCCTACCTCCTTCACAATAAAAGCCCTGTGGCTCCTTCACAATAAAAGCCCTGTGGCTCCTTCACAATAAAAGCCCTGTAGCTCCTTCACAATAAAAGTCCCTACCTCCTTTACAATAAGAGCTCTGTGGCTCCTTCACAATAAAAGCCCTGCGACTCCTTCACAATAAAAGCCCTGTGGCTCCTTCACACTAAAAGCCCTGCAGCTCCTTCATAATAAAAGCGGCAGCCTCCTTTATAATAAGAGCCCTGCGGCTCCTTCACAATAAAAGCCATGCAGTTCCTTCACAATAAAAGCCCCAACCTCCTTTACAATAAGAGCCTGCAGCTCCTTCACAATAAAAGCCCTGCAGCTCCTTCATAATCAAAGCCCCAACCTCCTTTACAACAAAAGCCTGCGGCTCCTTCACAATAAAAGCCCCAACCTCCTTTACAATAAGAGCCTGCAGCTCCTTCACAAGAAAAGCCCCAAGCTCCTTCACAATAAAAGCCCTGTAGCTGCTTCACAATAAGAGCGCAGACTCACTTGCTGAAGTTGGCGAGGTTCTGGATGACCTTGGCGATGAGAGTCAGAGTTCTTGCCGAGCGTTCGTCAGGGTACTCCTGCATCAGGTCGAACAGTGACGGTGACATCACAGCAGGACACAGGAAGCGCAGGAACAACGAGGCGCTGATGAGACGCTCGCTGATATCTGGTCGCCCCCGGTTACTGCACTCCTGTCGCCATGAGGCAAACACTTCCTTCAGCTCCCGAGGGAAGACCCTGAGAGACGCCGGGGGGTGGAGTTATAGAGTGTGTGTTTACACTGTGTGTATTACAGAGTGTGTAGTGTGTGTACCTGTATAGTGTGTGTAGAGTGTGTAGTGTGTGTGTCTGTGTACCTGTGTGTATCACAGAGAGTGTAGTGTGTGTACAGTGTGTATTACAGAGTGTGTGTAGTGTGTGTGTACCTGTAGGAGTCGAGGATCTTGCAGAAGGCGAGCTCGCAGCACATCCTCAGGTTGGCCTGATGCTCAGAGAGGTCAGAGGTTGCACAACGAGACGGGTCGACCTCACAGTTCTCGTCTGACTCATACAGAGCTTTGATGAACTCACCTGGACACACACACACACACAACACACACACACATACACACAGGGCTCAGGTTAAAGCTTGGCCTCAGTGTGTGTGTAGTATGTTGTTGTGTATTGTGTGTAGTATATTGTGTGTTGTGTACCGAGGGCGTCCTGCAGGTACTTCTGTCCAATTAGCTTCAGGTATTCTTCGATGCTCTTTGTCGCCAGCGTGTTCTCTCTGAAGATCAGCTGGTCGTTGTCACGGCAACGGTCCACCTCTGACATCATCAAGTCAGTCAGGAAGTCCTGCAGAGAGGGGAAACTTTATTCAAAGCCTGTAGGTGTACAGAGGTCATGTGATGTGATGAGGTCACAGGAAGTTTGTGCGGTGGTCTGATCAGGACTCAGGAGCTCCGGGTTTTTAAAGACACCTGAGAACAGATAGGTGAGTTCACCTGAAAACACCTGGTGGTTTTATTTTGAAGGCCAGGATCAGGATCCAGGTGAAATGGGCGGAGTGTATGTCAGATGTAGGGGCGGGGTTATGATGATGGGCGGGGTGTATGTCAGGCGTGGGGGCGGGGTTATGGTGGTGGGCGGGGTGTATGTCAGGTGTAGGGGCGGGGTTATTGTGATGGGTGGGTTTACCTTGGCCTTCCCAGTGCTGTGCAGGATGTGGACGAGCGCAGCGGCGAGCTCCTCTTTGGCTCTCAGACTGATGGAGGCCTCCAGCGTGTTGCAGAGCAGCAGGTAGTTGGAGCTGATGTACTCTGCGAACTCTTTGTACTGCTCCATCGGCAGGATGACGATACTCTGATAGCGAGCTTTGATCCGGACTGTCGGCACTGACGACTTACCTGAAACAGAAAACACCTCAAAATGATAATTTCTTCACTTCCTGTTTTCAGTTTGATTCATTCTCTAAAACCTTTTGACCTTTGACTTCAGTGACACAAACAAAGTCTGATCAACCTACCCCTGCTGGTACTGGGCGTGCTCACTGAGTACCACTTCTCCACCAGCTGTCTGCCTGTCACCATGGCGACAGGGATGTTGACCAACCCGACGTAGCTGCTCTTATCCTTCTTCCTCTTCCTGTCGGTGTCTTTGTACAGGTGGAGCGTGACGGCGCTGATGGAGGGCAGACTACTGAAGTCGAATCGTTCTCCCCAGAAGATGTTGTCTGTCTTCAGTTTACATGACGTCCGAGCGTAAAGACTGTCGTCCAGACACAGCTCGCAGAAATACCTGAAGTACACACACACTATTGTCACATACGGGTGTAGCCCCTCCTACATGTTATAAAGACGCAAGGTGTAGTGCCCCCACCTTTTCTTAGCAGGAAGGTCCTTGGCCTCGATGACCCAGACCGTCAGGACGTTCTCCACCCTCCTGCTGTTGTCCTTGTTGGGGTGGACGGCTCGTCTCAGGTTCTCCATCCATTTGTCTCGTTCTGCTGCCGAACGACAGGAGAAACATTTTGTCCCTGTGGTGGTGGTTACCTAGGAGACAAAGGGTGGAGGTTATCACCATGGAGACAAGGGGTGTGGTTAAGGTATGGGCATGGCTGATATGTGGTTGTGGTCATGGTGGGCGTGTCACCTCGAAGCAGTAGTCCTGACCCAGCAGGGATGAGTGAACGGGTTTGATGATCACTGATTGGTCCATCCTGAGCTCCAGAGACGACACACAGCCGGTGCTTAGCAACGACTCCTGGCTACCACAACGCAGCCGCCGCATCACACACCTGAAAGACAGGTAACAGCCAATCACAGGAGGTGGAGAGGGGATATAGGGGACTGATAACTGATATGTGACATGATACTTTACTTTACTCAGGTGATCTGAGCTGTGTCTCCACATTATTCTCCCATCATACCTTACGTTATTATAGACGCAGCTTCCAGCACTGAACTGGAACAGATGTTTTCCTATTGTAACTGTTCGAAACAGTACGCTAACAGTACACTAACGGTATGCTAACAGTACACTAACGGTATGCTAACAGTATGCTATTCCTCTTTTCTGGAGCTACTGTGAAATAAAACATGTGGAACACACTTCCTGTTCCAACTCAGACGGTATAACGTGATCACATCTCTGTCGTCTCTGACAGGTGTCTCAAAGCATCAGCTGTTTTCCTTTTTAACCAAGCCTTGGCGATTAGCTTCCCCTGCTCCGTTAGCATATTGTTAAATTTAACAGAGCCTGAGCTAGCTCGCAGTAAACATCTACTCCTATCAGATGATTTATGATGTCTTATCACTCATAAACAGACAGAAACACATGACACAAACAGTTTACATAATTCAGATTTAATTTTAGCCCCATGTAAAGTTAAAAAACCCGATGTTTACCAGCTGACACCCAGATCGTCTGCCTTAATAACAGTATAGGCTTTTGAGTTGAGTGAAACATGACGCTGAATTCAGCAGCAGAGCTCAGTAATATCAGTCATATAAAGTAGTGGTAAAACAAATAACATTCATCTTACATGATATAAAAGAATGAAGGTAAATCAGTAAGACTCAGAACAGATGACTAAACACTCAGTCCAGTGCGCTCTAATCTGATTGTGCCGTCGAGGGGACAGATATGGGAACATAATTTATACCAAATACTATTAAAACAGATTCCCCTCCGAAACTGGTGAAATGGTTTCACCCAATATTAAACGTCTTCAGACATCAGAAATGTTCATGTTAACAGGTTATTTCCTGTCGTCCTAACGTGCATTTGATGCTCGAAACGTTTTATTTTAACCTGTTAAAGAGACAACAGACAGCATTTTTTCCTAAATATATCATGATGAAAATAATGTGGGTTGCACAGGGTAGTGTCCACAGTAAAATCAGACTATCAGCGTTTACATAGGTTACTTAGTGGCTTTGCAATATTTGCAATAAGCTTCTGCCACCGGGGGCGAAATTTCGCGGAAAAAAATCTGCTTTACGGCAGGAAACGCGTCATGTATTGCGAAACTGGTTGGTCAGCCAATCAGGGACTGGAGCTGGTCCTTATGAGGAGTTGGGCATGAGATAGTTGAGTCACAAGCACAATGGCAGACGGACAAAGTTTGGAGACAAGTGAAAAACGGCCTAGCAAAAGAAAAGGAGCTCCTCTGTGTGAGGAGGCAAAGAAGAGCAAAAAGGAGAGTGATAAAAGAAGAGGAAAAACAAGAGTAAACCTCAGTCAGGCGTTCAAGAGATGGAGGGAGCTCCGTGACCAAAGAGGCTTCAAAACCCATGTCCAGCTAGCTTTCTTTCTAATGGATCAGTAAGTAACACGGCTAAATGTTAGCTAGACCAGAGAGGACTGTACTGTACTGGCTGCTAGTTCATTCCTAGCTGGCCAGCATCGCAAATCGCCTCAACCAGGGAGCTGGTAGCGAGTGTTGGTCGGCTGACATCCTGGATGCCATTCTACGGCAGCCCTCGGACAGTGATACCCCCCTCCCTTCCTTCTGTTCTCTTCTCACGGAGGCAGCTATCCACGGACATCGCCCAGCTAAGTTACGCCCAGCTAAGTGAACACTGGACTTTCCACTGCAATGGCCTTAGACTGAGGAGCATCAAAATCAGTTAACGTTAGTCCACACAGCCCTCCGAAGTTGGCCTGGAGAGCAGGGAGATCATGTCGGTCACTGGCCATAAATGTGAGGGCAGCCTTTGCAGCTACTGGGCACCCAGCATCTCCGACCGGGAGAAGTGGAGTAAAATCCTCTCCTCCACTCCCGTTTGTCTGGTGAACGCCTCTCCTCTGTCAAAACACAAGCCAGCAATTTAATAATATTGATGCCAGATGTAACATTTGAATATTTTAGTAGTAAGCCATGTTCTAAGCTGGATAATGGGAGCCACAAGGCCCACTAAAGTGCCCTCCTGGGAGCCAAAACGCGCGCTAAAGTGTCCTCCTGGGAGCCAAAAGGCCAACTAAAGTGCCCTCCTGGGAGCCAAAACGCGCGCTAAAATGTCCTCCTGGGAGCGAAAAGGCCAACTAAAGTGCCCTCCTGGGGGCCAAAATGCGTGCTAAAGTGCCCTCCTGGGAGCCAAAATGCGCACTAAAGTGCCCTCCTGGGAGCCAGAACGTGCGATAAAGTGTCCTCCTGGGAGCCAAAAGGCCCACTAAGTGCCCTCCTGGGAGCCAAAATGCACACTAAAGTGCCCTCCTGGAGCCAAAACGTGCGCTAAAGTGTCCTCCTGGAAGCCAAAAGGCACACTAAAGTGCCCTCCTGGGAGCCAAAATGCGCACTAAAGTGCCCTTCTGGGAACCAAAACGAGCGATAAAGTGTCCTCCTGGGAGCCACAAGGCCCACTAAAGTGCCCTCCTGGGAGCCAAAATGCGCGCTAAAGTGCCCTCCTGGGAGCCAAAACGCGTGCTAAAGTGTCCTCGTGGGAGCCAAAAGGCCCACTAAAGTGCCCCTCCTGGGAGCCAAAATGTGCACTAAAGTGCCCTCCTGGGAGCCAAAACGCGCGCTGAAGTGTCCTCGTGGGAGCCAAAAGGCCCACTAAAGTGTCCTCCTGGGAGCCAAAGGCCCACTAAAGTGCCCTCGTGGGAGCCACAAGGCCCACTAAAGTGCCCTCCTGGGAGCCAAAACGCGCGATAAAGTGTCCTCCTGGGAGCCAAAAGGCCCCTAAAGTGCCTCCTGGAGCCAAAATGTGCAGTGCCCTCCTGGAGCCAAATGCGCCTTAAGTGTCCTCCTGGAGCCAAACGTGCACTAAGTGTCCTTCTGGGAGCCAAAAGGCCCACTAAAGTGCCCTTCTGGGAGCCAAAATGTGCACTAAAGTGCCCTCCTGGGAGCCAAAACGTGCGCTAAAGTGTCCTCCTGGGAGCCAAAAGGCCCACTAAATTGCCCTCCTGGGAGCCAAAACGTGCGCTAAGTGTCCTCCTGGGAGCCAAAAGGCCCACTAAAGTGTCCTCCTGGGAGCCAAAATGTGCACTAAAGTGCCCTCCTGGGAGCGAAACGAACGCTAAAGTGTCCTCGTGGGAGCCAAAATGTGCGCTCAAGTGCCCTCCTGGGAGCCAAAATGCGCGCTAAAGTGCCCTCCTGGGAGCCAAAATGCGTGCTCAAGTGCCCTCCTGGGAGCCAAAAGGCCCACTAAAGTGCCCTCCTGGGAGCCAAAATGCGCACTAAAGTGCCCTCCTGGGAGCCAAAACGCGCGCTAAAGTGACCTCGTGTGAGCCAAAAGGCCCACTAAAGTACCCTCCTGGGAGCCAAAATGCGCGCTAAAGTGCCCTCCTGGGAGTCAAAATGCGTGCTCAAGTGCCCTCCTGGGAGCCAAGACATGCGCTAAAGTGTCTTTTTTTCTTTTGCCCCTGCGCTTCAAAAAGCCTGTACACGCCACTGGTGTCCACACACCTACTCATTCTATCCACCTTATTTTTCACGGAAACACGGAGGCAAAACAGATCGCAGCCAGCTTCCGTTTTTTTTGTGTGACACCTCCGGTCCAGCACTCTTTCCACTGTGTAAATGGGAATCCCCTTGTTGTTTACCTTGCTGAGTTTAGGTATATATATGTATATATCACATTTTTCACGTCACTATATCACCGTTTAGACTAATCTGATGTTTGTAAAGTCTATAAACACAATGACTGAACAAACATTAGTATTTTCTCTGTGTGTAATTAATAACATGGTTATCGTAGATTAGCTGGGCTAACCGTTAGCTGTTAGCCGTTAGCCGTGTCTGTAATAACTCACTAAACTCACAAAGTGGCCCATGAAAAAAAATATTTTCTCCAGCGGATGTCTTAGTTACAACATGATTGAGCTAACTGGAGTAGTTTCATGTCGTGTCCAACAACGGGAGGCTTTTAACTGATGACGTCCTGATGTTAGCTTTGCTGCTAGTGTTAACGTTAGCTGTCCCTGTCAGCTGCAGCCACTGATGCTTTCTAGACATTGTGATTTCCCAAAACTGAATAAATACCACACATAGCAACACAAAACTGCTTTGCTAGCTCAATCATGTTGTAACGGCTGGATGGTTGATGCGTACATGCTGATTCAGGTGCTATCAGAGCCGATCCGTGCATCACTATGGCTTAATGATCAACTCAGTCAATTAAAACAACCCGTCCTGTGTTAGGAGTGTATGTCGCTGACAGAAAGAAAGAAAGAAGGGAAAAAAGATAGAAAAGCAGCGTACACCTCACATATTTATTTCTCACAGTTGGGCACACGTGTGGCTGGCATGCAGAAGCACCGTCTGTGTGTCTGTGTGTCGAGGGTGTGAGCCGCAGCTTCAGCTGCTCAGGTAGAGAGGCTGTGTAGCCCGGTGTGTTTTTTTGCTGATTCGGTTCTGCAGGTTCTCTGCTGGTACACTGGAGACGGGGATCAAGCAGTTTGTCTCACTCGGGATAGATTGTGCTTTTTTGGTTCATAGTTTATGATTGACGTGCGATTTATTCGCGTTTAGAGGGAATAAATTTCCGTTATAACGGAAATGTGGGCACAGTTATCTAACATTATACAAAATACAAAGACTAACTAACTAACTAACTGATTGACTAACATAAACAACTGAAAATTGAAAAAAAAATTAGCTTGCACCGTTAGCTCCAGTAAAGGAAAGCATGAGGGAAAGCGGCTGACCGGAAGTCACGCACAAAAAAACGGAAGTTGATCACTATTTACTTCCGTGTTTGAAATAAGGTGGATACAAAGACATATACTAGTGGCTTTACAGCCTACATTTTATTGATTATCTCTGATTCCCACGGTCAATTTGGTCATTGCGACAGTGCGAGCAACACCGCTGACACTAGGTGGCACCAAGCAAAAAAAAAAAAAAAAAAAAATCCTATCTGTTGCCTCTTTAAGATAAATTATCACCCCTCAGTGTTCCACAGTCAGCAGGACTGTCCACTGAAGTAATGTCTGCACAGTGAGACCTGTTCGTGACAGCACCAACCACCAGGATGTCACCAAGACAACACAACCCGCCCCACGTGTTACGTATGTCTGTTAGTTTGTGGTAAGCAATAGTCACAGCCGCACTGTTCATACCTACATAGTCATGGCCACACTGTTCATACCTACATAGTCACAGCCCCACTGTACATACCTACGTACGTACGTAGTCACGGCCCCACTGTTCATACCTATGTAGTCACAGCCCCACTGTTCATACCTATGTAGTCATGGCCACACTGTTCATACCTACATAGTCACAGCCCCACTGTACATACCTACGTACGTACATAGTCACAGCCCCACTGTTAATACCTACGTACGTACGTAGTCACGGCCCCACTGTTCATACCTATGTAGTCACAGCCCCACTGTTCATACCTATGTAGTCACAGCCCCACTGTTCATACCTACGTAGTCACAGCCCCACGATTCATACCTACGTACGTACGTAGTCACAGCCCCACTGTTCATACCTACGTAGTCACGGCCCCACGGTTCATACCTACGTACGTACGTAGTCACAGCCCCACTGTTCATACCTACATAGTCACGGCCCCACTGTTC
>UNPE01001268.1:235000-302500 GCA_900536245.1 Epinephelus coioides | reverse complement strand
TAGTCTTTGTTATAAAATATTCAGTTTAAATAATTTCATTATTTGCAGTACAACTGTCTTTTAGACTCTCTAAATTTAGTCTCTCTGCCCTTCTGCTTATTGTAGACAGCCTTTTTGGCACTGAGTATATTTTTTGTGTGGTTTTTCTGGCGTACCAATGGCCTTTTACACATGTAGTGTGCTGACTGTCTTGTGATAGTTGTCTATGTACACTCTGCTTGACAACCCTTTTATGATGTTTTAAACTTTGTTGTTGTGCTATTCCTGCCTGTCTCTACTTTTGGTCGTATTCTGAATGGCTGGTCACAGGTTTTATGTTACTTATACATTTCTGCATCAATGTCTTGTTATCCATTGTTGTTGTAATCTGACAGTCACACATGTACAAATTTTGTATTTGTATTTTTCATTATTCTGACGATTGCTGTGATTCACACATAGTCATGCAATTGTTGTCATTTATACATTTATTTACTTATTTTCTTCCTGTTCTCAGCATAGGCTGATTGATCTGTCACATGATCCAGTCACATGATCTTTTCACACATTCCTAATGTGATTTAAACACCTGTTTGTAATTTGACTGGCTCATATCCTGATGAAGACTTGTTGAGTCGAAACGCGTTGCTATCCCTGTGCTTAATAAAGAATTTTTAATATTACCCTGGAGTGCCTCAGACTTTTCAGTTTGGACTGCATTTTTGAACATTTCTTGAAACTTTCAGTTTATAATCAGGACAGTCCTACTGTTTTTATTACATTAATATAACCTTGATGGAACATTAATGAAATGTTAATAAACATTAATAAAACCTTGATGGAACATTAATAAATTGTTAATAAACATTAATAAAACGTTAATAAACATTAATAAAACGTTAATAAACATTAATAAAACATTAATAAAACGTTAATAAACATGAATAAAACGTTAAACGTTTTTAAACGTTAATAGAACAGTAATAAATGGAGAAAAACTTCACCCTCTGATCTGAAAACCAAAAGACAAACTGATCATTTCTGATTATCAGTCGTCAATAATTCAGAGATAAACATTCAGTCTGAAACATGTTGTTATTTTTACCTGACGAATCAAACAGCTGTTTAATTATTAGAAAAATGTCAGTCTGATTAAAGTTTGATTTGTTTTCTGTCTGTAACCTGTGATGGAGATTAATTTGTTTCTGAAACTCATCAGGATGTTTGTCAGTTATATTTCATAACTCTTCCTCTCTGTGGACGAATCAGAGTTGATTTCACAGGTAAACAAACAGTGATGTCACAGGTTAGGCTGCAGACAGGTACAGACAGGTACAGGTGACCTGATGTTCTCTGACCGGTATAAACTATGGATCGACCGATATGGGTTTTTTAGGGCCGATACTGATACCAATTATTAGTAGTCAAGGAAACCGATAACCGACATTTAGAACTGATATTCATTTGCAGTAAAAATTTAAATTTTGGTGTCAAAATTTAGAATAACACACCTGGGGTTAGACTGAATACAACAGTATACTGTTTGTTTGTTTTTGTACACTGAAAATCTGTGCGTTTTCGTTCAATGAACGTTCAATGAAATAAATAACAGTAAATTAATGATGTCTTATGTTCTCTCTCAGGTACATCTGATCCAGCCTGATTAAGTGCAACCCAATAAAGAGGGTGGCAGGAACAGGAACCTTGGCTCACTTCATTTATTGATAGCTTTAGTTGTTATTACTTTCCAGATTTTTTTTTTTTTTACATCAAATAGCATAATTAGTTATAAATAAAGATTACACTTTCAGTGGTTACCAGACTTATTTTTATTAAAGTAATTTGTAATTACATGTTTTTAATATACCAGTCACATTTCATTTTTTTCAGCAAAATGAGTACTTTTACTTTAATGCCAAGTAAATTTAATTGATATTCTTCTATACTTTTTAAATGCATGTCTAAATGAACTAATGAAGCCTGCGAAACAACTTCACATCAGTTGCTGAAGCTAGCGTGCATGTACACAGACACACCAACACACACACACAGTCCATGTCAACATAGCTGCACACAGACAACAGTTTCTTCTCAGCGCGACACACACACACACACACACACACACACACACACACACACACACACACACGCACACAAGCAAGCGATGTACCGACCATACACAGCTGAAATGCACTGAAGTAAACTTCTACATGTCCGTTAGCTTTAGCAGCCGATGTGAAGTAGTTTTAGACGACATTATTGTTTCCAATGGCTGCCCGTTGCGACTCGTGAGCAACCGCGTGAGGGGGTGAACAGACACTGAGATACAGTATGAAGATGGCGTGTTTATCAAGCATCAACAGTGGTGTCTTTAAAACTTCAGCATAGAGGATTTCTTATTGCAACTTAGACATTTTCTGTTGCCTTGCGTTCAAACATCACACTGCTGCTTCACGGACAATCCTCTCTCCGCTCCTCTCTCTCTGTGTGCCTGCAGTGCTGCATCTACCTTCAGTGTTGACTGGCTGTCACTCACTTGTGCCGTGTAGCCAATCAGTGAGGGCTGTAGGCGGGACATTCAGACTTCAGGCAGACAGGCAGAGAGAGACGGCTGCATGAGAGCCAAAGGAGCGCGTTTTAATTAAAATAAACGTATTGTATCGGCTATCGGTGGAAAAAACGGCAGATGCCGATTATCATAAAAATGCTGAATATCGATCGATATTATCGGCAGTGCCGATTATTGGTCGATCCCTAGTATAAACAGTTATTTCTTGTCCTCAGTAAAAACAGATCATGTGATGACTGTGTGTTTTTACCGTGTTGCTCTTTCTTCAGTCCAAAATGGCGTCGCCTCCTCTCCGAGGCTGCGTACAGGTGTTACATGATGACCTGTCAGAGTGATGCCTCCTGTCATGAGGAGGCATCACTCTGTCAGGTCATCATGAGGATCTCTGACCTCAGTCTGTGCTCCACCTGTTTCACCTGCAGGTGGAGCCAGTCAGCTGATCTAGAGCAGCTCAGCCCTGTTACCATGGAAACAGCAGACTGAGCCCAGTTGGGAGGAGGAGGAGGGGTGTGTGTGTGTGTGTGTGTGTGTGTGTGTGTGTGTGTGTGTGTGTTCTCACAGTCACTCTGGCGGTGGGTGTGTCCATGGTGGAACCACTGGGCATACTCTGTCGGCGGACGCCTCTCTTTGGAACATCTGGAACACACAGAGAGCATCATGGGAGTGTTTGTAGTCCTGACAGTGAGCCGTGTTCAGTGGCTGTTGCTATGGTAACCAGCTATGGTAACCAGCTGCAGCTGAACGTGTGATGTTTGTGTCAGTGATGTCACCAAAATGTTTCAACACCATTGAATAAAAACACTGATTGATTATTGTTATTATTTACTAACTGACGTCACACTGAACACGTCATGTTGTTGACAGTAAACAAAGTGTGTATCTGTTCACACTGTGGAAACATGACACTGTCAGCTCGGACACGCCACTCTCAGAGGCAGCCATCAGTCACACAATAATAATAATAATAATAATAGATGATATTTATATAACACACTGTTAGGTCACATGACTTCTCAAGGTGCTTCACAATCCAAGAAGATTAAAACACATAAGTAACAGCGAACAACCTAACAGACAACCAACCAACCAAATATGTAAAAGTACAAATCAACAAGTAAATAACTAGAGTAAAAACATAACTCTGCCTTAACCGACATCACTTCCTGTGTTTTTATAATTAATAAACGGATGATCAACAATTGATTTAAAGTTAAACACAAAGTGAGAGAAATGTTGTTTAATCACCTGATGAATTTAACTCCTGGATTAAACCTGAGGTGACGAGTCATTCAGGTGTGATCCTCGAGTCACCTGAGCTTCAGGTGTGATCCTTGAGTCACCTGAGCTTCAGGTCACATTAACACGTAAACACCATGATGATTCAACAGTTTCTAAATGAAACAGAAACTGTTTCTTTATTTAAAGCCGGCGCGACTGTAACAAACTTTTTACTCAGAGATTTGAGCTGATTAAAACAGCAGCTGTGAATCTGAACCATCAGTCAGTCTGACTTCCTGTTACAGTTGAAGTTAAGCTCCTCCCCCTCGTATCCAAGGCGTCCTACACGTTCTCAGACTGAGCTCCATCACTAACCATCAGCCGCAATCACCTGCTGCTGGGCGACTGGAGGAAGATCAGAGTCATCGTCAGTGATGTCACAAAGAACACGACTGACAGATATACGACACATGTAACTC
Organism: Epinephelus coioides; assembly: GCA_900536245.1. Classification (NCBI taxonomy): domain Eukaryota; kingdom Metazoa; phylum Chordata; class Actinopteri; order Perciformes; family Serranidae; genus Epinephelus; species Epinephelus coioides. The sequence continues at coordinate 298,255 of UNPE01001268.1, read as the reverse complement.
CAGATATCGATACAGATATTGATACAGGTATCAATACAGATATTGATGCAGATATATGACACATGTAACGCCAGATATCAATACAGATATCAATACAGATATCGATACAGATATCAATACAGATATCGATAGATATCAATACAGATATCGATACAGATATTGATAAAGACATTAATACAGGTATCAATACAGATATTAATACAGATATCAATACAGATATCAATAGATATCAATACAGATATCAATACAGATATTGATACAGACATTAATACAGGTATCAATACAGATATTAATACAGATATCAATACAGATATTAATACAAATATTAATACAGCTATCAATACAGATATTGATACAGATATCGATAGATATCAATACAGATATTGATACGGGTATCAATACAGATATTAATACAGACATTAATACAGGTATCAATACAGATATCGATACAGATATCAACACAGATATTGATACAGGTATCAATACAGATATTAATACAGATATCGGTACAGATATCGATACAGATATTGATACGGGTATCAATACACATATTAATACAAATATTAATACAGGTATCAATACAGATATTGATACAGATATCGGTACAGATATCGATACAGATATTGATACGGGTTTCAATACAGATATTAATACAGACATTAATACAGGTATCAATACAGATATCGATACAGATATCAACAAAGATATTGATACACGTATAAATACAGATATTAATACAGATATCAATACAGATATCGATACAGATATCAACACAGATATTGATACAGGTATAAATACAGATATCGATACAGATATTAATACAGATATTAATACAGGTATCAATACAGATATTAATACAGATATACAGATATTAATACAGGTATCAAGACAGATATTAATACAGATATCGATAGATATCAATACAGATATCGATACAGATATTGATACGGGTATCAATAGAGATAGTAATACAGACATTAATACAGGTATCAATACAGATATTAATACAAATATTAATACAGGTATCAATACAGATATTAATGCAGATATGACACATGTAACTCCAGATATCAATACAGATATCAATACAGATATTAATACAGGTATCAATACATATATTAATACAGATATATGACACATGTAACTCCAGATATCAATACAGATATTAATACAGATATCAATACAGTTATTAGTACAGAAATCGATACAGATATCAATACAGATATCGATACAGATATTGATACAGGTATCAATACAGATATTAATACATATATCAATACAGATATTAATACAGGTATCAATACAGATATTAATACAGATATATGACACATGTAACTCCAGATATCAATACAGATATTAGTACAGAAATCGATACAAATATCAATACAGATATCGATAGATATCAATACAGATATCAATACAAATATTAATACAGATATCAATACCGATATCAATATAGATATCAATACAGATATCGATAGATATCAATACAGATATCGATACAGATATTGATACAGGTATCGATACAGATATCAATACAGATATTAATACAGATATCAATACAGAAATCGATACAGATATCAATACAGATATTGATACAGGTATCAATACAGATATCAATACAGGTATTAATACAGGTATAGATACAGATATTAATACAGGTATCAATACAGATATCGATACAGGTATCAATACAGATATTAATACAGGTATCAATACAGATATTGAGAGATATCAATACAGATACTGATACAGATATTGATACAGATATTGATTCAGATATTGATATAGATATTGATTCAGATATTGATATAGATATCAATGCAGATATTACACATGTAACTTCAGATATCGATACAGATATCATTACAGACATTGATACAGATATTAATACAGATAGATACAGATATCTATACAGATACTGATACAGATATCAACACAGATATTGATACAGACATCAATACAGATATTGATACAGATATCAATACAGATACTGATACAGAAATCGATACAGATATCAATACAGATATTGATACAGGTATCAATACAGATAACAATACAGGTATTAATACAGGTATAGATACAGATATTAATACAGATAGATACAGATATCAACACAGATATCGATACAGACATCAATACAGATATTGATACAGATATCAATACAGATACTGATACAGATATCGATACAGATATTGATTCAGATATCAATATAGGTATCAATACAGATATATGACAGATGTAACTCTAGATATCGATACACATATCAATACAGATATATGACAGATGTAACTCCAGATATCGATACAGATATTGATACAGATATCAATACAGATATTGACACAGATATTGATACAAATATCAATACAGATATCGATACAGATATTGATACAGATATTGATATTGATACAGATATCAATACAGATATACGACACATGTAACTACAGATATCAATAGATATCAATACAGATATTGATACAGATATCAATACAGATACTGATACAGATATCGATACAGATATCAATGCAGCTATTGATACAGATATCATTACAGATATTGATACAGATACTGATACAGATATCAATACAGATATTGATACAGATATCAATACAGATAGAAACAGATATCTAAACAGATATTAATACAGATATCTATACAGATATTAATACAGATATTGATACGGATATTGATAGAGACACTGATACAGATACTGATACAGACATCAGAGACGACAGCTTAGTGGTGGGCAATAAAATGGTAAAATATCATCTCGCGATAAACACTTATGCGCTGTTGATAGAAAAAACGTTCGATATAACATTTGATAATGTTACTGTATTCTGTGGGAAAAAACACAAGGAAAGCCGCACAAGTTACCCTTGGAGTTGGGCTGTGCAAGGTTGGTTGCATGAACAGACTCGCTCTTTGGTAACCTAGCAACGGTGTCACGCAAACAGCTAACAACGTCAGGTTTGGTTGGGCCATCCTCGTGTGTGAACACAAGTAGGGTTGCTTGGTCCGCTCATAAGCTGCAACTTTGGGATTGTTTTTCTGTAAAGTCGGTTACAAATATTGGTAGTTGCAGGTTGCGTTTTTTTGGGCTTGTTTCTAAAGTGGAGTTGCTAATTTGGGTTTGCTGTCTAAATGTCACCTTTCTCTTTGTATATCTGTCTAATAAGTTATTTAAACGCATGATAGTATGTCGGACTGCAGGATGTTTCCACAGCTCCGCTCCAGCTCCTTCTCCACATACACACAGGTGGCGGTCAGTCAATGAAACTTTTCACATTTAAATTGCGCGACTAATGGAGGTTCACTAACAAGTGGGTGAAATATGGAAAGAATACAATAAAGGTTTGTAGAAAGAGAGAGGATTAAATGATTCAACTTCTAGAGGGGGACGATTCAAAGGCAGTGTGCAGAGCTGTTACATGTCATTACAAGTCTACCTCAGGTGTGCACTAATTTCTACAACGCACTTTCCTCACTATGTGAATCACTTATTCATCTGTGCATAGTCTTCAGTTGAGCTGCTCATCTTTACAGATATGTTTGCCTGAAAATATTTACTAGTTTTACTTGATGTTAAGAGAAAACTGTTCATTTTTTATTTTAGTTTTTATACTATCTTGTGTATGTTCATTTATTTAAGTGTTTTCTAATGGTTGTGTTGACATTACATTTTCCTCCATGTGCCTTGACTGATGACTGTGAAGAAAGCTACTGAGTTTAAAATAAATGTGTTAAAATATATTTATTTTCTCCTGGTCCTTATTTTAAATAGGTTATAAAATAATTATCAATAATTATTGTCATCGATCAATATGAACCAGCTATACTGTGATTTACTTTTCAGCCTTATCACCCATGGATTTATATTTTCTGGACACTTAAAGAACGTTTACTTAAATTCAGATGTTGAAGCATTGAACAAACAAACATCAGCTGATCATCAGTCTGCTCAGATTCAGTTTGATATTTGATTTTCTGTGTTATTATTATTTCTCTGACTGTGTCACAGCTGATACACTGTTATATATTCTGATACTCTCTCTGATGTTTACAGAAACTTTTATTATCTGGAGAGTTTGTTTGTAATAATTCATATTCTGTGTTTATTACGATTCTATAAAGATAAATATCCCGTCAGATGATCAGACGACTGAAGAACTAAACTTCACACTGTGTGTTTTATGGTGCAGCGTCCAAAAAATCATGATGTACAAAATGTGAAGTCTCTGTTGGGACATGTTGAATTAAACCTGAATGTACAGACTGAAAGGTAAAATACAAACAATAAAAGCTTTAAAGGTGCAGACACACCAAACCAACATCAAAGAACTAGCGGCGACGAAAGCCAACTGTTGCGTCGTCTACGTCGCCTCACGTCGCCCTGTGTCAGTTGCATTTGAACACACTACACGGACTACATCCGACGGCCAAGTAGCACGTACGTTCTGCGCCTGCGTGAGAGAGAGCGGAGTGAGAGAGTGGTACATCCTGTCAGCCGAGGGGTTTCCTATCTGTGCAGCCGAGCACCGCAGCACCTCCACGGACTATTACATCCAGACGGTCCCGGTGTTTCCTCCTCAGGCTCCACTTCACTCAGCTGCCCGATAAACCCGCTGCTTCTTCCCACTTTAACCTGAATAACAAACCAGGGCTCGGTGCTCCGGTTGGATCCAAACGGAGAGCCGGGGCTAGCTCAGAGATTAGTGGAGGCTAACAGAGTCCGGCTTGGAAGTGGAGCCTGAGGAGGAAGCACCGGTTAGCCCCGGTTTCACTACAGGCAGATTCACTCGCTACAGGGGCGAGGAAATAAAACCTGAACAGCCAATGACCTAAGGGTCAGACAGCTGAGGACAGATGTGTCTGGCTGACCTTTGACCTCTGTCTGACTCAGGTCAGTTAATGGTCCTGTTGCCATGGTAACTGACCTCAAATATCAGATTATGAGATTATTATTGTGACATGTCGTCAAGATTTGAGCAACTGATAATCTCACACACACGCACATACACGCACAGACACACACACGCACATACACACACAGACACACACGCACATACACACAGACACACAGACACACATACACACACACACACACACACATACATACACACACACACACACACACACACAGAGACACACACACACGCACATAACACACACACACACACAGAGACACACACACACACACAGAGACACACACACACGCACATAACACACATGTACATACATACACACACACACACACACACAGACACACACACACACACACCCAGAGACACACACACACAACGCAACACATGTACATACATACACACACACCACACACACACACACACCACAGAAACAACACAAACACACGTTTTCTTACCATCTTCAAACTCAGCGTCAGACTCTACGTCCATCGTCTGTCTGTGACTAACTGTCCCTGACTGTCTGTGTGTGTGTCTTCATATGCAGCTGGCCCACACCCCTCCTGTCCTCCTTACCTTTGTGGGCGGGGTGAGGAGGTGCTGAAGTCACATGGAGAGTGTATCTTAGCAACCAGACGGTGTGTAAGTCTCCGCCCTCTCTGCCAGGAGCAGAGGATGGACCTGAGAAAGAGGAGGATGAAAGGGAAGAAGACGAAGGAGAAGGAAAAAGAAGGAGAAGAAGGAGGAGGGGAGGGGAGAAGGGAGGAGGAGAAGAAGAAGAGGAAGAAGGAGAAGGAGAAGGAGAAGAAGAAGGAGGAGAAGAAGAAGGAGAAGAAGAAGAAGAAAAGGAGTAATATTTGGTTTATGACATGTAACGTAGTTTATTCAACAACACATTTATTAAATGTAACATTTAGTAGGGATGCACCGAAATGAAAATTTGTGGCCAAAGCCAAATAAAATTAAACGCTTGGCCGAATACCGAATATCATTGTTTAGTTTTTCATTAGTTTTTGCAGATGAACCCTCCAGATTAGTGTTGTCACGGTACCAAAACTGGGACCCACTGTGTGATACCAATGAAAGTATCATGGTTCTGAGTAGTATCACGATACCACAGCAAAAATGAGGCAGATGTGCCTTTTGTCATTTATAAAAAGATAAATCACTTTTCTATAATACATCAATGATATTTCAATGGAATAAATTACTTATTGACTTATTCATACTTCAAAAACAGCATCAATAAGTGATTTACATAGGGGGGATCAAAATAAAATAAATAAATAAAATAAGAATCAACCAGCCCCCCTCCTCCCGTGACAAGTAAAGAACAGTCCCTTCATAAGTAAAGAACAGTCCCTAAAGTGCGGTGAGTTTTGTGGAAATGTGAACGGCTTGTTTCTCCTCTGACACGTCACATACCTGTGTGCCGCCATGGCTCAGCTGTTCATGTACTACTGGGCAGTCATGACACCAAGAAGAGGACATTATTGGAGCCGGACTTCTCCGTCGCCGGTAAGCCTTATCTTGTACCGCGGAGCACTATGGCCGCTGTATTTGACAGAAATACATTTCTATCTGTGTCTGTGACCCCCGTTCAACCCACAACCAGCGGGATTCACCTTCATTTCTGCTGCTGGTTGAAATCTGTACTCACACAGCTGCTGAATGATTATTTTGCTCGCACAAAACTATTGTTAGTCGCAAATGCGAGTGCGGTGATGGATGGAGTAAAATATTGCCACACTGCTGACATTTTACTCTGTCCATCACCGCTATTTTTTGGCCTTGCTTTTCACTTATTCCACTGAATACCTCTGTCTCTGTTGAAAGATGTTTATTTTTTTATTGAACATGTCTATTGTTTATTGAACTTGATGTTTATTGTTATTGAACTTGATAGTTTATTGTTTATTAACATGATGTTATTGTTATTAACATGATGTTTATTGAACATTGTTTATTAAACACACTTTATTGCTATTGTTTATTAACTTATTAAACAACCACTGATTGTTTATTAAACGTGATGTTTATTGTTAATTAAAACATATTGTTTATTAAACGTGATGTTTATGTTTATTTTTTATTAAACATGATGTTTATTGTTTATTAAACAACTTATGTTTATTAAACGTGATGTTATTGTTTATTTGATGTTTATTGTGATGTTTATTGTTTATTTTGATGTTTGTTGTTTATTAAAACAGTTTATTTGATGTTATTGTTTATTAAACTTGAGTTTATTGTTAATTTGATGTTTTTGTTTATTAAACGTGATGTTTATTGTGTATTAAACATGATGTTTGTTTATTAAACATGCTGTTTATTGTATATTAAACATGATGTTCATTGTTTATTAAACATGATGTTTATTGTTTATTCAACTTGATGTTTATTCAAACATGATGTTTATTGTTTATTTGATGTTTATTGTTTATTAAACATTATATTTATTGTTTATTAAACATGATGTTTGTTTATTAAACATTATATTTATTTATTAAACATTATATTTATTGTTTATTAAACATGATGTTAGCTTTTTGTTTGTTTCGGTGTGGCGTCAGAACAAACGTTGGGTGAGTTTGGTTTCGTACCTCCAGGTTATTGAGCATCAGTAAGTGGGAGTCAGACAGGATGCAGAACATCTTACTCCAGACGTCAGGCTCTGCCCTCTGACCACATGACAGCCAATGGATGGAGGCGCTCTTCAGCTCTGTGACATCATCACAACATCATCATGTTCCACAGCAGCAGTAGCAGGACAGGTGTTACAGATGACCTCAAAGGACAGGACTCTTTTTATTATTGATGATGTCACTGATGTGGACGAGTGTGGAGCAGACACACAACGATGACATCATCAAACTGTGACTGACGACAGGTCAGTTATTAGGCTCGTTTGAGATGAACTGCGCCTCGAAAAGTAGACGAGAGCAGGCGGCCGCAGCGGGGGGCGGTGACAAAAAGCTGCGGTGAACTCGGATAGTTTCCCGACAGTTTCCAGCAGCCTTCAGTCCGTACAGGAAGTCACAGACACACTAACATCCTGTCTGGAATGATGCCAGTTCAGTTCATTAAAAAAGTGATCAGACCCATATATCAGTTTGTTTTCAGTCTCTAGTTGTTTTAATTATGATAGATTAATTTATTAAAATGCTTTACAGGCGATCTGTAGTTTATGTTCATGGTTCATGAAGTCTGCTGTAAATCAGCATCATATCAGTTTGACCTGTCCCCTCACCTGTCCGCCGATCACCGGTGATCGAATCTGCGCAGGCCTGGCTCATCTCGAACAAACCTATTGAATTAGCTACAGGACGCAGTGACATCACAGTGACATCACAGTGACATCACAGCTGACAGGACTGAAGATGGTTCTGTCTGAAGTGATTTCATTAAATGTCAAACTGATTGTTTCATTCTGGTTTTAATCAGTTTGAGATGATTTTATATTAATTAAATTAACGTCTGTTTAAATTGTTTGTCCGTTTTTAAGTTGTTGATTTACAAACAAACAAATAACATTAATGTACAAAAACAACAACACTGAGCAGCAGCAGCAGGAGGAGTAATAACAGGTGTATCTTTGTGTTGTCCAGGTGAACTGTGTGTCAGTGTTTCTGTTAGTTGTAACTAAGTTTGTTTTTTGATGAAGGAACAAAACAGGTAAATATAAAAGGTCAAAACATCACCAGCCAATCAGACTTGTCTTTCGGTCGTCTGTCTCATGATCTGATTTGTTGTGATGCATCTGTCAATCATCAACTCACCAATCACTTTCATCCAGCCCATATGTTGACACCTGGACAGGTGTTTGACCAGCTCTTCCATCACTGCAACAGGATCCTCTGAGACAGAGGATGAGAGGATTCTGGGTAATCTACACGATGACATCACTGACCTGTCTCTGTCTCAGATGAACACAGAGACAGGTGAACACAGACAGGTGAACACAGAGACAGATGAACACAGTGAACACAGAGACAGGTGACAAACACACAGGTAACCACAGGTGAACAGAGACAGGTGAACACAGACACAGAGACAGGTAACACAGACAGAACACAGGTGAACACGAGACATGTGACAGGTGAACACAGAGACAGGTGAAACACAGAACAGATGACAGAGACAGGTAACCACAGACAGGTGGACAGGTGAAACAGAGACAGACAGGTGAGACAGGTGAACACAGAGACATGAAACACAGCAGTAACCACAGGTGAACACAGAGACAGGTGAACACAGAGACAGATGAAACAGACAGGTGAACACAGAGACAGAGACACAGAGACAGTGAACACAGGACAGGAACACAGAGACATGAACACAGAGACAGAAGACAGGTGAACACAGAACACAGAGAGAACACAGAGACAGACAGAGACAGAGACAGGTAACCACAGACATTGACACAGAGACAGGTGAACACAGACAGGTGACAGAGACAGGTGAACACAGACAGGTGAAAACAGAGACAGGTGAACACAGAGACAGATGAACACAGAGACAGGTAACCACAGACAGGTGAACACAGAGACAGGTGAACACAGACAGATGAACACAGAGGCAGGTAACCACAGACAGGTGAACACAGAGACAGGTGAACACAGAGACAGATGAACACAGAGGACAGGTGAACACAAGAGGACAGATGAACACAGAGACAGATGAACACAGAGGACAGGTGAAGACAGAGACAGGTGAAGACAGAGACAGGAGAACACAGACAGGTAAAGACAGAGACAGGTGAACACACAGACAGGTGAAGACAGAGACAGAATGAACACAGAGACAGGTGAAGACAGACAGGTGAAGACAGAGACAGGTTGAAGACAGAGACCGGAGAACACAGAGACAGGTGACACAGAGACAGGTGAACACAAGAGACAGGAGAACACAGACAGGTAAAGACAGAGACAGGTGAAGACAGAGACAGGTGAAGACAGAGACAGGTAGATAAAGACCCTGTAGTTCGTGTCCTTAGCTGTTGACTCGGTGTCTTCTCATGCTGTAAGAAAACTTGATCTCTCCGGCTGTCTTTTTTACTGGGACCCTCAGGAGGACAAACCTAGTTGTCCACAGGGACCATCAGGACACACCTCACCTGTGTGAGTGTCTCTTGGTGTGTTGTGGTTCTCACGTGCAGTTTAACACCTTAATGGATTTATCAGATAATCACCTGTCGCACTCTCACTGCTGCAAACACACATTCTGATGCCGCTATCAATCTGAGGACCTCTGTTAACATGGTGCATTCCTGTTCCTCCTCACCTTAACCTGAACCTACATGTTAGCCTCAGACAGGCCTACTAAACAATATGGAGTTCAAAAATGTCCTCACTCTGTTGGTTTAAAACATGACAGTCCTCACAATGTAGCAAGTACAGGTACACATACACACACATACACACACACACACACACACACACACACACACACACACACACACACACACACACACACACACAAAGACGAGGTCAGAGATCAAACAAGAGTTATTTTTTATTCCAAAGAAAGCTGGCAGCTGATTGGTCAGCTGAACAGAAAAAAAGAACAAAGTCACATGATGAAAACAACCGTTGAACAGGCCAATGGGAGTGGAGCACGGTTACCATGGCAGCGAGGAGGAGCTGCACGTTTAAAGTGACAGAGTGAAAGTTTAATGTCTCAGAGACTGTTAGCACTATTAGCATTCCTCATTCAAACCATTGAGCTATGTTAGCTTCAAGCTAACCTTTGATGTCACTAACATTTATTATTTTAGTTTCACAGATCAATCACTGTGATCAGGTGTTTGCATAGATAGTCACCGTGACGATAGTGCAAGAGGACAGCTGACAGGAAACACACTGAATTCTGGGAGGTGGAGGCCAGTTGCAGTTTTTCCTGTCGTTCTTCAGGTGATTAAATGTCACAAACAGTCAAACAGGAAGTTTGAAACTTCAGAGGTCACTCAGGCTCCTCCCCCTCCTCACCTGTGTGAACTGCTGAAGTCTGATATTAACTCATATTAAGTGTGATGTCACCGTCACCACAGAAAGGCCACACCCACTCAGTGATGTCACAAAAGGTGATGAAACACATCAGAGGTGTGAAGTGCTTCTTCTGTTCAGGTACTTCAAACATGACACACATGTCCATCTGTCCATCCAGCAGGGCAGAGCTGTCTGACAGCCGGGAGGTGGGTGGAGCTACAGGAGCCTCTGACTGTCTCACATGTCAGAGGAAGAGGAAGAAGACGAACAAGAGGATGAAGGAAAGAAATGTGTTTGGTTCTAAACAGCAGAGACACAAACATCTGCAGAACATCCAGAACACTACTGACTGTGTGTGAGTGCGTGTGTCTTAGTGTGTGTGTGTGTGTGTGTGTGTGTGTGTGTTTGTGTGTGTGTGTGTGCACACTCGGTCTTTGGCTGAACTTCAACTTTTTGTTCGTTCTTGTCTAACACTGATTTAACAGGCTCACTGTCTGCTTTGATTCCTCCATCATCCAAACTAGCCTCAGTGAGGACACACATCTGACACAGGTTTGTGGGGACATGTGCCTGACACATGTTTGTGGGGACATTTGGGGTTGTGGGGACATGTGCTTGACACAGGTTTGTGGGGACATGTGGATTACTGTCTTAGATTGAGTACACTGACTGTGGACCAGGTTTGGGGTCTGACACTAACAGGAAGTTGTGAGTAGACTGACATTAAAAACAGGATGGATTATCTGTGTTTATGTTTTTGAGAAAATAAAAACAATAACTTAGATTAAAATCTGAACAGGTGATCTATCAGATGACAGGTCAGATGTGTGATGTGGACCAATCAGCAGCCAGCTGACTGAGGCAGGCTCAGGAGGAGGAGGAGTCAAAGCGTCACATGTGACCTGAGACTCTGTACTAATAAGGTGTTGTCCCCTCCCACTCCAGCAGGTACTGGACCGTCCCCTGAGGAGTGACGCGGCGAGCCAACACCTGGTACCTCTCCCCATTGGTCAGTCTGCCCGCCACTCCGAAATACGAGGAGATGGAGGAGTGGAGGTGGGATGAGTCAGATAGGAAGTGGGAGGGGTCTGAGGTCAGGTGGTTCGTAGCTTCTTGGTCCTCCAGCATCCCAGATGGGCTCTCGCCTCCAAGCTCCTCCCCCACCTCGCTGCGATTGGCCCAGCTCTTGTAGCTGTTGCTAGGGTAACTCCTTTTCCTGCTGCCCACCCCTCCTCTGAGGACACACCGGTCAAAGGTCACACAGAGACTTCTGTTACTGCTGGACCATCACTGCACCATGAAGGATAAAGGTGGAGGATGAAGTTGGAGGATGAAGGTAGAGGATGAAGTTGGAGGATGAAGGTTGAGGTGAAGGTTGAGGATAAAGGTCGATGATGAGGGTGAGGATGAAGGTGGAGGATTGAAGTGATTGAATAAAGGTTGGAGGATGAAGTCTGATGGATAAGGTGGAGGATGGAAGTAGAGGATGAAGATTGAGGATACAGGTGGAGGATGATGGTGGAGAAGAAAGGTGGAGGATGAAGTAGAGGACCGAATCGTTGATTGGCTACAGGGGATGATGAAGGAAAGTGGTGGATGAGTAGATGAGGATAAAGGTGGAGGACAAAAAGAGAAATGAAGTTGATGGATAAAGGTGGAGGATGAACGTGGAAGATGAAGGTGGAGAATGAAGTTGATGGATAAAGGTGGAGCATAAAGGTGGAGGATGAAGATGGAGGTTAAAGATGGAAAACAGTGTAGTGATGTGCAGTTACCTGAAGTGGTAGGAGGCACTGGTTGTAGCAGATCCAGAGGTGGAAGCATCAGTAGAGTCCTGGTCAATACTGACTGTTCTACTGGAGCTGCTGACGGAGGACAGCACTGTCAGATGTACAGTATATAAACATATCCTACTGTAGTGTGTATATATCCTACTGTAGTGTGTATGTATGTATCCTACTGTAGTGTGTATGTGTAGTGTGTATATATCCTGCTGTAGTGTGTATATATCCTACTGTATATCCTACTGTAGTGTGTACTATCCTGTATATGTATATGTATCCTACTGTATGTATCCTGTAGTGTGTATATATCCTACTGTAGTGTGTATATATCCTACTTGTAGTGTGTATGTATCCTGCTGTAGTGTGTAGATATCCTACTGTAGTGTGTATATATCCTACTGTAGTGTGTATGTATCCTACTGTAGTGTGTATGTATCCTACTGTAGTGTGTATATATCCTGCTGTAGTGTGTATATATCCTACTGTAGTGTGTATGTATCCTACTGTAGTGTGTATGTATCCTATTGTAGTGTGTATATATCCTGCTGTAGTGTGTATATATCCTACTGTAGTGTGTATATATCCTACTGTAGTGTGTATATATCCTACTGTAGTGTGTATATATCCTGCTGTAGTGTGTATGTATCCTACTGTAGTGTGTACGTATCCTACTGTAGTGTGCATATATCCTACTGTAGTGTGTACGTATCCTACTGTAGTGTGTATATATCCTACTGTAGTATGTATGTATCCTACTGTAGTGTGTACGTATCCTACTGTAGTGTGTATGTATCCTACTGTAGTGTGTATATTCTACTGTAGTGTGTATGTATCCTACTGTAGTGTGTATGTATCCTACTGTAGTGTGTATATATCCTACTGTAGTGTGTATATATTCTACTGTAGTGTGTATGTATCCTACTGTAGTGTGTATATATCCTACTGTAGTGTGTATATATTCTACTGTAGTGTGTATGTATCCTACTGTAGTGTGTATATATCCTACTGTAGTGTGTATATATCCTACTGTAGTGTGTATATCTACAGCTGTACCTGTATTTGTGTAGTGTGAAGTGTTTATACACTCTTAAGTTATGTTGTTATGACAACATGAACACACAACATATATATAACATGAAGGATTTATGAGTATTTATACTGTAACATGACGTACTGTATATCAGCTGACTGATTATTGTTGTATTGATTAGTGATGTATTGATTATTGGTGTATTGATCACTGGTGTATTGATTATTGGTGTATTGATCACTGGTGTAAAGATTACTGATGTATTGATGGTGTATTGATTATTGGTGTATTGATCACTGTGTATTGATCACTGGTGTATTGATTAGTGGTGTATTGATCAGTGTCTCACCTCTTGAGACTCTGCAGTTCGTCCAGGGTGAAGTCGAAGATGTTGGCCATATGATGGTTGGACGTCCAACTGCAGGACAGCTCATTCTGCACACGCACACACAGGTCAGTGTTGTGTTCACAGCAGTAGAAACAGTAGTAATGTAGAAACAGAGGTCTTACATTAGGGATGGCGTCTTCTAGCAGCCACTTAGACTTCCTCTTCCTCCTCTCAGCTAACGCACTGTGGATACACACACAGACAGGAACTGAGTGTTCGTTTGGTCACTGTCTCGACTCGACATCAAGACGACCTGAACTCACCGGTTTCCTTCAGTTTGACCTGAACTCAGCTCTGAAAGCTGCAGAAACACAGATGACCTACACTCAGAGCTGTACCTGAATGGATCCTCTGGAGACACAGATGGAGGACAGAAGCTAATGCTAACACTAACACAGAGGTAGCCAACACGGTGCCCGCGGGCACCTGGTCGCCCGCATGGGCCCAATGAGTGGCCCGCAGGGCATGTTCTAAACATAGCATGAGTCACCGGAGAGCTCAGCCTAAAAATGATCTAAATTGTTTTTTTTAATCAATAATATTTGTGTGAATGTAGAAAATGACAAGTTTGACACTGTATATGATATTTTTAAAACAAAAATGTATTATGTACAAACTTAACCTCGCCTGGGGTCAAAGTTTAACGTGACCTAATTACTGCGCGAGAAACATCCTCTTTTCCGAGGCTTCTGTAGCCAGCGGCCAGACATAGCCACCATGGTGAGCTATTTAGGCGAGCGGTTAAGATGGTAGAAAAGCCAAAGAAAACATACAATTTCATGATGACTGGGAGGAAGAGTTCTTCTTCACAACAGTGAAAGGAAAGAGTGTATGTCTTATCTGTGGGGTGACTGTGGTGACAGCAAAGCGGCACAATGTCAAGAGGCACTTCATTACATGCCAGTTAAAAGGCAGCTTTGGGACAACAAGTGTTTTTTCACAAGGCCGGTGAAAAAGTCCCAGAAAGCAAATGAAGCTTCTTTTAGGGCTGCATATTTTTTGACAAAGCACATGGAAGCCATCTCCGCTCTCTCCGACGTCCAACTCGGGGCAAGTACGATCCCCAGAGTATCCCCAATGAGTATTAGTGTGTGTTTATTTGTTCTGTGTATATTATCTGGCACACACTTTTCTTTACATTTCTGTTTCTGTATGAAAGGCACTACGATGCTAGTGGGCAACGTTCAACGTAATGTAGTATTGTAGTTTTATTGTTCATTGTTAATATGTAGATTACGCTAAGCTAACGTTGTAAATAAACCAGAAGTCAGTACCAATGACGGTGAGGAATCAGGACAGTCTCATCATATGTAGCACACCATATGAATAATATTCATTCTGAACAGTGCAAATTTATGTAACTTGTTAAAATTATATCAAACAAGTCGTCTCCATATTACTCAGAACCTTTGAAGTAGCTCTCAGTTTAAAAAAGGTTGGTTATAACTGCGCTAACATGATACTACTGTGCTGCTAAATGACTGCCTCCTTGAAGACTACAAACTGAACTACTTCCTGGTTTTAGGACTACAAATTGGACTACCTCCTGACTTTTAGGCCCAATTCCAATCCGATCCCTTACAGACTCACTGACTTAGAGGCGCGTTCATGTTCACGTTCAAGTGCGTGAGTGTGTGAGGGCTGTCCCATTGTCAAATCGTCAAGTCAGCGAGTCAGTGAGTGAGCCCTTTATGCCCCCTTACCGTAGGTCAGCATCGATGCGGACTTACGGTAAGAAAATTACCCACAGTTCATAGCGTTGTGACGTCAAATACAGGGGTTGCCCTCGGAACACCGGAAGTAACACGGTCGGCAGATATGCAAACATTAACGTTATGGAAGGAGAGTGAAAAAAAAACAGCTAGATAAACAATGAAACATTACATTAACAAGGATTTAAGATGGTACATAAACACACATGAAGTCAGAGGAATACCAGTGGTTATATTCCACACACAAAGAATATATATCTAAATCGATCTATCTATCTATCTAGATATATATTCTTTGTGTGTGGAATATATGCTGACAATAACAGATAAATGATTACGCCCAGAGCCGCCAGTGTCAACATTTTGTAGAGAGGGGGATAAGTGCTGTCCCATTCCTATTTGTAGCATCCGGAGCCCTTTCAGACTCTCACACTCAATCACTTACAGCTGACGTCAGTTAAGTCAGTGAGGGTTCAGGGCTTGAGTCTTTAGGGGCCGGATTGGAATTGGGCCACAGTCACCACGTAATGATGAGAGCTCCTGGTCCTGACCACGCCTTTCTTACGGCCCTGCCCTCCATCGTTCTGAGCACGCTCAGGAAAGAGTTTCGAAGGGGGGTTGGGAGGGACTCTGGTCCTCAGACGAAAGATGCACTTCCTCTTCTTTATCTCCTTCCCACACAGAAACCTGAACACACACACACACACACACACACACACACACACACACACACACACACGATTACTACAGGTGTAGTAACAGTGCAGGTGTAGTAATAGTGCAGATGTAGCGGTTCTTACTTGCTCTTGTATTTATTGAGAGCGTCCAGCAGGTGCTGCCCCCTCTCTGTCAGAGGAGTGTTTGACAGCTAAACAACACACAGGTAAAGAGACAGGTTAGAAACAGGACCAGGTGTTCTGACTCAGTGTGGTTCAGTCCAGTTCAGTCCGGTTCAGTGTGGGTCAGGCCGGTTTAGTCCTGTCTAGTTCAGTTCAGTTCAGTGTGGTTCAGTCTGGTTCAGGCTGGTTTAGCTCAGTCTAGTTCAGTTCAGTCTGGTTCAGTTCAGTTCAGTTCAGTTCAGTTCAGTTCAGTTCAGTTCATTCTGGCTCAGGCTGGTTTAGCTCAGTCTAGTTCAGTTCAGTCTGGTTCAGTTCAGTCCAGTCCAGTACCTTCCCCAGCTGTAGATGTTCCCAGTTAGCGGAGACGAAGGCCAGGATCTCGTCCAGCTCAAAGTATTTCTTCTTGCTGCTGACAGACAGGTTGTAGAGGACCAGGTGGACCACATCTACCCACCTCAGAGACAGACGGCGGACATACTCTGATCCTTTATTACACACCGCACACAGGAAAAGGTAGAACCTGAGGAGGAGCAGTAGGAGGTCATCACACACTGTCTCAGGTCATACAGAGGAGGAGGAGCATCAGAGGAGGTTCAGAGGAGGATCACAGGAGGATCAGAGGAGGATCAGCGGATAATCGGAGAAGGATCAAAGGAGGATCAGAGGAGGATCAGAAGAGGAGGAGGATTAGAGGAGGATCAGCATAGGAGGAGGATCAGAGGAGAGGAAGGATCAGAGAAGGATCTGAGGAGGAGAAGGATCAAAGGAGGATCAGAGGAGGAGGAGGATCAGAGGAGGATCAGCATAGGAGGAGGATCAGAGGAGGAGGAGGAGGAGGAGGATCAAAGGAGGACCAGAGGAGGACCAGCATAGGAGGAGGATCAGAGGAGCAGGTGTATCTGTACCTGTCTCCAAACATCATGGACTCCTGCAGACACTGGGTACAGGCCTCATGAAACCACTGCTGACACCTGAAGCACTGCAGCATCTTCAGGTACCACCTACACACACACACACACACACACACACACAGTGACATCGTCAGTCAGTGTCACAGTGGGTCACAGTGAGGCTGTCTCTGATTGGTTGGTTGGTCTTACTCTCCAGGGCCTCCGCAGTAACAGAAACACTGCTGCTGATTGGTCCGGTGCTGAGAGTCCCAGTCCAGAGAGTCCAGGTCGTACAGTAACACCTGCTTCATGGCTGACAGAGCTTTGGCTATAGGTCCTTTCTTTAGAGCGCCCCCTTTCTGTGGGGAGGACACACAGACAGGTGGTTAATGCTGGTGACAGTACGACTACGACTACACCAACACCAGGTGAACTACTGATTAGTTCTCTTGAACCAGTCCAACCAGAGTTCATAGACCTGAACCTGACAGATCTGATTAGTGGACTCCACATACCAACCAGGACGGGTCAGACTAGTTATACTGGGCTGTGTGTGTGTGTGTGTGTGTGTGTGTGTGTGTGTGTACCCGGACAGCCAGAGCAAAGACACAACGTCTACAGAACCAGGGACTGAGACCGACACTGCCCTCTACAGGAGGGACATGGCACTGCTGGTGGAAACCTGAGCGACAGACAGACAGAGAGACAGACGGACAGAGAGAAAGACAGATAATAAAGCCCTGTGTTCATTAATGTGTAAGAAGAACAATCTTCATCAGCTGATACCTACTGATGAACAGAAGAAGTCTTCATCATCATCATCATCATCATTGGCTGATCACTGTGGACTTGTCTCATGTGACCTGTGAGCGTGCCCCATGTGACCTGAGAACGTGTCTCGTGTGACCTGAGGACGTGCCCCGTGTGACCTGAGGATGTGCCCCATGTGACCTGAGAACATGTGACCTGAGGACGTGTCTCATGTGACCTGAGGATGTGTCTCGTGTGACCTGAGGACGTGTCTCGTGTGACCTGAGGACGTGTCTCGTGTGACCTGAGGATGTTTTTTGTGACCTGAGGATGTGTATCGTGTGACCTGAGAACATGTGACCTGAGGACGTGTCTCGTATGACCTGAGGACGTGTCTCGTGTGACCTGAGAATGTGTGATCTGAGGACGTGTCTCGTGTGACCTGAGGATGTGTCTCGCGTGACCTGAGGATGTGTCTCGCGTGACCTGAGGATGTGTGAACCAGTGGGTGTGTCTCATGTAACCACGGGGCGTGTCTCAAATAACCAGTGGGTGTGTCTCATATGACCATTGGGCGTGTCTCGTGTGACCAGTGGGCGTGTCTCAAGTGACCAGTGGGCGTGTCTCAAATAACCAGCGGATGTGTCTCATGTGACCAGTGGGCGTATCTCAAATAACTAGGGGGCGTGTCTCATGTGACCAGTGGGCGTGTCTCAAATAACCAGTGGGTGTGTCTCATGTAACCACGGGGCTTGTCTCAAATAACCAGTGGGTGTGTCTCATATGACCATTGGGCGTGTCTCGTGCGACCAGTGGGCGTGTCTCATGTGACCAGTGGGCGTGTCTCAAATAACCAGTGGGCGTATCTCATGTGACCAGTGGGCGTGTCTCAAATAACCAGTGGGTGTGTCTCAAGTGACCAGTGGGCGTGTCTCATGTCATGACTCACCGATGCCACACTTCCCACAGATCAGGATCTGGTTGTTTTGGTTTGATTGGCTGTCAGAGTTTGGCTCCGCCTCCCTGCACACTGAGCAGCGAGGCTCCTCCCCCGGCACTCCAGCTGCAACATGATTGGACGGAGAGGCAAGAGACGTCACACAGACGGAAGCAGCTGAGAGACACATCACTGTTTACCTGTCTGTCTCTGGCCCCCATTCTGTCTCTCTGCCCTCCTGTCTGTCTCTTTCTTCCTGTCTGTCTGAGTCCACCTGTCGCTGTCCTCCTGTCTCTCTCTGTTCCCATGTCTCTCTCTCTCTCTGTCCCCCATTCTGTCTCTCTGTCCCTGTCCCCATCTGTCTCTTTCCTCCTGTCTGTCTGAGTCCACCTGTCTCTGTCCCCCTGTCTGTCTCTCTGTTCCCTTGTCTGCCTCTGTCCACCTGTCTCTGTCCTCCTGTCTCTCTCTCTCTGTCCCCCTGTCTGTCTCTCACCATGCTGGATGTCCTTCCAGAGGACCCAGAACTTGGAGTTGTCCTCAAACGTGACAAAGCAGCTCTGTCTGGGCGGGCTCACCTGTCCACCAATCACAGCACAGAGATTTACACCAACCAATCAGAGACTGTACATATGTGTGCTTAGTGTGTGTGAGTGTGTGCTTAGTGTGTGTTACCCTCTGTATCTTGCCCAGGTAGTACAGTCCATCTGACCAATGACAGAGGACGAACTGTCCAACACTCAGGCTGGACTCCGCCCCCTCTCCTTCCTCCAGGCCCGTCCCCCTCCGACATGCTCCACCACCCGGAGACACCTGAGGCTCCAGACTACAGAAAGCATCAGTCAGGTCGTCAAACATCCTGCAAAGAGACAGACAGCCAATCAGACAACACCACTGACACTGAGTGACATCACAGAGACAGACAGTCATCACATAGAGCCAAGTATTGATTATTTTATCATATAAATTATTAACTTTCCCCGCCACTGACAAGATATTCCATCAATCTGTGTGTTCACTGTAATAAGATAGGGGGCACTGTTACACATCAGCTGAAATAGAAATGTAGCATGTTGTAAACTCAAAGTTTATGGTTGCACAAGCTGTGGAGACATTGATGGACTCAGAGTCAGACACTTCCTGTTTTGATCAACATTCTGAATCTGAATGGACGAAAGAAACAAACGAGTCTGGTGGCTTGAAACAGGATCTCCATGACGACCACAGAGGAGACGACAGAACACTGGACCATCACTGAGCAAGGTGCGACGGATGTAACAGCATTCTCAGTAGCGTGGTGGTGACGTCTCTACTTTCTGAGTCAACTATCTTTTCAGTAGGGAAGTTAATTGATTGAACGAGTTGCACAGTAGCGTCCATAAAAGTTACACACTCTGTTTGGTATGGTAGAACTGAGGATTAGTGATGTGACTGACGCCAGCGCCACACCGAGGCATGAGACGACAGAGCTGCCCCTCGTCCCATATTGAAAAAAAAACAAACAAACAAAAAAAAAAAACGTAGCGTCCCTCACTGATTCAGTGCGAGATGCAGTTTGTCCCGTATTTCTGTGGAAAGAGTTTAACGAGACATATTGGAGTCATATTAAATCAAGAGGAGAATGTCGCATAATGGCAGGTCTGTCACTCAGCGTCATCGTTGCCATAGTTACGGAGACTCCACTCAGGACCACTGTTAGCCCGCTCACTGACCTGCTGCCTGACTGATAAAGTTATCTGAAGGTCCCTCTACGCCCGGACATTAAACTTAGGGAGCTTATGGATTGGGGTGCTGAGCGAAAAAAAAAAAAAAAGTCCAAAAAAGATAATAACTTACAAATTATGGGGAAAAGGTAGTTTCTTACAACCCTAGAATTAAGATAAAAATATTCACAAACGAAAAAAACACTTCTGTTTGCTGGTAAGTAGTATTTAACTTTTGATTTAACACTAAAAATTAAAACCCTCGGCGCGGACTGCAGCTGATGAGTGACAGCATGTGTCACTGACACCAGACTCAGAGCGCAGTGGACCGGTGGAAAACGTTACCATCTGCATATTATCTTACATCAATATCAATAAAATCTATTTTATCATTATTTTGAGTCACATGTTGAAAGAATTTAGTTGTCTGTGTTCAAGCAGGATAATAGGTCTCCATTTATTGCACGTCAGGCTTTCTATTTCCTTGTCGGAGATGGTGTTGCGTTCATGGTCCCGCCCAAAAATCGATTTTTTAAATGCGACTATTACTATTCGCCGTCTTATTTCCCCCCTTTATTTGACATGCAATTCAGCTCCTAACCGCAAAAGGACAGTATAGGATTGCTACAGCGGTGTGAGATGGGCTACCAGCTAGTTTGATGCTCTTCTACAAACAGGAGAAACATGCAGAGACTACTACAGTCATCAAAAAGTTCTGTGTGGAACAACTTTGACAAAATAAACGAAAATGAGGTGCACTGCAAACTCTGTGAGGCAAAGCTTGCGTATCACAAGTCTACAACAAGTATGCACAGTCATTTGAGAGAGAGGCACGCAGGAGGCGGCGAGGGACCGTACGGCCGGGCTCAGTGGCGCGACACATCTGCAGCGCGAGTCCCGTAGCAGCTCACCCCCTGTTAATTAATTACAGCGGCTCCACCGGCAACGGGAGCAGCGCGACAACCCCCGTCTGTCGCGCGACAACTCTTTTTTTTTTTTTTTTTTACACAGCTCTTCTATCTTTGTCACGCTACGCTCCCCTACACGACCTTCCAGCAGATTTAAAAACTACATGAAATAGTGTGCTTAAAGAGCACAATGTGTTTTTAAATGAATAAACCATTATCAGAGGTGATATGTGATGACTTTTTTTTTCATGCATTTAGCCATGTTTATCCGTGACATTGTGTAAATGTCCATGGCGGACATTTGAAAGCGAGTAGATGACAAACAGTACAGTAAACTTGTAGATAACTCAAATATATGTAATAACTTAGGTGGAAAACGCTTTAACATTTCATGCAGCCTACATGCAGCCTCTAGGCTCGGCAAACGATAAACAACCCCGCTGGCTTCTCTACGTGTCGCTTCCATACGCAGTCAGTGGAGCCCAAATGAATACGCTGTGACGCTACGCTGACGTGACGCTTTGCAGCTGGTGGAGCCCGGCCGTAATGATGAATGGATCTCTGTGTGCGTGGCTCCGGGAGGGGAGGGGGGGAGGGCGATTATTCAAAAAATCGTTGAATAGTTGCCATGATTTTTGTATAGTGTTTTTGCTTGTACTGCCCATCCCTAGTCAGATGTTTTATCATCTGATATTTGGACTCTGAGTGTCACAAAGATCACGACTCTTTCTGACAAAACAATGATGATAAAAATGTAGATAAAATATTTGTGGAAATTAAAACATCACAAGTTAAAACTTTTAAGACTATTAAATAACTTTTGAGGCCAAATATTTATGACATTTAATTTAAGACCTTTTCAGCAGCTACAGACACTGTCTCCAGTTTCAGTTATAGTCATAAGATGTTTGTTCAACCAACAATGATCATTCTGAATGATAATAATAACTGAGACAGTTATCGCACAGTGAAGATCTGAGACTGTTGGAGCTCTCGCTGTTATAAATGTCTTCAGTGACTCTGTGCAGCACAACCTCTGATCAAACTGTCAAACTGATCAGATATGAGTCATTGTGTGTTTCTCACACACAGATTTTAGTGTTGAGCTGTAATATGAGAACGTCTGTGACCCGATTGTGCGTCAGTAACAGGAAGTCAGTGGATGAAACCTCGACTGTATCAGTATCAGGAGTCAGACCAAAGAAATGGACCTGCACTCGTACAGCTCCTTCTAGTCATCTGACCACTCAAAGTGCTTATACACTACGAGTCACATTCACACACACACATTCACACCCTGGTGGCCGAGCCTACTCAGATTTTAACACACTCACACACTGATGATCAGCCATCAGGAGCAGTTTGGGCTTCAGTATCTGCTGGAGGATACTTGGACCTGCAGACTGGAGGAGTTGGGGATCGAACCAGACACAGGATCAGAGTTTATACTGAGATCTGCAGAAACTTAGGGGTGGTCTGATGACAGAGAGATTGGGTCGTGTACAGATCAGAGGTTAACAACCTGCAGCTCTTTAACCCTTCACCAGGGCTCCCTGTGGCTGTGACAGAAATTATTATATGGAAATTAACAGCAGTTATTACTATTAGCCTACAGCCTGAATACATACAGTGTTTTAACATCTGGTCAGCTCTGTGCGTCACACGTCTACAGCCTGGTGCTTTCTCTTAAAATCAGCTGAATCTCAACATCCCCACACTAATGACTGCTCATTTAGATTAAACATGCTGTGCTGTGTCACTGTAAGGTTCACATATGCACTGTGGCTCCAGACAGATTATTACAAAGTTTTTGGGCCAGAAACGGCTCTTTGATGTTAAAGGTTGCCGACCCCCCGTACAGATGGTCACTGTGCCGTGTCTCTGCTGTGATGTCTCTGAGGTCTGTTTCTCCTCAGTACAGCTGATCACGGGGCCATATGTAGCTTTGTTTTTAACAGTGCATCATGTTTTATCTTTGTGTGTTTCTTCCTGCACATGAAATGCTCTGAATTTCCTCTGTCTCTGTTCTTTTATATCAAAATGTTCAGATAAAGTTCATCTGCAGGTCCTCCAGGTGTCTCCGCAGTCTCACCTGTGTCTGATTATGATTCAGACTCATCTCTTACTGTTAAATTAATGTTTGATGGACGTGTCTAATAACTGGCTGAGTGATCAGTGACCTGACCCAGTGTCACATTCGCGTCATCAACAGCCACAGTGACGGATGTTCAAAAACATTCCAGACCATTTCCAGGCCTGGAGGACGGGTGAGAACTTTTCCTTGGCTGTGGGAACGCTGCCATGTTACATGTCACATCACACACTGGGACGTCATCACGTCGCCATCATTTGGTTGGCATGACGACACAGTCCCACAGAGACAGTCTGATCCCTGCACGTCTATCTGTCTGATTCTATCAGCTGTCTGTCTGCCTGTCTGCCACACCCACAGACAGACAGAGTGAAATAAGCACATCCATATGTCTCACTGTGACTACATGTACTGCAAGAAGTCTGTCTGCCTATCTGTCTGTCTCTCTCTGGGTGTGACAGACAGACAGACAGACAGACAGACAGACAGATTGTGGCTGTGATTCATTCCTCAACTCTCAGGGGGATTTTGACACTTCGGCGCATGCGCAGTTGACCCTCCCATCAGTACCAACACACACACACACACACACACACACACTAACTAAACTAACTAACTAACTAACTAACTAACTAACCACCGTTGACTACCCGCCCAGCACGTGACCCAGGTCCCCAGACTGAATGACCGGACTGACCGTGTTACAGACAGATAAATGACCCGGGTCACATCCTGTCTTTCACACACAGAGACACGGTTACCGTTATATGTTAACGGCTCCGGTGTCTCTGCTGTGATAACGGTGTCTCGCTCTCAGCCTCTCATACCGACAGTAACCTGCTGATAAACGGTCAGACCCGGGTCTAAAACACAGAAAGAAACAGAGCTGACTCACGTCTTCTGTGTCCTCCGAGACACAGACAGGCGGCTGCTGATCCGACACACGGGCTGGACTGTATCGGGACAGACGGGACACTAAAGTGTCTTCACTGTCTTCACTGTCCCTGTGTCTCCGTCCTGTCCCCTCCGTCTGTCTCTGTCCCTCTGTCTCGGTCTCTGTCCCTCTGTCTCGGTCTTCGTGGCGCTAAACTTCAAACTCCTTCAGTCGCCATTTTTCACTTTTCCCGCGGATCTCAGGGGGAGGGTCTACGTCATTTACATAAGCTTCGTCATCACGTCAGCAGGAAGTGCTGCACTGTGACCGATCACCCATCAGCCCCATTCAGAGCCACATCCGCTTCTTACTGAGTTTAGACCTTCATCTGTTGGTTTCATCTATGTGAGCCATCCATCCATCAGTCCATCCATCATCAGTCCATTCAGTAACATTTAACAAACGTAGTTGCATGATCAGTGGTGGAGGAAGTATTCAGAGGCCAGTTGTACAAAATACCTTAAGTTAAGATTTTCAATAAAGTCAGAGTTAAGGTTCCCTTAAAGTAGAAAACACAACACCCCTATGTATTTTCCCTTTTTTTCTGTTTTTTTTTTTTCAAATATTTACTTAAGTATTTAAGATTTTTCTCTTCACCTTGGGCTTATACTTAAGAAATCCCTTATAATTAGTTAAACCGTTGCATGGAAGACCTCAGGTATCACAGGCCCGAGGGCAGACAAACAAACTGTAAAATCTGTCTGTTTTTACTTAACTAAAGAAATGTTTTAAGGGATTCCCTTCAACACCTTTAAGTAAGACCGTGAATTAAGGGGAAATTAAGCCATAAGTGTCATATTTAGGAAGAAAAGTTAAGGTGTTTTGTGCCTGGCTTCCCCATTAGTTTTCGTTATGCTCTTTACTTTAGTAGAAGTACTGGCACCACACTGTGAGATTACTCTGTTATAATTAAGTCCAAATGTTCCTTAAGCACACATCAGCAGGTGTAATCAGTATGTGTGCAAAGTGTTAAAAGTAAGAGTACCCAATACAGACAATTTAAAAAACATAAAAATCTTAAATTATTCAAAATAAGTCGTTCAAAAGAACGACTGAAATGATTTTCAAAAATAATTATTTTCTGTCAGTTAGCTCATTGATTAATTGACTGATTGTCTACTAACTCAATGTCTCTTCGTCAGTGTCCACACCTGTTGGTCTGTCTCAGACTGTGTGAAGGATTTCTACTGTCATCTGTCTAAGTCTGATATATATCCAATCAATAATCCATAATCAGACAGCAGCAGAAGGTCAGAAACTGTTTATTGATCCATCAGCTCTGACATCATCAATATGAAAAGTTATTGATCAGAACACACAGCCAGATATTGGAGATAAGAACACATGATCACATCTTAGAAAACACACAGACTGACGGCCGGTGGTCCTGACGCCGCCACTGAGGTCAGAGGTCAGGGGTCAGAGGGTGTGTTCAGGTAAGGTACAGAGGCATTACAGGGCCAGAGGTTGGGGTGGGTGAGTGAAGTGTTATTATGGTTTAAGGGTCAGGTTTAGCTTAGGTTTAAGAATCAGGAGTCAGGTTTAGTTCAGGTTAAAGGGTCAGGGGTCAGGTTTAGTTCAGGTTTAAGAGTCAGGGGTCAGGTATAGTTCAGGTTAAAGGGTCAGGAGTCAGGTTTAGTTCAGGTTTAAGAGTCAGAGGTCAGGGGTAGGGGTCAGGTTTAGGATCTGATGATCAGGAGTTTGGTTTGGTGTTGGGTCGTATCTTCATCTCGGTGAACCTGAGTGAGTACTGCCAGCCCGTCCAGCTGGACCACTCCACCCCATCAGCGTAGGAGGCATGGCCTCCCCTCAGGTACTGCCCGTTCAGGTTAGAGGTGTGGCAGTTACGGTACCACCACGCCCCCTGGTAGTACGCTGCACAGTTGTTCTCTGACTGGTCCTGGTCCCGGTCTTTCGTGGTGAACTGCATCCCAGAATGCTTCAGGAGGGAGTCACCTAGAGGTCAGAGGAACACTTGTTAGTGCTCTATAGTACTGTTTACTTGTACTACAATGTGTGTCATACATATACAACCTGGTGCCTTTTCCTCTAAATGTTGCTGAATTTTAGTAGCAGTGGCTTCATACCTGCAGTCCCTGAGTACTGGTCCACGGTCAGTGGGTATCCATCCTCCTCGGGGTTCACAGAATCCCGACCAACAGAGAAATCACCATAATGAGCGAACGCTGTGGCATTATCGAAGTCAGCCATGTCAATCCGCAACTCATAACCACCTGATCTGGTCAGAGAGTAGATCCTCTGGAGACCTGCGGGACAGACAGACGGACAGAGAGACAGAAAGACAGACAGGGAGAGAGTTGTGTCATTTTCAAAGGTCCAGACTCAGAGCTTCTTGAGTCCTTGTTAGGTTCTGTTGACACTGTGGTGGCAAATAATAATGACAGACAGCAAAACCTCTCTGGTTCTACGCTCCATCAGAACACTGCAGATGTCCGTCTGTCTGGTGTATTTACACATTAACCCTCCGCCAGGACGGACCTCGAGATCAACGGGTTAATGGTTGTAGCTCTGGCTGTGGTTCAGGTATAGTGTCAGACTGTGGTGGTGCACTTTGATGTGAAGGTCCCGTCTGACAATCACTCATTGCTCATTCTGTTTTGGTTCATGCGTCTAATTTTAACCCTCTTGGAGCATTTTGACCAAAAATAAAACGGTTCCACACCTGAAAAGTTGGTTCTCAGCAGGAACCAAAGAACAGCAGGTTTTTCTTGACCTGAGGAGGCAACACGGTCTCACTGTGAGGTCATCCAAAACTGGAGCCTGAGTGAGACCGGTATGTCTCAACAGGCTCATCTGCACCGCAAGAATTTGTTTGGCTTGAATGTAACAGACACTGTGATGAACTCTGTGTGTGTGTGTGTGTGTGTGTGTGTGTGTGTTTCAGACCTAGCCAGTGCTCTCCTGTAGTTTTTCCGAAGCCATCTCGGTATGCTGCCCAGTCTCTGAAAAAATTCACAGAGCCGTCCTCCCTCCTCTGGATCACCTGCGCACACACACACACACACCACACACACACACACACACACACACACACACACACGTATTAAAACCAGTCACATCAACACAACTGTTTAATTGATTTAAATATTTCATTAAAGATAAACTGAGATAAACAATGATCAGCAGGTGGAGCAGGTGAAGCATGTAACCATGGCGACGTCTCAGTAAGATGCACACACTGCAGGACATGTGACCACCACCAGAGGACGCTGCTGCTGTGTGCGTGTGTGTGTGTCTGTGTCTGTCTCTGTGTGTGTCACACACCGTCCAGCCTCCTCCGTCAGTCATCATGTCGCAGTAAACCATGAAGCCATCAGGGTCGTGAGTCGGAAACACAGAATAAACTCCGTCCTCAGAGATGCCGGACGCCATGACATCATTACAGTCTCTGGGTCTGACAGCTGAGACACATAGACGGACAGAGAGAGAGACGGACAGAGACAGACAGAGACAGAGACAGACACAGAGACAGAGACAGAGACACAGGAAGTGAGTCTGTATGAGAGCGATTACTTCAGTCAAGTGTATTAGTGTGTGTATAACTGTGCATATTATTTCACATTGGCGTGTGTTACCTGTGTGTATTAATGTTGTACTGGCGTGTGTTACCTGTGTGTATTAATGTGTGCACTGGCGTGTGTTACCTGTGTGTATTAATGTGTGTACTGGTGTGTATTACCTGTGTGGGCGGAGTCTTTGTGCAGCTCTGTGTTGAGTCTCCTCAGACTCTCCGTCTCCCTCTGCAGGCTTAGCAGAGAATCACTGAAACCTGAGACCAGCTTCAGCACACCTGAGTGACTGTCAGAGAGCACCTGGACAGGTGAGACACACACACACACACACACACACACACACACACTTTTACTTCACTTTATTCTGATTCAATCTATTTACTACATCTTCAAGTCAAGTCAAGTCAAACTTTATTTATAAAGCACATTTAAAAACAACCTCAGGACAGAGGGATGTCGTATGCTGTAAAGCCCTGTGAGGCAAATTGTGATTTGTGATATTGGGCTTTATAAATAAAATTGATTGATTGATTGATTGACCAAAGTGCTGTACAGTTATTGAAATATAAAATAATCATACACAAATATCATAATAAATAAAACAAAGGAAATAGTAAGGGCTCAATTTAAAAAACTAAAAATTAGATTAAAAAAGGGAAATAAAAGAGTAAAAAGAGTAAAAAGAGTAAAAGCCAAGGATTCTTGCCTAGCAGGGACTGAACGCCAAGGAGAAAAGATGGGTTTTCAGTAATGTTTTAAAGTGCTCAACAGACTGTGCAGCTCTAACCTGGAATGGTAGGCTGTTCCACAGCTTTGGGGCCGCCACTGAGAAGGCTCTGTCCCCACGAGTTCATATTCATACGACTTCATATTGGTTTACAGCCACTATCAGATTGGACTTGATTTGTATCTGTGACCTGGCCACCATGTTGGACACTAAGCCCCGCCCACCGGCCAGGTCACAGACAGAAACAGAATCCTGATTCTCATCTGACTCAGGTCACCAGAACCGATCGACACAATTGATTACTCTTCTCTGATTGGCATGACACGGCTCTGCTAATGATGTCATATGAACCTGTACGACGAGGCTCCGCTGATGATGTCATACAAACCTGTAGGACGCGGCTCCACAAATGATGTCATACAAACCTGTACGACGCGGCTCCGCTAATGATGTCATAAGAACCTGTACGACGCAACTCTGCTAATGACGTCATACGAACCTGTTCGACACGACTCTGCTAATGATGTCATATGAACCTGTACGACGAGGCTCCGCTGATGATGTCATACAAACCTGTACAACGGACTCTGCTAATGATGTCATAAGAACCTGTACGACGCGACTCTGCTAATGACGTCATACGAACCTGTATGACGCGACTCTGCTGATGATGTCATACA
Source organism: Epinephelus coioides (assembly GCA_900536245.1). Lineage (NCBI taxonomy): Eukaryota > Metazoa > Chordata > Actinopteri > Perciformes > Serranidae > Epinephelus > Epinephelus coioides. The sequence goes on along the minus strand of UNPE01001268.1, from coordinate 268,442 downwards.
AACCTGTACGACGCGACTCTGCTGATGATGTCATACAAACCTGTACGACGCGACTCTGCTCGCTCTGCAGTCCGTCCAGTCGCTGGTCCAGAACGCTCTGGCCTCTTTTCAGAAAATCAGCTTCCAGCCTTAGATTGTGGGCATGGCCTGACAACACCTTCAGCTCCTCGGTCAGCTTGTCGACCAGTCCCGTGTCCTGCCAGTCATCTGAATTGGGACTGGACAACGCCCGTAGCAGGGACGTCTGCAGCGCCTCCCAACGCAAGAAGTTCTCGCTGTAGTCCGGACAGTTGGGGTCCAGGAAGATGCTGATTGGCTCGCCTGCGACTACACGGGAGACGGACACCAGGGGGCCAGACTCTTTGGGATTGGTCGAGATCACCGGCGAGGAGGAGGAGCCTCTGCCCCTGGTACCATGACAATAGAAACAGACAGGTTGTCAGACAGAGAGTGAAACAGACAGACAGACAGACAGACAGACAGGTGTGTTACCTGCTGATGAAGGGCAGAGGGACGTGGTTCAGGTGGAGGATGATGACCACTGCTGAGGTGATGACTAACATGAAGACCAGCGTGACGACAGACCAAAACAGGAAGCTGCAGCATCTCTGAACACACACACACACACACACACACACACACACACACACACACACACAGATAAGTCATGTAACCTGATGAGTTTAATTAATTTCTTGTTGGACTTCACCACCATAAACTGGTGTCATGTCAGAGAAACTTCCCAGCATGCACTGGGTCTGATGAAAAAAACCTTCTGCACCATCTGAACCACATCCATACGTACATGTGAACAGAGCAGGTTCACTGTGTCTCCCAGCACAGTCTCAGGATCCTGGAGTAGACACCAGGAGACTGGCCTTTAAACCAGAAGACCGGCTTTTAAACCAGGAGACCGGCCTTTACACCAGGAGACTGGCCGTTGCAGAGGGCCCTGGGTTCCTCCTGTTGCAGAGGGCCCTGGGTTCCTCCTGGTGCGGAGGGCCCTGGGTTCCTCCTGGTGCAGAGAGTCCTGGGTTCCTCCTGGTGCAGAGGGCCCTGGGTTCGTCCTGGTGCAGAGGGCCCTGGGTTCCTCCTGGTGCAGAGGGCCCTGGGTTCGTCCTGGTGCGGAGGGCCCTGGGTTCCTCCTGGTGCAGAGGGCCCTGGGTTCCTCCTGGTGCAGAGGGCCCTGGGTTCCTCCTGGTGCGGAGGGCCCTGGGTTCCTCCTGGTGCAGAGAGTCCCTGGGTTCCTCCTGGTGCAGAGGGCCCTGGGTTCGTCCTGGTGCGGAGGGCCCTGGGTTCCTCCTGGTGCAGAGGGCCCTGGGTTCGTCCTGGTGCAGAGAGTCCTGGGTTCCTCCTGGTGCAGAGGGCCCTGGGTTCGTCCTGGTGCGGAGGGCCCTGGGTTCCTCCTGGTGCAGAGGGCCCTGGGTTCGTCCTGGTGCAGAGGGCCCTGGGTTCCTCCTGATGCAGTGGGCTCTGGGTTCCTCCTGGTGCAGAGGGTCCTATGGGACGTTATGTATCGGTGCGTCCACCACAGACTGTCCAGGAGCTCACTGATGCCCTGGTCCAGGTCTGGGAGGAGGTCTCCCAGGACACCATCCTCCGACTCATCAGGAGCTCAGACTTGTCAGGAGGTCACACAGGATCAGCCTGTGAGTTCAGTGTTTGACTTTGATTTTGAATCCAGCCCTCAGTGGGTCGATGATTTTGGTTGTTGCGTCATTTTGTTCTCAACTAATTATAAAGTTTTCATCAGTGAAGATTTTACACTTCATTCATTCGTTCATCAGGATCTGATGTAGTTTCTGGAGCAGTGAATAAATGAAGAACTGTAATAAACTGGCTTTGTCTCCGTCAGGCTGTGAAAAGAGGGTGACACAGCCTGTATGTAGCCAGGATGGGGGGTTGTGGGTGGTGCTGTGGTGGTGCTGTGGGGAAAAATGTCCCCTGCAGTGTAAACATGTCTCTCTCTCTGTTAAATCTGTAGATCCTCAGCAGACGTCAGTGAAGGCGACAGCTGCTGCAGATTAGAAGACACTTTGATCTGACACGTTAACTCAAGATTATCAGGACTTAACTCCTGTAGGTGTGTGTGTGTGTGTGTGTCTGTCTGTCTGGGTGTGTGTGTGTGTGTGTGTGTGTGTGTGTGTGTGTGTGTGTGTCTGTGTGTGTGTGTGTGTGTGTGTGTGTGTGTGTGTGTGTGTGTGTCTGTGTGTGTGTGTGTGTGTCTGTCTGTGTGTGTGTGTGTGTGTGTGGTGTGTGTGTGTGTGTCTGTGTGTGTGTGTGTGTGTGTGTGTGTGTGTGTGTGTGTGTGTGTGTCTGTAGGCTGCATTACCTGAGGAGTGTTGGTGGTCTAACGGACAAGCTAACATGCTAACATGCTAACAGCTTACATGCTAACATGCTAACAGCTTACATGCTAACATAGCCTGTACCTTCTGTTTGTTGGGTCGTTTGCTGTCCAGTTCAGAGCTGCTGTTGTTCATGATGGTCCACCTGTCGTTCAGCATCATCCTGAAACACAAATACACCTGAGCTCCGTCAGTCCACCTGCAGGAGGACACGGCTGCTGCAATGACTCATGGGAGCTGTAGTTATAAATGTTTGTGTGTTAAGGTGCTGAGACGTTTCTGATCCTCTGAGATCTGAACCATTAGTAACATGTTCCTGCTTCAGAGTTTCATTATAATGGAACGTATAGACCTTTAGAACCTCCCACATTACAACTAACATCCTCTGTACTAGAACCTTCTGATGCATCTATAGAAGCATATAAACAACCTGTAGAACCCTCCCTGTGAGAACAGACCTGTAGAACCCTCCCTGTGAGAACAGACCTGTAGAACCCTCCCTGTGAGAACAGACCTGTAGGACCCCCCTGTGAGAACAGACCTGTAGAACCCTTCCTGTGAGAACAGACCTGTAGAACCCTCCCTGTGAGAACAGACCTGTAGAACCCTTCCTGTGAGAACGGACCTGTAGGACCCCCCCTGTGAGAACAGACCTGTAGAACCCTTCCTGTGAGAACAGACCTGTAGAACCCTTCCTGTGAGAACAGACCTGTAGGACCCCCCCTGTGAGAACAGACCTGTAGAACCCCCCCGTGAGAACAGACCTGTAGGACCCCCCCTGTGAGAACAGACCTGTAGAACCCTTCCTGTGAGAACAGACCTGTAGAACCCTTCCTGTTAGAACAGGTCTGTAGAACCCTTCCTGTGAGAACAGACCTGTAGAACCCTTCCTGTGAGAACAGATCTGTAGAACCCTTCCTGTGAGAACAGACCTGTAGAACCCTCCCTGTGAGAACCAGTGTTGGGTAAGGGTTACTTTAAAAGTAATCAAAGTACGTTACTGCGTTACTTTTGAAAAAAGTAAGTAATAATAGTAATAAGGAGGTTCAGTAGAGATAAACTCTAACAAAGTACAATAAGAAACACATTTAAAAACAATGCATTTTAAAACTAAACATGCCTGTTGCTGAATCAGACAGGAGTTGGTAGCTCTCTTAAAGATGGTAAAGTTTGCAGCAGATTTCAAGTGATCAGGTAGCAAGTTCCAAGACTTTGCTCCTTTCACTGAAAAGGATGTTTTACTGAGTGGAACTTTACAATTTCTCAGTCGAGAACCGTCACCTTATCGTGGTGGAGGAGTTTGAGTGCCCCAATGACCCTAGGAGCTATGCTGTCGGGGGCATTTTGCCCCTGGTAGGGTTTCCCATGGCAGATTGGTTCTGGGCGAAGGGTCAGACGAAGAATGGTTCAGAAGACACTTCATGATGGATAAAAACAAGGATTCGTGTACCCAGCCTCGGAGGGTTACCAGGGCCCCGCCCAGGAGCCAGGCCTGGGGCTGGGGCCTGTGGGCGAGCGCCTGGTGGCCGGGCCTTCGCCCATGGGGTCCGGCTGGGCCCAACCCAAGCCGGCTACATGGGCTAGGCCCCACCACCTGCAGAGGGATCCAAAAGGGTTCAGTGCTATGTGGATTGGGCAGCAGACCAAGGCGGGGGCCTTGGCGGTCCAATCCTGGCTACAGAAGATGGCTCTTGGGACATGGAATGTCACCTTCTCTGGCGGGGAAGGAGCTGGAGCTTGTGGAAGAGGTTGAGCACTACCAACTAGATATAGTCGGCCTCACCTCAACACATAGTTCTGGCTCTGGAACCCAAGTCCTTGAGAGGGGTTGGACTCTCTCCTTTGCTGGAGTTGCTCCGGGTGAGAGGCGGAGGGCCGGGGTGGGCTTTCTGATAGCCCCCAGACTCTCAGCCTGTACGTTGGGGTTTACCCCGGTGGACGAAAGGGTTGCTTCCCTGCGCCTTCGGGTCGGGGAACAGGTCCTGACTGTTGTCTGCGCTTATGCGCCGAACAACAGTTCAGAGTACCCGTCACATGGGCAATGATAGCGGGACCTGGAGGGGTGTGATTGGGAGGAACGGCCTGTCCGATCTGAACCCGAGTGGTGTGCAGTTATTGGACTTCTGTGCGGGTCGCAGATTGGCCATAACTAACACCATGTTCAAACATAAGGATGTCCATCGATGCACGTGGCACCAGGACAGCCTAGGTTGCAGGTCAATGATTGACTTTGTAGTCGTATAATTTGACCTGCAGCCATATGTTCTGGACACTCGGGTGAAGAGAGGAGCAGAGCTGTCAACTGATCACCACCTGGTGGTGAGTTGGATCAGATGGCGGGGGAAGACGCCACGCAGACCTGGCAGGCCCAAACGAACAGTGAGGGTCTGCTGGGAACACCTGGCGGAAGAACCTGTCCAGATGATCTTCAACTCCCACCTCTGGGCGAGCTTCAACCGCGTCCCGAGGGCAGAGGGGGACATTGAGTCCGAATGGGCCTTGTTTCACTCTGCCATTGTCGAGGCGGCGGTTGCGAGCTGTGACCGCAAGGTCGCTGGGGCCAGTCGCGGCGGTAATTCCGAACCCGCTGGTGGACACCAGAGGTGAGGGGGAGCTGTCAGGCTGAAGAAGGAGGCCTACAGGGCATGGTTGGCCTGTGGGTCTCTGGAAGCAGCTGATGGGTACCGGCGGACCAAGCGGAGCGCAGCGGCGGCAGTCGTGGAGGCAAAAACTCAGGCGTGGGAGGAGTTCGGTGAGGCCATGGAGGAAGACTATCGATTGGCTCCAAAGAGGTTCTGGCAAACCATCCGGCGCATCAGGGTGGGAAGGCGACAACTTGCTCACACTGTTTATGGTGGGAGCGGGGAGCTGCTGACGTCAACTGGGGACATTGTCGGGCGGTGGAAGGAATACTTTGAGGAGCTCCTCAATCCCACCAACACGTATTCCAGTGAGGAAACAGAGATGGGGGTCTCGGGGGCGAGTCATCCAATTTTGGGGGCAGAAGTTGTCGAGGTAGTGAAACAACTCCGAGGTGGCGGAGCCCCGGGGGTGGATGAGATTTGTCCTGGATATCTCAAGGCTCTGGATGTTGTAGGGCTGTCCTGGCTGACACGCCTCTGCAACATTGCGTGGACATCGGGGGCAGTGCCTCTGGAATGGCAGACCAGGGTGGTGGTCACCATTTTCAAGAAAGGGGACCAGAGGGTGTGTTCCAACTACAGGGGATCACACTCCTCAGCCTACCCGGTAAGGTCTACACCAGGGTGCTTGAGAAGAGGGTCCGGTCGATAGTTGAACCCCAGATTGAGGATGAGCAATGTAGGTTTTCGTCCAGGGACGTGGAACCGCGGACCAGCTCTTTACCCTCGCCAGGGTGCTGGAGGGGGCATGGGAGTTTGCCCAACCAGTTTACATGTGTTATGTGGATTTGGAGAAGGCTTACGACCGCTGTCCCCAGGGGCATCCTGTGGGGGATGCTCCGGGAGTATGGGGTTGGTGGCCCCTTGCTAAGGGCCATCCAGTCACTGTACCAAAGGAGCATGACTCTGGTTCGCGTGGCCGGCAGTAAGTCGGACCTGTTCCCGGTGAGGGTTGGACTCCGCCAGGGCTGCCCTTTGTCACCGGTTCTGTTCATAACTTTTATGGACAGAATTTCTAGGCGCAGCCAGGTGGAGGGTGTCAGGTTCGGTGACGGGAGGATCTCGTCCCTGCTTTTTGCGGATGACGTGGTCCTCCTAGCTCCATCGAACAGTGACCTCCATCTCTTGCTGGGATGGTTCGCAGCGGAGTGTGAAGCGGCTGGGATGAGAATTAGCACCTCCAAGTCTGAGGCCATGGTCCTCAGCCTGGAAAAGGGTGGATTGCCCACTCCAGGTCGGGGGGAGGTCCTTCCTCAGGTGGAGGCTCAGGATCTTGTTCATGAGTGAGGGTAGGATGGAGCGGGAGATTGACAGGCGGATTGAGGCGGCGTCAGCAGTGATGCAGGCGCTTAACCGGTCTGTTGTGGTGAAGATTTTATCTCGATTTACCGGTCGATCTACGTTCCAACCCTCAACTATGGTCACGAGCTCTGGGTAGTGACCGAAAGAATGAGATCGTGGGTACAAGCGGCTGAAATGAGTTTCCTCCGCAGGGTGGCTGGGCTCAGCCTTAGAGATAGGGTGAGGAGCTCGGACATCTGGGAGGAAATTGGAGTAGAGCCGCTGCTCCTCCACATCGAGAGGAGCCAGTTGAGGTGGTTCAAGCATCTGGTAAGGATGCCTTCCAGACGCCTCCCTTGGGAGGTGTTTTGGGCGTGTCCAACCGGGAGGAGACCTCGGGGCCGCCCCAGGACACGCTGGAGGGACTACATCACCCGGCTGGCCTGGGAACGCCTCGGGGTTCCCGCGGAAGAGCTGACGTAAGTGGCTGGGGAGAGGACTGTCTGGGCTTCTCTGCTGAGGCTGAGAAGTACGAGTATGAGTACGAGAACTTTACAATTTCCACTTGAAGCTGCTCTGGTGGACCTGCTGCAGCTCTGTAGTCTCTGGATGTATTTACAGAGAGGCCATTTAAACATTTAAACACAAGCTTTACATAATTTGCAAAGCTTAGGATCTTGTATTTACTTAAAATGTGACAGTGATGGTCCCTTCTTTGTTTTTCAAGGCCTGATTGTAAAGACCCTCTATGGATTTAGCTACAGACTGGTTGAGACAGTTAAACCATAGGACAGATGTGACAATATCACTGAGTTTAGAAATAACAAGGCACAGTCACATGTCAAGCAGTTTCTTAACATTTTAAAACAGCTAAGGTTAGCCTTGACCATTTTACAGGTCTTTTTCAAATCTAAAATGATCCCTAATACTTCACCTCTGTTTCTTGTACAATGAGCTCACCTTTAATCATTACATTCAGGTAGCTTTTTAATGGAAACAACAGACAGATTGTGTTTTTTTGTGTCAAACAAGAGGCATCAAGCCAGGCTGATACTTCTTCTAAGTTTTTGGTTCGCTTGTCTGCAACAGCATCACAGGTTTTGCCAGATGTACGCTGACGATTGTGTCATCAGCGTACATCTGGGAGAGCAATATCAGGGCATACTTCTGGAAGGTCATAAATTATACAGACTGAAAAGGATAGGGACCTAAGATAGTTCCTTGGGGGATTCCTGTGTCAGTTTAGGAGAAAACAGACCTCACATTATTAATCACCACACACTGCTCACACATCTTTAAATATGAATTAAACCAAGACAAATGACCGTTTCGAAAAATTAAACACTGACAGTTGTTGTGGTTTAGGGCGGCCACGGTGGTGTGGTGGTTAGCAACTCTCGCCTCATTCCCGGGGCGTGGGAGCCCTTCTGTTGCGGAGTTTGCATTGTTCTCCCCTGTCAGCGTGGGTACTCCGGCTTTCCTCCCACAGTCCAAAGACATGCAGATTGGGGACTAGGTTAATTGATAACTCTAAATTGCCCGTAGGTGTGAATGTGAGTGTGAATGGTTGTTTTGTTTCTTATGTGTCAGCCCTGCCGATAGTCTGGCGACCTGTCCAGGTGTACCCTGCCTCTCGCCCGATGTCAAGCTGAGGATTGGGCTCTCCAAGCCCCCCCGCGGACCCTCGAAGGATTGAAGGCGGTTAGAAGATGAATGAATGAATTGAATGTTGTGGTTTACCAGTATCATATGCCTTTTCAGATCAGGAACCACTGCACCCTTTTTTTAACTTTTAACATTTCCTTTATCAAGGTGTTGTTTTATGCTTTTCTAATAGTACACAAGTCGCTTACTTGGTGAAATGATTATGTCTAAAACCAATTGTAAAGGGTTGCAGATAAAGATTCATCTCCCAGATAATGTAGCAACTTTTTCTGAGACCACCCCTCCCCAGCCCACTTCAGACAGGACTGGAAGGGACTGGTAGGTCTATAGTTACTCATCTCTTCAGCATTCCCAGATTTTAAAATAGGCATTACCAAGGCATTTTTCCATCTGTCTGGGAATTGCCCAGTTTTGATGGAGACATTAACAAGATGAGTGAGGGGCTGAGCCAAAATGCGGCTATATTTGTTTAAGAATACTGTATCTAATTATATATCATTGGTGTTCAAATCATTAATAACCTTTAAGACAACATCTTTAGTGGTTAGGTAGGATGTTCTCAGGGCAGGGAATGTATCAAACTTACTTAATTTCTAGAACCTTATCAAGAACCTCTAAACCTAAACCCAAAATGTCTCAATGACACCAAGAACTTTGAGAGGAACCTCCAGAAGTTCATCAAGTACCTTTAAACCAACCCAGACACCCCCAAGGCCTTGTCAAGGACTCCTAGAACCTCATGTGGGACATCTAGAACCTTTCTAATGACCTCTGTAACCTTCTCCAGGACCCCTACAACTTTCTTAAGGAACTCTAGAACCTTCTTAATGAGAAACTAAAGACTTGTTGAAGTCAGGAGTAATGACTTGTTAAAGACTTGTAAATGACTTGTTGAAGGCAGCAGTAGAGCTGCACAGCAGCAGCAGCAGCAGCAGCAGCTGTGAGCATCTGTCTCTGTCAGATTCACTTAAGTGTGACTTGTTAAAGACGTGTTAAAGACTTATTATTAAAGACTTGTTAATGACTTGTTAAAGACTCATTGCAGTCAGCAGTAAAGCCAGGCAGCAGCAGCTGCTGTGAGCGTCTGTCTCTGTCAGATTCACTTTAGTGTGACTGATCTGTTGGAGTGTCTTTAAACGCCTCACAGGACAAAATACACGAAGATATTACCAGAGGGGAGGAAACACATTAGAGTCTGATGATGATGATGAAGATGAATCGAAGATGATGAAGTTTAAACCCTCTGACATCAGAAGACATGTTGAAACACTCTCTGATAATTGATTGGAACTTTCACATTTATCCATCAACAGGAAGTTCTGATCTGAAATCATCAATCTGAAATCATCAATCTGAAACCAATCAATCTGAAATCATCAATCTGAAACCAATCAATCGAACCAATCATCTGAAATCATCAATCTGAAACTATCAATCTGAAATCATCAATCTGAAACCAATCATCTGAAATCATCATCTGTTAACTAATCAATTGAACGCATCAATGTGAAATCATCAATATGAACCAATCAATGTAAATCATCAATCGGAACTTAATCATCTGAAATCATCAATCTGAACCAATCATGTGAAATCAATCAATCTGAACCATCAATCTGAAATCAGCAATCTGAAACCAATCAATCTGAAGCTCATCAATCGAATCCATTCAATCTGAAATCATCAATCTGAAAATAACAGTTCTGAAACTAATCAATCTGAAATCATCAATCTGAAACCAATCAATGTGAAATCAATCAAATCTGAAACCAATCAATCTGATCAAAAATCAATCTGTGAATCATCAATCTGTTCAATCTGAAATCATCAATCTGAAATCATCAATCTGAAACAATCAATCTGAAATCATCAATCTGGATCTGAATCATCAATCTGAAATAATCAATCTGAAAATCTCATCAATCTGAAATCATCAATCTGAATCAATCTGAAAATCAATCAATCAATCTGAAAATCAATCTATCATCTCAATCAATCAAATCAATCTGATCAATCTCATCATCTGAAATCAATCTGAAATCAATCTGAATCAATCTGAAATCATCAATCAATCAATCTGATCAATCTCAATCAATCAATCAATAATCAATCTGTCTGTCTGGTCTGAAACCAATCAATCTGGATCAATCAATCAATCTGAAACCAATCAGTCTGAAATCAATCAATCTGGAACCAATCAATGTGAAATGATCTCTGTATTGATCCAACATGGAGGAATCATTTCTGTCAGATATATTTATCCTGCTGCAGGCTCACTGTGTATTTCACTGACTCTATAAACACGGAAGTTGTTTCTTTGTCTTTCTGTGATTCAAACTATTTGTTTTCTGTAATTAACTCACAGCTGATGAAGACCATGGTGAAGATGTTTGTTCTGGGTCAGAGGCTCAGGTCAGTAGAATAATCTGACTCGTATTCTTCATCATAAATGAGGATGATGAGTTATAAATATAAAGGTTAAAGTGATTGAAATCCAAATAAGCATCAGAAGCTGTGAAACTTTAATCTGTGATTCATCACACTGCTCTAAACACTGAACTGAAATCAGAGGATTAATTAACTTTAATTTTTTGTTTATAGTTTTTCATTCTTTAGAAGAACGACTGTAAAATAATAAACTTTAAAAAAAGATTCAAACAAGTGTTAAAATATGAAAACACATAAAAACAGTTTGATGATTCAGAGCTGTTTGGTAATAAAGTTAAATCAATAAAGATAAAATCCTGTCAATGATTTCAGTTTCCTGTTCCTGGTTACAGATCACACAGTCCATGCTGATCCATCACTGATTGATCAGCTTGTTCTTCACGGATAAAAATTAATAAATTAATAAAGTTACCTGGTGGTGTGTTCGGGGTCCAACAGATGATAATGAAACAAACTTTATTGGTCCTGTTTACAGAGACATGTTGTCTTCACATCATCATGGAAACAGAGACAGACGGTCAGAGAGACGGTGACCATCTGCTGTCAGCAGGGCGAGAGACACTGACACACAGTGAGACAGAGAGAGAGAGAGAGAGAGAGAGAGAAAGAGAGCGAGAGAGAGACAGAGAGAGAGAGGGAGGCGTGACCCTGTGATAATCTGATCGGTTTACTGACGATCCGTTGACACGCTGTGACACTGAACACACCGTCTCACACGCTGTGACACTGAACACAACATCATACACTGTGACACTGAACACACATCACACACTGTGACACTGAACAACATCACACACTGTGACAATGACCACACGTCACACCACGGTGACACTAAACACAACGTCACACACTGTGACACTGAACACAACATCACACACTGTGACACTGAACACAACATCCACACACTGTGACAATTGACCACACTCACACACGGTGACACTGAAACACACCATCACACACTGTGACACTGAACACAACATCACACACTGTGACTAAACACACGTCACACACTGTGACACTGAACACAACATCACACACTGTGACACTGAACACAACATCACACACGGTGACACTTGAACACACGTCACACCACTGTGACACTGAACACCACCATCACACACTGTGGACACTGAACACACCATCACACACTGTGACACTGAAAAAACCACACAGTCACACACTGTTGGACACGGAAACACCACCATCACACACTAGCTGACACTGAACCACACCATCACACACTGTGACAACTGGAACACAACATCACACACTGTGACAACTGAAACACAACATCACACACTATGACACTGAAACACACCATCACACCACTGTGACACTGAACCACAATGTCACACCACTGTGACACTGAAACAACACTCACAACACTGTGACACTGAACACACCAGTCACACACGGTGACACTGAAAACCATGGTCACACACTTGACACTGAACACATGTCACACACTGTGACACTGAACCACATCACACACTGTGACACTGAACACACTTCACACACGGTGACACTGAACACATCATCACACACTGTGACACTGAAACACACGTCACACACGGTGACACTGAACACACGTCACACACGGTGACACTGAACACACGTCACACAGGCTACCTTTGCATCATCAGCCTGTGGAGGTCTGCTCGCAGTTCTGTATATTCGGACACAGCGAGCTTGGACCTCCCGGACCTCCTGGGAGGAGTTTGGCTGTCTGACGCTGCTGCTCTCTTTTGCCATGGTGAATTGAGTAAACTCTCGTTACGCCTTCGCGCGGCACATTTAAGGGCAGTCAATTAATCAAGTCAATTAATCAAATACTTAGTTAATGAATTAATCCATTAATCTATAAGCCCATTATTTAATTCATTAGATAATAAACTAGTCACTGAATTGATCAAAGTAATTAATAAATTGGTTTTTATTTAAGTAACAATAAAATCAATAACTCCACTAATCAATTATTGAATTAATTAAAAAACAGGCAGAAAATGAACGTGAAACTATAAAATGGGACCAGATTCAAAAACTTTTACCTTCAATAATGTTCAAGACTAAAATATATTAGTAATAATGTTTATATAATATAAAATAATGTAATATAATATAATACAATGTAACGTCATATAATGTAATGTACATTACAATCCCTAACCCATATAATATAATATAATAAAATATTATATAATATAATGTAATGTAATATAATATTATAATATAATGTAATGTAATGTAATGTAACGTAATAATAATAATAATTATAAAAATCGGTTTTATGTAGCGCTTTTCTAGGTACTCAAAGATGCTTTACAAAAGAATACGCACAGAAACAGGCACTCAAACAAAAGGCAAATAAACAACACTATACACTACACTACCAAGGGACCACATGTTAAGAAAAAGAGCGGGTGGAAGATGATGGGGGAGGATTTTCACATGATGTAGGTGATCCTGAAGAGATGGGATTTAAGCTGACTCTTGAATGAGGGGAGTGTGTCAGAGTTCCGGATGGCCAGGGGCAGGGAGTTCCGGAGGGTAGGGGCGGCGATGGCGAATGCTCTGTCCCCCAGGGTGTGGTACTTGGTCTTGGTGATGGGGGTGAGAAGGTTGGCATCGGAGGAGCGGAAGGCGACAAGTGGGGGAATGGCAATGGAGGAGATCGGTCAGGTATGAGGATGCAAGGTTGTTTAGGGCTTTGTAGGTGGTAAGGAGGATCTTGAAATTGATGCGTTGTTTTATGGGAAGCCAGTGAAGCTGACGGAGGATGGGAGTGATGTGTTCTCTGGAGGGGGAGTGAGTGAGCAATCGGGCAGCTGAGTTTTGAACATATTGCAGTTTTTGAAGAACAGGGGTGGGGAGGCCATACAGGATGCTATTGCAATAGTCGAGTCTGGAGGTGATGAAGGCGTGGATGAGTGTTTTGGCGGCAGAGGAGGAGAGAGTGGGGCGAAGGCGTGCAATGTTGCGAAGGTGGAAGAAAGATGTTTTGGTGACGTGGCTGGTGTGTAACTTGAAGGAGAGTGTGGGGTCCATGATGATGCCAAGGTTTCTGACCAGGGGGGAGGGAGTGACAGAGTGACCTTCGATGCAGAGTGAGAAATCCTGGGAGGTGGGGAGGATGGATTTTGGGCCAAAGATGATAATTTCTGTTTTATTGCTGTTGAGTTTTAGGAAGTTGTGGTTCATCCAGGTTTCGATGTCGGTGAGACAGTCGGTGAGGGTAGAGACAATGGCAGGGGTAATGGCTGTGGTGGTGATGTAAAGCTGGGTATCATCGGCATAACAGTGAAAGTGAACAACATGGCGGCGAATGATGTGGCCTAGTGGGAGCATGTAGAGAATGAAGAGGATCGGGCCAAGCACTGAACCTTGAGGCACTCCGTGTGAGACAGGGATGGTGTGGGATTTGTGGTTGTTGATGGAGATGTAGTGGAATCTTTCAGACAGGTAGGAGGTGAACCAGGAGAGGGCGGAGTCAATGATGCCAATGGATTGCAGACGGCTGAGGAGGATGGAGTGATTGACCGTGTCGAAGGCAGCACTGAGGTCGAGGAGGAGGAGAATGGTGAGGGAGCCGGAGTCAGAGGAGAGTAAAAGGTTGTTTGTAACTTTGAGTAGTGCTGTTTCAGTGCTGTGGTGGGTTCGGAAGCCGGATTGGAATGTTTCATACAGGCTATTGGAGAGGAGGTATTGCTTGAGTTGTGTCGCGACGGCTCTTTCCAGTAGTTTTGAGAGGAATGGGAGGTTGGAAATGGGTCTGAAGTTGTTGGGGTCGTCAGGGTCAAGGCCAGGTTTTTTAAGGAGGGGGGTGATGGCAGCGAGCTTAAGAGGTGGGGGAACGATGCCAGAGGTAAGGGAGGAGTTGATGGTGTCCGTGATAAGTGGGGCGAGAGAGGTGAAACAGGCTTTGACGAGGTCAGAGGGTATGGGGTCCAGCCGGGAGGTGGATGATTTCATGGTGGAGAGTATTTTGGAGATGTCCGCTGTGGCTATGGGTGAGAAGAGGGAAAGCCGGTGGTTAGGGGATGAAGGAGGTGGGGGTTCCGGGTCGGGGGTGGTGGCAGAGGAGGTGGCAAGCTGGTTGTGGATGCTTTCTATCTTAGAGTGGAAAAAAGATAGGAAGTCGTTGCATTTCTCCGGGGTGAATGAGGATGATATGTTGTCCTGGGGTTTGAGGAGTTTATGGTGGAAAACAGTGTGCGTGGGTTGGAGGATCCAGAGTGAATGATGCCAGAGTAGTAGACAGAGTGGGGTTCGTTGAGTGATGATTTGTAGAGGTGCATGTGCTCTTTGTAGGCGAGGGCGTGTACTGTGAGACCGGTTTTCTTGCGTGGTCATTCTAGTTGTCTTAGTTGTTTTTTGAGTTTGTGGAATTCCGGGGTGAACCAGGGGGCCGAGTGAGTAAAAGTGACAGTTTTGGTTTTTAGGGGGGCCAGTTGGTTAAGGGAGGTAGACAGCGTGTTGTTGTAGATCAATCAATCAATCAATCAATCAATCAATTTTATTTATAAAGCCCAATATCACAGATCACAATTTGCCTCACAGGGCTTTACAGCATACGACATCCCTCTGTCCTTATGACCCTCACAGCTGATCAGGAAAAACTCCCCAAAAAAACCCTTTAACGGGGAAAAAACGGTAGAAACCTCAGGAAGAGCAACTGATGTTGACAAGGTCCATGGGGGCTGGATTTACAGGGAGGGTGAGGGTGGAGAGAGTGTTCTATATGCAGGTGGAGAGAGAGACTGGGCGATAATATAATGTAATATAATGTAATGTAGCATATATTTGACTGTAAATGATGTAAGGACAGTAAATAGCTAGAAGCAGGCTAATGAAATCAGAAGACCAGATTCGGCCAAGGAGAACTGGTAACTGATGGACAATAAATCAGGACACAGAGACAGTTGAATTCAGTATATAGGTACCATGTATTTAGGAAACAAAAAAAAACCAAAACAAAGTATGCAAATATTACAAAATAAATATGGACATGTAAATAAATAGATTTCTTCTTCAACTAAAAAAAAAGAACTCAAATACTCAATATATAGAAATAGGTTCACAAGGCTTGTATTAGCTTATGGCTGGTAATTAGTTATGTCATTGGTACACCATTATTTTCTTTCACACTTATTCAATTATTCATCAAAATACCAGAATGAATTCACAACTCAACAGAAACCCTCCCAAAGCAACAAAACAACCCAACCCAATATGGAAAACACATTGAATAAATGTGGACCCTGTTCATAACACACAATTTAAGCTCATCAGTTCTTCAGCACAAGTCAGTTCAAGTCCATAAGTCAATCAGTCAGTCAATTCAGTGTGCTGGGCCGAAGAGTGTGTGTGTGTGTGTGTGTGTGTGTGTGTGTGTGTGTGTGTGTGTATGAAGGAGCAAAAGAGATGAATGGGGGGGGAAAGTATCTGCTGCAGTGTCCCACCGCTGTGGCAGGAATATGATGATAACTGCTGAGCGTAATTCTTGTTTCCTCCAGAGTGGGCTCCTGGTCACTTGAAATTTGAATAGCTCGCCATCCATCGCATGAATCGTCCATGCACAAGAAACCTGGCCAATTCAAGCAGTGTCAACAGATTCAACAGAACTTCCAGTATTCACAGCTTTTGAACAGCAACTTTGACAGCCGGTGGACATCTGCAGTCGGCAACAAAGTGACTGTTAACCTTCATATTGAACATTAAAGTAAATAAACGCCAGCAAAGTTTTTACTAACCTGCAGCCGCTCCGCTCCGTGCATCAGCCCCATTCATCAGCCCCATTCATCTCACTTACAAGGGCATCTGCTTCCTGTAAATAGTGAAGCAGCCCAGCTGATTGGCTGCGCGCTACTCAAGTGGTTTACGTCATGTTAAACTTATTTGAGTTTGACAGAGTATTTTATTCATCTGAACCCTGGGTTACATCCTCCCCGCCTAAATCCATGCTAAGAGGCTATACTACATGGATCTTTGAACTGGGAAAGGATTTGGACCCACTACTCTCACTCAAGGCTTCAGTGTAGGCTGTAGACAGACTTTGGAAAAGAGATTGTACAATATATTAAAGGCTTGCCTAACTGATGGTACTGAAACCTCTCTGGCTGTTGTTTGTGTCTTTGTGAGCGTCTGAGTGAACTTTCAGTCTCAGCGGGGTCACTTGTATTATCAACAGGTTCAGGGGTCATTTCAGCGTTGTCAATTTCTGATTCTCCAGGCACTTCGTGTTCAGATAAATTTCCGTCGTGTAGGGTATCAGCAGGTAAGTTTCCGTTGTGTAGGGTATCAGTGGATAGGTGTCCTTCCGCAAGTATCCTCCACCATTATTTCCCACATCAGCAACTTTCAGTGTTTGTTCCACAGTAATGGGTTCAGACAAAGGCTCGATAGTGGGCGGAGGGCCCGAGGGTGACTCTGAGGGGAATTGGGGTGACAAAGGAGCAGGGTCGACAGCTTTGTGGGTCTCAATCTCCTCTCCAGCCTTGGGATGGCTTTTTACAGTAAACTTAACCGCCGGCTGGAAATGATTTCTTGAGGCCCAAGTGCTGGAAGCCCCATCTTCATCATCATTAAAACATTGTAACTGTCAGTCTGACTCTGTGTGACAGTCTGAAGAACAGGAAGTGCCTCCTCCTCCTTAAATGTGGAGTTTGGTCTGTCGCCGTGGAACCCCACCCCCACCCCCATCCCCCCTTCTGTTAATGACAAACACATGTGGACCCTCAGTGTGTGTGTGTGTGTGTGTGTGTTGGAACAACAGGAAGTGACCTCAGTCGGACACACTGACACCAACACCACAGGAAGTTGAGGATGGGTTTTCACATTAAAACTCTGGAGATGATTCCAGATATTAAACTGAGTATTATTATTTATTCAATTTAATTTTATTTATAAAGACATCAGTTGACCGTTTCAGGGCCGAGTGTGTTTATCCAGAACATTTTCCTGTACGTCAGTCACCTTTTTACTTTCACTGTGTGCTGCAGCTACACTACTGTCTCCTGACATCACACCCTGACCTTTGACCCTCTGGCTTTTATATCTGTTACCATGGAGATACAACAAAACACCATCCACTGAGTCCTCCAGAGACACAAATCCACCCTCAGAGCTCTGCTGTTCTTACTGTGTGACTGTTGTTTGTCAGATTGACAGCTGTCAATCAGCTGTATCTGTATCTGTCTCACTGTATCTGACACGGTGTACCTGTCATCTTCATCCTCATGTTCATGTTCATGTTCATGTTCATCCTCATCTTCATCCCCATTCTCATCTTGATCCTCATCTTCATCTTCATGCCCATCCTCATCTTGATCCTCATCTCGATCTTTTGGAGCTATAATCAGGTCACATGATTCAGTCTCTCTTTACAAATAAAAATAAGTTTTCAGGTTTTGAAGAAGGGAAAAGTTCAGTTTCTCTGATGAAGATGAAGATCATGTGATACAAAGATGAAGATCATGTGATCTGATCAAAAGCTCCAGAAGAGACACTGAGTCCATCAGGACCACAGGATTAGACTGTTTCTCAGTGATTTTTAAAATGTTTGTGATATTTAAAAAGAAAAAAAGAAGCTTTTATTTTGAAGGAGCAGACAGGAAGTGATGATGTGTGTTAGTTTGAACTTGACGGGCAAAGAGCTGCTGCTGGTTTGAATTTTTTTTTCTTTACTTCAGAGGGAAAATTCAAGAAACACAAATAGCAGAGAGACGAACACAGAGACGACTGTTAGACTGTTGGAGAGTGTTAAAGAATCAGACTGTAGGTCGGTTAGACTGTTGGTTAATCAGGCTGTAGGTCAGTTAGACTGTTGAGAGTGTTAAGAATCAGACTGTAGGTCGGTTAGACTGTTGGTTAATCAGGCTGTAGGTCAGTTAGACTGTTGATTAATCAGGCTGTAGGTCAGTTAGACTGTTGATTAATCAGACTGTAGGTCAGTTAGACTGTTGGAGAGTGTTAAAGAATCAGACTGTAGTCGGTTAGACTGTTGGTTAATCAGGCTGTAGGTCGGTTAGACTGTTAGTTACAGATTGTGATGGAGGTGATCCACTGCAGCAGGAAAAGGTGAGTCTGTAACTTTAATACATTTAAGCAGATCTGATGAGTTTCACAGAGTTCGGATATAAAAACAAACTTCCTGTAAGGACTGAACAAATTTAATCTTTAAACACACAAACACAGAATTCAGTCACTGAAAGTTTACTTTTAAACACTACAAAGCTTTAAAATGTGAAACTAAAGACAAAGTTTGAAATGTTTTCAGTGTTGAGATTTATTAGGTGAAATTGAGTCAGAAGTTTGAAGGAAACTCAGCAGCTGAAGTTTGAGACGTTTGAAGTCAAAGTTTTCATCTTTCATCATGTTGAGATGTTGAAACTTTTCAGAAATTTTAAACGTTATTTTAATAAGTGGAGCTCATTCACATCAGATAAACTGTGACTGAAGGTGTTTTCAGGAGTTTTCACATGTTGTCTCTGCTTCTGATCAAGAGTTTGGATGAATGAATGAATGAATCAGTTTAATGAGTGACTGAGATTTAAACAGAACAAAGTGAACTTCACACTGAGTGTTAAACGTTGCCTCTCATTAAAGTGACGGTCCTCAGAAGGACATGTTTCTGTGTGTGTGTGTGTGTGTGTGTGTGTGTGTGTGTGTGTGTGTGTGTTAATCTGTTAATCCTCCTCGTTACCTCCAATCAGTGTGACGAGCTGCAGCTTCACTTCCTGTTTCAGATGTTTCTTCCTCAGTGTTCAAGTAAAACTGAAACAAACCTGCAGCTGGTTAATGCATCGTCTCACCTGTGTTCACCTGTGTGCAAACAGGTGAAGGTATATCAAATTATATTTTAAGCAATACGGAGGGACAGATTTAAATGGTTGTATTTTGGATTTATATTACCGCCGATCTTTAAAGAAAAGAATGCTTTCCTCATTTTTTTTTGCAAATTTTGGTGATGTGATTTTGGCAATTAAAAAAAAAATCTTTTAAACAAGGTTTTCTTTAAAAATCACCAAGCTGACCCATCTGTCAGCCAGAAACTGTAAAAATACGGTCCCTCAACACATCGTGTCCGACAACAATTCCATCAGAAAACAGCCCCATAAACAAATCTCATCTTTAAACAGATATTTAATTTAAAATCACTTTATTTTGTCTCTTTTAAAATTCGTCCAAAAATAAACTCTTGTCAAAAACATCAAAATCTAAAAACTCATTTATGGAGGAGGGAGGGGTCACACTGCAGCCATGCCCCCTCCTCTGACAAATGCAGAACAGTCGCTAAGGTCTCTTAATAGAGGAGCAGCTGTGGTTCAGGAGGTTGAGCAGCTCGTCCTCTAAAGCTCGGTGGTTCGGTCCCCGACTGCTCAGATCAACATGTCAGAGTATCATTGAGGAACATCCTGAAGCTTAAACTGTTCCTGACAGCTGCTCCATCACTGTGTGAACGTGTGTGAATGTTTAACTGAGCAGCAGGTGGCGTCCTGTGTGTAAGCCTCGGCCATCAGTGTGTGAACGTGTGAATGTGACTCTGTGGTGTTAACGAGCTTCGAGTGTTAAAGGACTACAAAGACTCTAATCAGGTGTAGGTCCGTTTACCAAGTGTGTCCATTAGCGATGAACTCAGTGAGCCAGCGGACTGACATGTCCACTCAGTATTTGGCTAGTGATAACGTTATCAAGCAAGCTACGGTTTGCTATCTGGCTGTAAATAACCTGCGCTGTACTGATATGGTGTTGGTTGATTCAGTGTTGCTAACTAATAACCCAGTCAGATCAGCTTCAGAGTCTGGATGAGTTAGACGATGTTATTAGACTGTATTTTCTTTTGTGTTAGCAAGCGAGCTAACGTTAGCTAATGTTAGCAATTGTTGTTTATTAAATAGCGATGATGTGAAGGTGATGAAGAAGTCTCCGATGACACCATCTTGCTTGCATAAAGAAAGGTTTATTACAAGCAATACAGCATCTATCAAGCATCTAGAATGCTTGAGAGAGAGTTCGAACCCAATATGAACTGCTCTGAATAACGGCTCAATTTACCCTGCATACATGGGTCGGTTGTTTTGATGAACTTTGAGACAAAATGTGACAAGTGACAGAGAGACAATCTAGATGGAATCCAACCTTTCATCTTACTTATCTATCCTTGACCTAACCCATGATAAAATCTTGACCTGGGCCCCTAACTAATCATATAAGATCCTGGTCATCACATAACATGTGGCACGTCAGATACTACACCAGCTAAAACCACAATATCACATGTATTTCACATGTTAAAGTTCCTTCAATGTTATGATGTTTTTATCACTGAATTTCTGATAAATGAGTGTGATGATTTATTGTTGTTTATTAGACAACCAATGAGACGAGAGACGGCAAGTTAGCCCCGCCCGCTGACACTCCGCCTCACTCTGCACCACCAGAACATCACCTCCCTGGGAGGAGAGCTGACGGCAGCTCAGACTTTAGCTGCTGCAGCAGCTCAGATCCACTCAGTGTAAACCTCAGCCCCGGGGTTCAGGGCGGCTGGTGTCCAGCGGCAGCGTGGGGTCGAACCTGTGTTTTACTGCAGTAACAGGAAGTTTACTGATCTGTCAGGGACTCAGGATCAGATACTTGGTCTAAATCTGAGATGCTACAGAAGCTAAGTGAAGGTCTGTCTCCGCCGGGATGCCGCTGCAACATGTATCTAACAGAAACACAACATGTTGGACTCGGTGTGATGATTGTTTGTTAGCAGACTCCATGTCTTAGCTAACGTTAGCTAGTGTCTCTGTTAGCTGAACAGAGAGAAGACACTCAGGGCAATGATGATGTCACATCCTTTAGATCTTATGGGAAACTTTGTCCTGTGTCCGTCACATAGAGATCAATCTGCAGACTGTCAGAGGAAACAGGAAGTGATGAATGTCTCTGTTAAAAGTCATAAAACGCTGGTAATAAAATGTGACGAGTACAGAGCCTTTAAATTAAACCTGATGTTGTTTAAAAACAGACGCTGATGAAAGATTTAATGTCTGAATCAATTTTTGTTAACGTGGCTCTGCTCCCTGTCCTCTGATAGGCCCTGTGGTGGAGCTGTCCTCCAGCTGCACCAGGAGGCCCAGTGTCCTCCTCCTGCAGGTAAGAGGAGGTGCAGAGAGGAGGAGGAGGAGGAGGAGATGAAGAGGAGGAGGAGGAGGAGGACAGGAGGAGGCTGTCAGGAGAACCTTGATCCAGGAGATGATGTTCAGAGGAGGACACAGACCCTGAGGAGGGAACACAGATGGTGAGACATGATCTGATTGATTATAGATCACTGATCAATAACTGCAGGTTCAGACTCTGATGTGTCTCTGCAGCAGAACCAGGACCCCAGTCTGGTCTGGGTCTGGACTCAGGTCAGGTCAAGCCCAGTTGTGCAGACCTGAGGTCAGAGTGGCCCACGTCAGGAAGACCAGGATCAAGACTGATCATAGGACACCGACCTGGGTCAGATGGACCAGGACCACAGAGTCCACCTGTGAGGTCAGTCACAGATCCACTCTGAGAGTCTGATCCTGGTCCTGAACCTCCTCCTGACATGTCAGCGCTACCACTTTTAGCTCGTACATTTGTTATGTGTTGTGTGTGTTTTTATATATTTGTCCGATTGATCGTTTCACTGTGATTGAATGTGTCTGACTCTCTGCCTCTCAACTGACTCACCTGGTTAAATAAAGGTAAATAAATAAAATAAATAAATTAATAAATAAATGTGTGCTCTGGTCCAGGTCAGGTCCAGGTCCACAGCAGGTCTGGTCTCAGAGACTAGGACCAGCAGGTCTGAGAGAAGACAGAGGGAGACACCAGGGATCAGGACCAGGACCAAGAGGAGGAGGAGGAGGGTCCACCCATCACTGATCAGAGGCAGAGGTACGATTGATCAGTGATCAGATATTGATCAGATATTTAACGTCCTCAGATCGATTGATCATCTCTCTGTTTATAGGTCAGCTGCGGCTGTCAATCACTCCAGAGGCGGGACAACTCATCATCCATAGTAAGTGACTGGATGACTTAAGAGTCAGACAAAAGTGTCTGAAGAGTCTGATCAATAACCTGATCAATCATCTGATCAAGAACGTGATCAATAAGAGAGGAGCTCCTCCAGCTGCTGCTTCTCAGGCAGCCAGCAGAGGGCAGCAGAGTCCTGTTACTGATAGTCACTGTGTGTCTGTGTTTGTGTGTCCACAGTCCACCAGGCCAGAGGACTCCTCAGGTCATGTGACTCCTACGTGAAGGTAAACACACACTCAGCTGTTTCTCCTCAGGAGGATGATGAAATATGAAGAAGAGATGATGTTGTTATCAAGAGACTGAGACGCTGTGGTTCAGTCAGATAATTAAAGTCAGGGAAACATTCAGACGGTTTGTGTCAGTAACAGATTCAGAACTGAGAGGTGACAGTTGGTTCAGGTTCTGTCAGATCTAGTTTTACATCTGAAGTTTCTGCTTGTGGAGGATCATTCATTCATTCATTCATCTTCTAACCGCTTCATCCTCTTGAGGGTCGCGGGGGGGCTGGAGCCTATCCCAGCTGACATCGGGCGAGAGGTATTCACAAAACGTCCTCGTGCTAAGAGTTGAGGGGCTGTATTCACAAAACGTCCTCGTGCTAAGAGTTGAGGGATCGTATTCACAAAACGTCCTCGTGCTAAGAGTGGAGGGGGCGTATTCACAAAAGTCCTCGTGCTAAAAGTCGAGGGGGTCGTATTCACAAAATGTCCCTCGTGCTAAGAGTCGATGGGGTCTCGTATTTCACATAAGCCTCCTCGTGCTAAGAGTTGAGGGGCCGTGATTCACCAAAACGTACTCGTGCTAAGAGTCGAGGGGCCGTATTCACAAACGTCCTCGTGCTAAAAGTCGAGGGGCCGTATTCACAAAACGTCCTCGTGCTAAGAGTCGAGGGGCCGTATTCACAAACGTCCTCGTGCTAAGAGTCGAGGGGTCGTATTCACAAATGTCCTCGTGCTAAGAGTCGAGGGGCCGTATTCACAAAACGTCTCGTGCTAAGAGTCGAGGGGTCGTTTCACAAAATGTCCTCGTAAAGTCGAGGGGCCGTATTCACAAAACGTCCTCGTGCTAAGAGTCGAGTCCTCGTGCTAAGAGTCGAGGGGGTATTCACAAAAGTCGATTCCACAAAACGTCCTCGTGCTAAGAGTCGAGGGGCCGTATTCACAAAACGTCTCGTGCTAAGAGTCGAGGGGTCGTATTCACAAAGTCCTCGTGCTAAGAGTCGAGGGCCGTATTCACAAAGCCTCGTGCTAAAGTCGAGGGGGTCGTATTCACAAATGTCCTCGTGCTAAGAGTCGAGGGGCCGTATTCACAAAGCCTCCTCGTGCTAAGAGTCGAGGGGCCGTTTCACAAAACGTCCTCGTGCTAAGAGTCGATAAAACTAAGAGTTGAGGGGGCGTATTCACAAAGCCTCCTCGTGCTAAGAGTCGGGGCCGTATTCACAAAACGTCCTCTGCTAAGAGTCGAGGGGCCGTCCTCGTGCTAAGAGTCGAGGGGCCGTATTCACAAAGCCTCCTCGTGCTAAGAGGGAGGGGCCGTATTCACAAAGCCCTCTCGTGCTAAGAGTCGAGGGGCCCGTATTCACAAAACGTCCTCGTGCTAAGGAGTCGAGGGGCCCGTATTCACAAAGCCCTCCTCGTGCTAAGAGTCGAGGGATCGTATTCACAAAGCCTCCTCGTGCTAAGAGTCGAGGGGCCGTATTCACAAAACGTCCTCGTGCTAAGAGTGGAGGGGCCGTATTCACAAAACGTCCTCGTGCTAAGATCGAGGGGCCGTATTCACAAAACGTCCCTCGTGCTAAGAGTCGAGGGATCGTATTCACAAAGCCTCCTCGTGCTAAGAGTCGAGGGCCGTATTCACAAAACGTCCTCGTGCTAAGAGTCGATGGGCCGTATTCACAAACGTCCTCGTGCTAAGAGTCGAGGGGCCGTATTCACAAAAGCCTCCTCGTGCTACGACCAATCAATCATCAGTCAATCAATTTTATTTATAAAGCCCAATATCACAAATCACAATTTGCCTCACAGGGCTTTACAGCATACGACATCCCTCTGTCCTTATGACCCTCACAGCTGATCAGGAAAAACTCCCCAAAAAAACCCCTTTAACGGGGAAAAAACGGTAGAAACCTCAGGAAGAGCAACTGAGGAGGGATCCCTCTTCCAGGACGGACAGACGTGCAATAGATGTCATACAGAACAGATCAGCATAATAAATTAACAGTAATCCGTATGACACAATGAGAGAGAGAGAGAGAGAGAGAGAGAGAGAGGAGAGAGAGAGAGAGAGGAGAGGGGGACGGACGCACGCACGCACGCAGGTAATGACAGTAGCTTACAACAACATTATTGAAAGTAATAATATTATAGTTACGAGAATTATGAGGTCCTTGTAAAGATAAAAGTTATTCACGGAGCATCTCAGACCTGATAAGAAGAGACAAACTGTTGGAGCAGGAGGAGGAGTTTAAGAGTTTTTGAATCAGAGGAGAAAATGGGTGGAAACACAAAGAGGTCAGAGAAACGGTCTCTAAGCACAAATGACAGTGAGTCAATGAAATGCTACAGATGAGATCGTTGCAGAGAGAATGTTTGTGGTCCATCTCATTTGGGATACACACACATTTTCCATTTCACATTATGACGCCAGAGATAAAATACAACACTAAGATATTTGTAAAACTGTAAAAACACATCAGAGCAGCAGTGATGAGTTGAGTCTGTCTCAACCTTCATCAGCAGTGATGTCACTAACACTGTCACAGTCTGCAGTTTATCTCATGTCCATTGGGTGTCCTCACACCTTATAGGCTCACAGAGGGGCGTGTCTAATCACATCACACCTTCCTTGCTCTGAGTCACTCTGAGAACTTTCCTAAATCTCTTCTGAGCTCAGACTCCTTACTGACAGTGTTCAGCTCTGTGAGAGATCTCAGGATGATTGTGAATACGACCCTGGACTTTATTTAAAATACAGGGTGAACAGTGAACTCCTGCCTGTAGAGGGCAGCACTACACTGTATGAATGTGCAGCCTGCTGGAACTTAATTAATAATAAACGACTTATTAATAAACGACAGCCTGGAGTCTGCAACACAAAAGGAAACATGAGAAATGGTTTCTGAATATCAAAACGGTCCGAGGCCTGACATCAGTCCTGAGATTATTGAATTCAGTTCAGTAGAACTTTATTTATCCTGAAGTAACACTTCAATTATAGTGACAACTACCAACGTTCACAAACCAGTAAGAACCAGCAAGAACCAGTGTGCTCCTAAGGTCAGAGTCAGATTATTCTAAATGACGGTGATGATGATGGTGATGGATGATGATGATGATGGTGTGATGATGATGGTGGTGATGATGGTGATGATGATGGGTTGATGATGATGATGATGGATGATGGTGATGATGGTGATGATGATGGTGGGATGATGTGTGACTGATGGTGCTGATGATGGTGATGATGATGATGGTGGATGATGATGATGATGGTGATGATGCTGATGGTGCTGATGATGATGATGGTGGTGCTGTGATGCTGATGGTGCTGGATGATGATGGATGATGCTGGATGTGATGATGCTGATGATGGTGGTGCTGCGCTGGTTGTGTGGTGCTGCTGGTGCTGCTGTGGTGGTGGGTGCTGGTGCTGATGGATGGGATGGCTGGTGGTGGTGCTGGTGGTGCTGTTGCCTGGGTGCTGCTGTGCTGGTGCGGGTGCTGGTGGTGCTGGTGCTGGGATGATGTGATGGTGCTGTCTGCTGGGTGTGAGGTGTGTGGATGATGCATGCATGCTGGGCTGGTGATCCTGCTGGTGATGGTGGACTATGACTGGGTGCTGGTGCTGGCTGGTGCTGTGAGTGCTGCTGCACTGGTTGAATGGCTGGATGGTGTGTGTGGTGCTGGTGATGATGAACCATAATGTCGTCATGTCAGGACATTTTGTCTGCAGTGATCTGATTGGTGTGAGGGTTAATATCACATCCTGCCTCACAGTACAGACCTCTGATTGTTCCTCAGTCTGACTGATCACTCATCAATAACACAAACTGTATCTGTGTGTGTGTGTGTGTGTGTGTGTGTGTGTGTGTGTGTGTTGACCTCTGACCTCAGCATCAGGATGAAGACTCCGACCGTCCTCAACAACAAGAACCCAGAATACAACCATCAGTTTACACTGTGAGACACACAAACACACACACACACATACACACACCTACCTCTGTTGTTAACTGTTTGTGTGTATGTTTCAGGTGTGTCAGCGATGACCTCATCCTCAGCAGGTTGTTGGTTTCAGTGTTCAGCAGGTCAGTGATGTCATCACTTAACTCTGATAGATATCAATCAATGTATTGATCTGTGTGTGTTAAGCTGATGTTGTGTAATGTGACCTCAGCATTAATAAACATCACGTGGTTACTGACGGTCATGATTGTGTTGCCCCGCCCCCTCAGGTGCCGCCAGCTGATTGGCTGTATGAGCTTTGGGATCCGTTCTCTCATCTCATTGTCAAAGGTCAGTTTAAACCAATCAGCAGAGGATCCTTCACTCTGATTGGCTGCAGGCAGCTCCTCCTCCTTTTGTAAGGTGGACTGTAACAACAGTAATTATGGTGCGTTCCAGGCAACCTGTAATTTGTGTGTTTACAACCTGTAACCAAAAATAACTACAGACCAATCACCATTCTACCAATTGTTTCTAAAATATTAGAAAAATGGGTAGTAACATTATTAACTGAGCATTTGAACAAGGGCTATACCCCCTTGCATCCCATGCAATTTGGTTTCTGTGCCCACCACTCAACAGAGTCGGCCATCACTGTGTTTTTAGAGAAAACCAAAAACTTTCTGGATAAAAGTGGTTGTGTTGGTGCTGTGTTTTTAGATTTGAAAAAGACATTTGACACCGTTGACCACAATATTCTCTTAACCAAACTTACCCACTATAACTTCTCAGAACAAGCCATCAAGTGGATGAAATCTTACCTATTAAGCAGAAAACAGTGTGTCATGGTCAACGGAGTCAAATCACCATACCTGGAGTGTCCAGTGGGGGTCCCACAAGGCTCCATGCTCGGTCCAATTTTATTTTCGCTTTACATCAACGATTTACCGTTAGTATGCAAAAACATTCACATACAGATGTACGCGGATGATGCTGTAATTCTCACATCTGCAAAAAATGCCCAAGAAGCCGCCCTCATCCTCACATCAGCGTTGTCCAATATCCAGAATTGGCTCACGAATTCATGTCTCCTTTTAAATACCAAAAAAACTGTTTGTATGATGTTTTCCAAACAGCCAGTGAAGGTCACACAATCAAATGTATTCCTGAGAGGAGAGGAACTTGAATTAGTAAAAGAATTCCAGTACCTTGGTGTTGTTCTTGATCCTACTCTCTCTTTTAAAAATCATGTTAAAAAGATTTCAAAAACAATCAAATTCAATCTACTTAACTTCAAGCAGATTAGGCCATCGCTGACAGTTAACGCGGCCAGAATGTTTATGCATGCTATGATTTTTTCCCACATTGAATATTGTTTTACAAACTGGTCTCTCACTGGAACAACTACAATTAAACCAATAGAATCATTATATAAAAGGGCCCTAAAAATCCTTGACAGAAAACCGATCTCTCACCACCACTGCCATATCCTTGAGAAGTACAACCTCTTGAGTTTTGAAAATTTTAAAGTTCTTAAGTACGCCTGTATTATTTACAAAACACTGAATGGACTTGCACCTCCTCCATTAAAAGAATATATAAAACTTAAAGTTAGCAGTGGCAGAACCACCAGAGCCTATTCCAGGGGAGATTGCGAAGTACCTTACAGACACACGACTTTCGGACAATCTGTTATGTCGGTTAAGGGCAGTAACATCTGGAACAACATACCATGTACAATAAGAGAATGCCCTACCTATAGCACCTTTAAGGCCCACCTCAAAAACTGGCTCAAAACAAACCAACACTGTAATCATGGCTAGGCGGACCTCTCGCAGAGCGCGATACATATACGTATGTACCATGCTCTGTGACTGTCCGCCATGCTTTGCACTGTCTTTGTTGTTGTTATTGTTGTTGTGCAGTGCATGCCTACATATACGTATGTATGCATGCACTGCACTATACTGCACTGTGATGTATTATCTTTGTATACCTAAATTGTAAATGGGACTTTTCATCTGCTGCTAAGTATCCGATGTCTTGGTCCACTCTAAGCGGCAGGAGTGGGCCACCACATGTGGATCTATTTAACTATCATGCACTTGCACTTTAACAACTGGCACTTTACACCCGGCACTTTATAGAATCCACACTGCACTTTATGTTTATGTATGAATGGGTATTTTAATGTGAACTCCTTGTGTACTGTTATTATTATTACTCCTTGTTTTTTTCCTCGTCTACCTCCTATGTGTCTGTCTATTACCTGCCAAGGGACTATGGATGTAAATTAGCAGGCTTGCTAACTCCGACACATTTACACGTGTACTCACATACTGATGTTCATTAATGTGTACTGTCCCTTTCAAATAAATAAATAAAATAAAAAATAAAACCCATGAAAGCGCGCTGGAACGGCAGTCAAACCCAAAACTTACCACCCGTGAACTTGTACCAGATCAATGTACTCCCAGTTACGCTTTCTGGCATCACATAGCCCTCTAAACCAATGACATTACTCCTCTAAACAACAATGGCAGCGCTATGGATGTGGTGTTGATGCAGGTGATACACGGTGAGAAAATAACCCTAATGTTAACACATTATTGGCAGCCGCTCTAACAGCTAGTTTCCAGTGCAAGAATAAATCAATACAAACTCACAGATAACATAAAATAAAAAGTATAATAGCATCTGTGACCTTATGCCCCATTTCTCCTCCTCCGTTTGGCTCAAATGAGGAAGGAACCGGCACCTTTGGTGACAGAAGTGACCATAAACAAACATAAACCCTGCACGGTCCGCCATGTTGCTTTGACAGTTTGGGGTGACTTGCCTGGAATAGGGCATTAACGACTTTGATTTTTTTCAGATTGACTTATCTGTCAATAAAGTCGAGTCAAGTCGACAAGTCATTTGATGACGTCATCACATTGACACGGCGGAGGAAAGTGAAGTATCTCCACACATGTGATGTGTGTCTGTCAAGGCCCGAACATACTTGGGCGGAATGGACGCGGAACGGACTCTGCAGAGGTCCGCGCGGACTCAAAGCGGACATCTGCAAGCCCTGTGCGCGCAAAGCTCAGATTTTACGACCGCACGGACTCCGCTACGCACATCAGTGACTGCTCGGCATGTATTTTTCACATCATGGGGATTTTTCACGGACATTTTTACAGGAAACTACAACGTGGAAGTGCGCTCGATTATTAAAGCCCGAATGACTGCGGACATTCCCCGCGGAGTCAGCTCCGCGGGGAATGTCAGCGTAATGTCAGTGTAATCAGAGGCAGCGATTGCATTCTGTACACAAACACAGAGAGAGAGAGAGAGGGAAAAAACACACGACTTGTCGACTCCTCCCGGGGGGTGTCAACTTGTGCCACTGACGTCGATACGTCGACAAATAAACTTTTCTGTTAATGCCCTAGCCTGGAATGCTATGAAGTCGTGAGTCGTGACTTGAAGTGGTGACTTACGGGTTCAGAAACTTGCCTGGAACGCAGCATTATTATTATTATTACTGTGACACTTTATAGATCAGCTGATTAATAATCAATATACCTCAGATAAATAAGTTCTGGCCTCGGTTACATGTAATGGATTCACATCTTCAACCACCTGTCGGCCCCGCCCCCTCTGTGTCGGTAGACTGTCACTGGTTGGTTCTACCTGCTCGGGGAGGACCTTGGGTGGAGCAAACACCTGAGAGTGACATCACAGAGGAACAAACCAATGAGGAGCCCAGAGGATGTTCCAACACTCTGCGGTGAGTTAAAGCCGTCTGATGATGATGCTGCACTGTGATTGGCTGAAAGCTTTTAAAGCTCCATCATGTGACCCTGCTCACAGCTGATTGGTTTACACCAGAGTCAGTCATGTTGATGAAGCTCAGTCATTGGCTCTGAGAGAACCATTCAGAACAGGTGTTTCCTTCAGGAGGTGGTGGAGACCAGGTGGAGAGGTCATGTCACATTCATGAAACATCAGTAAATCTGTGAGTCGATCTGAGCATTAAAAACCTCGGTACTAAAAACCTCCACCGGATTCACGAACACTGCGGAAAACTCAGATGTGATCGTAGGCAGGTGTTTATGTTCATAATCGCCAATCAATCATAACCTGACAGAGCGCTAACGCCAGTCAACAATTAGCTTACAGCTCCCCCCATGAATATCCAGTGACACCATATATGGAGGTGATAATTACTGTGGACAGGTGCATCCTGTCGACCTGCGGACACATGGAGCAAACAGAGGGAGAAACTTTACTGACACTGAAACTGAAGTTATTTCAGGTGCACCACATTTGATTTCCTTCTGTCAGTGGAGGTGTGACAAGAAGCTGCTCCCCGTCTGTCACGTCTCCTCAGTGATACTCAGTATGAACAGATCTGGGCCTCAGATGAAGTCATTAAATATGAGTCCAACACAGCCCAGATGTGTTTCTGTATTTTAAAGTGATTGTTTTAAATTCTCTCTGTTCATTCATTCACGTTCATCCTGAAATGTTTCCTTCAGTTTATCAGCTGTTGTTCTAAAGTTCAGTTTTATTTGATGTTAAAAGTTTATTATATCCACAGATTAATTTCTACATGTCTGATATATGAACCCTCCACTTGACGCCATGACGACTGGAACATGTAAATGAGATGAGTTCAAGTGTCGGACAGAGCGTAGAATCTTTAGAGACTGGAACAGATCAGATGTTTACACACACACACACACACACACACACACACACACACACACACATATAGATTAAACTGACTGTCTCCTCAGGGGTCCACATGGTTACCATGGTGATGAGAAAGTGCCCGGTAACCATGTGACCCTCACAATACCTCTACCCCCCCCCCCCCCCCCCCCCCCCCCCCCCCGACTGCATGTATCTCAGTGTTAGCCCCTCCCCCCACCTCTCTGATCACACACTCTCATTCGAACACATCAGAGACAGAGAGTCAGTTTGTTTCTGCAGCTGGAGGACGCATCATCTTCATCATCTTCATCATCATCATCTTCATCATCTTCATCACCACCACCCAGGAACTGAACTGAAATATCATCAGGTCCTGTCAGTGGTGACATCAGCAGACGGAGCATCATTTGGTCTTCGTACTTTAACACCTTCAGTTAAACTCAGTTTGTCTTTCAGTCCTTCAGAGTTCAGAGCATCACGGTGGACGAAGACTTCTGTCTGTGTTCTGGTTCTGGTCTAGGTTCTGCAGGTTGCTGGTTTAGGATCTGAACGAGTCCTGTCATCATAACTGTTCTTCTTTACTTCTCAGACTCAAGTGTGAAGGCAGAGATTTAAGATCTGATGCTGCTATTGGAGAGGTTTCAGACAAAAATATATGCTTCAGGTTTAACTTCAGTCGGCTGCAGGTTCAACTGTGATCCAGGACCAGGGATCAGTCCTGATCTGATCTGTCCTGGTCTGGTCCATCTTGGTCCGGTCTGTCTCAGTCTAGTTCGCTCTGGTCTGCTCAGTCTTGGTCTGCTCAGTCCTGGTCCAGTCCATTCTGGTCTGATCTGTCCTGGTCTGGTCTGTTCTGGTCCAGTCTGGTCCTGGTCTGGTCTGAGAACGGTCAGGATGTTCTGGAAGAACACGGCCTGGTCCTGGGATGATGCAGCAGGTACTGATGATGATGATGGTGGTTATTTGCTTGCTGCAGATCTCCGGAGGACTCCAGAGTCTGCCCCGGATACTGACCTGAACCACATCACCTCCACCACCTCCACCACAACCAAGCTGAACCGAGTCACCACCTCCATCACCTCTGCCTCCACCTCCACCTCTGGACTCAGAGATCTGACCAACGACAGCCTGACCTCCAGCTGCCCTCAGAGCCTCCACCCCACCACCTACAGCAGCTCCGTCTCCACCCTGAACTTCAACACCACCCAGTGCCAGGCGACCAGAGAAAGCAGCAGAACCCAGCGACTAACGGTGAGTCCCCGCCCACTGTCACATGACACAGACACAGTGAGATAACCTCGCAGATTAATGACTGCAGAGAAACTGTCTGCTAAAGTTTGAGGTTTTTATTTTATGATCCTGCTGAAAAAACAAGACGTCAAGATTCAATCCGTGTCGCTAATATTAGAGTCTGATCCTCCACGACGTGGATCTGCTCAGGGAGGATCCCATTGATTAAAGAGGCTGCTAAGCAGCTAACATGCTCATGTTATTGTAGACCAATCAGATCAGATCAGTGATGTCATCATCAGAAACAGACTCAGTGTGTTTTCCTTCAGAGACTCATCAAAGATTCACATGTGATAAATTATTGAATGAATCTTCTGCTGCTGCGCACTGAGATTATAAAACAGAGACATGTTGGTCCTGAAGCTGCTGAGGAACCTCACTGAGGTACACCTGAACCCTAAACCCAGCTGAGACTAAACCCAGCTGAACTTAAACCCAGCTGAGCCTAAACCCAGGTGGACCTAAACCCAGCTGAGCCTAAACTCAGGTGAACCTAAACCCAGCTAAACCTAAACCCAGGTGAACCTAAACCCAGCTGAGCCTAAACCCAGGTGAGCCTAAACCCATGTGAACCTAAACCCAGCTGGACCTAAACCCATGTGAACCTAAACCCAGGTGAACCTAAACCCAGGTGGACCTAAACCCATGTGAACCTAAACCCAGCTGAGCCTAAACCCAGGTGAACCTAAACCCAGCTGAACCTGAACCCAGCTGAGCCTAAACCCAAGTAACCCTAAAAACAATGAACCTCTGAACCGAGTGAACTGCATACTATAGGAGGGGTAAAGAAATGCAGAGTGTCTCCTCGTCACATGACCCAGCAGAGACGATAGATGTGTTATAGAAC
>UNPE01001268.1:0-232500 GCA_900536245.1 Epinephelus coioides | reverse complement strand
GATGTTTTGTAAAGAGAGGACATTCTGGCTGGTCCTAATTCACTCAAAAACCTGTTTGAGGGTAAAAACCTGGTCTATGGTTAAGGTTAGAACCAGGTTTAGATTCAGGTTAGGGGCTGAGGTTAGGCAGGTAGTCCTGATAGTTAAGTTCAGGGAGAGATGCCTGGGAATGTTTTAACAAAGGTCCTCACAAAGACAGAAGTACATATGCATGTGTGTGTATTTGAGAGTGTGTATCACAGTGTGTGTGTGTTGTTTTGAACTTGTCCATGTCCTCCACAAACACTCGTTGTTCAAACAGAGACTTGAACTCTTCAGTTCTTCGTGATTGAGGTGTTTTTGCCCTGAGTTTTGCCTGCAGGCCTCCTTTCAGGCTGATGTGGGTTTTTAAGACCTGATCAGTGGCTGAAGAAGGTGAATGAACATCAGTCAAACATTTCTGTAAACCTTCCTGTTGTTCAGCAGCAGTAACCATGTTAATGAGGGACATTAACAGTTATATTAGTGAGAATATTTCTGAGCAGTTACACACTGCCCTGTGCACCACCTGGTCCTAACTCACGACCAAACGTGGACAAGTGACCAGGTCACAGTGAGAGTGTGTTGGTTCTCAGCTGGAAACAAAGGTAGCAGGTGTGTCTTTACCTGAAGTGATGACATCAGTGGGCGTGTCTTATTCCACAGGTTAGGTTGACAGTCATGACATGTCAGCTTCATTTAAAGCAGAGCTGCAAATTAAAGCAACAACAGATGTAAAAACACACAGAGACAACACATCTGTGATCAGCTCCCTAATTTAATTTTAACATTTTTTTCAATCTTTTCCAATTTCTTGTTTTATTTAGCGGAAGTGATCAGTGTAAGTGCACTTGTCCTTTAAACTCAATAAAAAATAGAGGCTAACAAAATAAAAGACGCCTGGTACATTCAGGCCTGTCACTTTGTAGAACAGTTTTGGACAGTTAGAACAAGAGGCTGCACTGCAACATGTAAATCACTCCTTCTCGTGTGCTTTCCCTGTCCTCACGGCTGCTACTTCATCTACTTCATCGCCACTGCTGTACACAATTTAAAAACTACAACACCCATAATTCACGTAGGAACTGCTGCAGCCAATGTGCAGCCGGCGGGAGCTACAGGACGACTTAACCACCATGATCAGTTTGTAATGTTTTATCAGGCAGTAACTCCTCCAGACTCTAGTGTCATTTTTGGGACAATTAGGGCAGGATTTGGGATTCGGGACAACTGCTTGGAGTTCGGGACTGTCCTGAATTTTCTGGGACGTCTGGTCACTCTAGGGCAAAATAAAATCTGTGTAACAACAGAACAAAATCTTCAGGTGATCACTGTGATGTCACAGCTGTTTACTGCAGGTGAGCGTGAGGAAACATCCTCTGTAGGTGATGTTCTGTTCAGAACAGGTGGAACCACAGGATGGTTTTGTACACAACACCAAGGTTCTGAACATCCTGAGCAGGTTCAAGAGCCAGAGTTAATGTGGTGGAGGAGGTGGAGCGTTGGACTGACAGGAACTGCCTCTCGTATTTTTAATGAAGTGGTTAGTCAGTGGGCGTCGGCCTTTCCAGAGTCAAATAACTGAATCTGATGTCATTAATATTCATATTAATATTTACCATTGAAGATTTGAAGATGATTGACAGACAGCACTGAGGCACAGAGAACATTTCAGTCTCCTCCTCCATCTGCTGATGTCACAGTGATGTCACTTACTGGATGGGGGTGTGTGTGTGTGTGGTGTGTGTGTGTGTGTGTGTGTGTGTGTGTGTGTGTGTCTGTTGAAATGTCAGCGGACAGTGTGGACAATGTGGACACAGCATCTCCGTCCTCCCTGCAGGAGTTTTAATATCAGGCTGTCAGTCTGAACTCAGGGACATTTAACTTCCTTTGTGGAGAGAAAACTCTCAGGACGACTCGACCTTTCCTCCGCCTGTTGGTGTTTACACTGTTGCAGCCCTGGAGACCAGGACCCAGACAGACCTGATGACTCTGTCAACATGACTCACAGTGCCCCCTGCAGGCTGGAACCTGACCCACCACACAGACAGTTTATCTGCTGAGAACGTTTCATCAGAACCAAAACAAAGACAAGAACATTCATAGTTTGTGTCAGAAACTAATCGAGAGCTGTTTGGACACATGTAGAAGCACAGGTACATGTCTGTGTGCAGGTATATGTTCGTACTGAGCTGACAGTACGTTGTGTGTTCTCTCTTCAGGTGAGTGTTGTTCGAGGAAAAGATGGTTTTGGATTCACGATCTGCTGCGACTGTCCGGTCAGAGTCCAGGCTGTGGATCCAGGTGAGAGCATTTACACTGAGACAGCCCTAGGTCTTTTTGGGGTATTTTTCCTGCCTTTACTTTTAAGCTCATATCACAGTCATTATAAAGGCTACATACACATGCTATATCTTGTTTTTTTCAGGTCAATCAGGGCTAACCAGATTTGCCATCATTTCATGTCCTATGTGCCTGTATTTTATATTAATTTTTATATCAATGAAAAAAACAAATCCGTGTGACTAAATTCTTACATTTTTACATGTATCTCACCATAGCAAGTTGGAAGTTGACATATTCTGCCATATATGAAGAGGGGAGACTTTCTGGAATCTGGCAATATAAGAGCCATGATGCTGGGACATTCTGTCACTTCACAGTTGTCCAAAACATGTGGTTTGTGCCAGGCGGACATGATTGCCAGTATTTTTTCATTATTGCAAGAAATTCCATTGACTCATTCACAAGTCAAAAATGTGTTTTATCTGATAGAAACATGCAATATTTACATCTAAGATCATAGAAAAATAGTAATAATATTATTCCTCGCTATATGAAGTGACTGATAACAAGATCTGTATAATGGATTGTAAAGAAATTCGTCAGGTTTTTATTTTGTAGACAGTTGATCTGTATTTACAGCATGATGGGATGACAGCACAATGATGTGTGTGGCATCACTGGAAAGCTCTGCTCCTGGGCTTTCATGTGATATGTGTGGCATTTCTGTGTGACCCTGCATTCGCGAGTAATCCATCCAAAAGTAATGTGTGTGCAAAGCTGTTTGAAAGTAATACATAATTTTAGTGTAACTTCATCATTTTTTTTCACTGTGAAAACATTGGACTACTGACGAGTGCTTGTGTCAGGACGTCATGAGGCATCTCAGACGTAGCGCCAATTGTCGACACACTACATAAAATAATGGATTGTTGTGCATGTCGTTGATGATCTGAGCGGACGCTGTAGGACGATCAGGTTAATAATTAGGCTGATTTCATGAAGTCTGAACATCAGATGTTTTGTGGACTGAAGCTCAGAGTGGGAGGAGTTTAATGCTGTTACGATCTTTTCTGTCATCTGATTGGATGAAGGCGTCAGTGTCTGCAGAGTGTGTAATAACAACCTGTGTGTGTGTGTGTGTGTGTGTGTGTGTGTGTGTGTGTGAGAAGGAGGTCCGGCTCATCAGGCTGGGCTCCATCAGGGAGACTCCATCCTGCAGCTCAACGGACTTCCTGTAGAAACCTGGAAGTGTGTCGATGTCGCTCACGCTATCAGGTGAGCCCGTGAGAGTCTGACTTCCTGTTTCAGAATTTTAGTTAGTTTAGTTTTTCTGTCATCATTAAAACGTCCGTCTGTCCATCTGTGTTCAGGAGTTGTTCGTCTCAGATCATGTTGGCGGTGTGGCGAGGTCCACCTGAGCTCAGGACAGGAAGTGACGCTTTGCTCCGCCCACCAACACACAAAAAGGTGAATGTTTAAACTAATCCTCTGACACCTGCTGGTCACAACAAGAAGTGACACGTCTCCTCCCCTGTCTCCTAGACAACAGGTAGGAAGCTGCTGCCTCACCCTGCCCACAGTAAACATGGCCGCAGGCAAGGTCAGGGGTCAGTGGTCCGCTCCAGTCTGGGGGCTCTGGGTTCTCTGTGGAGGGACAGGAAGGAGAACCATGAGGAGGAGGAAGAGGAGGAGGAGGAGGAGGAGGAGGAGGAGGAGGAAGCGGTGACGGAGTACTCATCTCACACCACCACACTGAAGGGAACCCGTGTGACATCATCACATGGAGACAATTACATCATCCTGTCACCTGTCAGTCCAGGAGGACAGGTGAGTCTGAGGAGGCGGAGTCAACAGGTGTCTCAACGTGTGTCTCCTTATCACAAGACAGAACCTCCTCCAGAACCACGTCTGGATGCACCTGACCCCGAATCTCATCTGGAGCCTTTTGGCTGATCTAGAACATTTCAGTAGAACCACAGCATGACTGATGGTGTTCCTCCTGATGTAGAACCCAGCATACAACCATTCATTAAACATCGAACATGGTGTAGAACCAGCTGATCTAGAAGGTCACTGATAATCTTCCCTGCATGAGAACACATCTTAGAACCGCGACACCTTTACCCTGTTCATGTTCCCTGAAGCTTGACTAGAACTCAGATATAAAATCATCTACTGACAGCTCTTTAAAAATGATCCTGACGATGTTCTGCTGTAACCCAACATGTTCTCCATCTGCTCTGTGTTTCTGTTTCAGCTGCTGCAGCCGGTTTATCATGACAGAAACGGAACGATCGGTACGATCACACTGATTATTGATCATCCACTCTGAATATTGATAAACATATTGATCATGATCTGATAGAACCTGTGATGTCGCTGATCTTCAGGTCGTCTGTATCAGACTCACCCCAGCAGAGGTCAGAACCTCCTCCATAACCCTCGACCTGGGTCATTACGGAGACCCTTCACCGGCTGTACCTCCACCCTGCCCCCACCCCCCACCACCTCCTCTTCATCATCCCCACCCAGTAACTACGGCAACTACCAGAACTGCACCATCGTCCAATCACATCTTCCCTGCTCTGCCTACGGAACCTATGTCACCCTGGCGCCCAAAACCCTCATCTTCCCCATCTTCGTCCAGGTCAGAACCTAAAACCTTTAACCTGACCCAGATTCTTATACAAACCTAGGACATCTTCATAAAGGTCAGAATCCAGAGCCGATCCAATAACCTTTCACCAGATCTAGAACATAATTTAGAACCTTAAACCTGTCAGAGCAGCCAAAGGAACATGTCAGAACTGGAGACCCTCAAAGAGCTCAGAACATAAACTGGATCCAATGAACTGTCCTCTTTCCAAACCCTGTCCAGGTCAGAACTTAGAGATATTGGAACACCCTTAGAACCCTGATCGTTCCTTCCTGTGTGCTCAGGTATGATAATTAGAACCAAAATATTCCAGTTTGATCTCACGTTTCTTCCACCAGCGAGGTCGTGTGTTCCATGTTGTTTGTTTGACAGAAAAACTTCATGAAACCTGTGAAGAACCCACTAAATGTTGGAACCAGATCATCGGGTTGATCATAACCTTGGATGTCACAAACAAACGGCGGTTAGCAGTGCAGTGTGAACAACAGCAGCAGTGGTGACAGAGCTGATGGAGTTAATGGTTGTTATAGCAACCTAAGAATGGGTGTTAAGGTTCTGGACGAGGCCCTCCCACCACCTTAGATCAGGATGGTACTATGAGCAGCACTAACAGTGTTCTCATACAGAATCAGAATCGGAATCGGTTTTATTGCCAAGTAGGTTTTCACATACAAGGAATTTGGCTTGGTGTATTGGTGCATAACAAAGAATATAAAGAGTAGGTGGGGGTCTCTGGTCTTGTTGGTGAGGCCAGCTGCAGATGGAAAGAAACTGTTTTTGTGGCGTGAGGTTCTGGTCCTGATGGACCGCAGCCTCCTGCCAGAGGGGAGAGTCTCAAAGAGTGTGTGTCCAGGGTGGGAGGGATCAGCCACAGTCTTTCCTGTACGCCTCAGAGTCCTGGAGGCGTACAGGTCCTGGAGGGAGGGCAGATTGCAGCCAATCACCTTCTCGGCGGAGTGAATGATACGCTGCAGTCAGCTTTTGTTCTTGGCAGTGGCAGCAGCATACCAGATGGTGATGGAGGAGGTGAAGATGGACTCAATGATGGCAGAGTAGAAGTGCACCATCATTGTCTTTGGCAGGTTGAACTTCTTCAGCTACGTTCAAACCCGTCCTGTTTCCCCTCTGATCTCCTGAGTGAGTCCAATCAGGTGGAACCTGCTGCCGAGGGACCGGCGTCAGAGAACCAGGAGAACCTGAATAACAGCAGTGTGTTACTGTGTCAATGTTCTGAGGGTCGAATGTTTCAACTTCATCACTGACAGATCTGTTTGTTTATCACAACAACAACAACACGTTCCTCTTGTTTACTGCTGATCCATGTTTGTTCTTCAGTCCTGATAGTGTTGTTTTGCTGTTGTTGTTTACATGTGTCCATGTTGTTGTTCTCAGCCTCTGGATCTGTGCAGCCCTGACAGAACCCTGCTAATGTCAGAGGAAATGATCCTTCACCAGTCTGACCTGCTGCCTGCAAAGGTACTGAGAACTACTACTGACAGATCACTACAGACACTAGATCACCACTGACACTAGATCACTACAGACACTAGATCACTACAGACACTAGATCACTACAGACACTACTGACAGATCACCACAGACACTAGATCACCACAGACACTACTGACAGATCACTACAGACACTAGATCACTACAGACACTAGATCACCACAGACACTAGATCACCACAGACACTAGATCACTACAGACACTAGATCCCTACAGACACTAGATCACCACAGACACTAGATCACTACAGACACTACTGACTGAGCACTACAGACACTAGATCACTACAGACACTAGATCACCACAGACACTAGATCCCTACAGACACTAGATCACCACAGACACTAGATCACTACAGACACTACTGACTGAGCACTACAGACACTAGATCACTACAGACACTAGATCACCACAGACACTAGATCACTACAGACACTACTGACAGATCACTACAGACACTAGATCACTACAGACACTAGATCCCTACAGACACTAGATCACCACAGACACTAGATCACTACAGACACTAGATCCCTACAGACACTAGATCACCACACTACAGACGCTACTGACTGAGCACTACAGACTGATCACTGCCTAATAACTAAAGGAAGTGACACACAGCAGGTCAGAGGTGAATCAGTGCACCAATCAGCTGACTGACAGAAAGTGAATCTATGAATATTTAAATATTTGATTGTTTGAATAATTTTACAAAGAAACAAATCTGACTTGTAAACATGAAGATTTAATGTTCTGACGGAACCAGACCAGTTTGACCAGTTTGACCAGTTTGATCATGTCGCTGAACCACAGGTAAAATAAATACGGACACACTCTGCTGTTAGTGTGTAACATCAGTAACATCACTGCAGGGTGATTATTGATTGTTTGTACATTAGAGTATTGATCACTGATCTCCTGAGGGTCTGCAGACTGTACCTGATCCTGAAGGACACCATGACCTCTGAGATCTTAACCAGGATCAGTTACACACACACACACACACACACACACAGAGTTCCCTGTTTTCAGTAAAAGTGAAGATGATGATGAGCTCAGGAGAAAGATGAGACAGAGGTCACACTGACATCATGTTTGAACCAGGTCCTTCTCAGAAGAACATGAGTGTCAGAGAGAGATGACAGGACAGTGGGAAATATTATGTTCAAGTTAGACAGACACAGACATCTCATATAAAGATGGCCGCCACTCTGACCGACCTCCTGCGTTGATCAGAGATTAGAAGGACTCAGAGCTGA
Organism: Epinephelus coioides; assembly: GCA_900536245.1. Classification (NCBI taxonomy): domain Eukaryota; kingdom Metazoa; phylum Chordata; class Actinopteri; order Perciformes; family Serranidae; genus Epinephelus; species Epinephelus coioides. Next base: position 224,769 of record UNPE01001268.1, on the reverse strand, counting down.
GATCCAACACATCACATGTACATACATCATTATATGACCTGTGTGTGTGTGTGTGTGTGTGTGTGTGTGTGTATATGTGTGTCAGGTGACAGTGTTGATCTACAGTGACCTGCTACTGTTCACCAGAGAGGATGAAGCCGGACGCTGTAACGTCCTACAGAGTCCACTGTACCTGAACACACTGCAGCTGAGAGAGGGTAACACACACACACACACACACACACACACACAGAGATACCAGCCTGTTTTCTTGTTTGTTCCACTCTATGTAGTGCGTGTTGTTGTTGTTGTGTTCAGTGGCGGCAGAGCCCCTCCTGATCTACTTCGTGCAGAGCTCTCAGGGTTGTTGGCAGCGTCTCTTCAGCCTGGAGGCTTTCAGCATGGAGCAGAAGATCAGAGTCAGTCTCTGTCTCCATGACAACATCCAGCTACAGCTGGTCACCACGGAGACTGGACACAGTCACCAGGTAGAGCAGAACAACTGAACTCTACACCTGTAAATCACCTGTCAATCAGCTGAGGCCATAAAGCAGCTCTGTCTGCAGCTGGTTAACCAGCAGATGTTTTCACAAAGGTTCTTCGTACTCAGAGTTCACAGTGACGAAAGTCTGAGAAAACTCCCAGAATTTCCCCTTAAAGTTATCACTTAGAATTCAGACTTTAAGTTAAGACTTAAAGTTAGGACCTAAAGTTAAGACTAAAAGTTAGGCCTTAAAGTAGGACTTAAAGTTAAGACTTAAAATTAGGACTTACAGTTAAGACTTACATTTATGATGTAGAGTTAAGACTTAAAGTTAGGACTTAAAGTTAAGACTAAAAGACTTAAAGTTAAGACTTAAATTAGGACTTAAAGTTAAGACTTAAATTTATGACTTAGAGTTAAGACTTAAAGTTAGGACTTAAAGTAGGACTTAAAGTTAAGACTTAAAATTAGGACTTAAAGTTCAGACTTAAAGTTAAGACTTAAAGTAAAGACTAAAAGTTAAGACTGAAAGTTAGGACTTAATGGAAATGGCCACTTTAGAATGAAGATACAGACTGTACTTACTGACCCTCATGCCGATAAGCAGTCCAATGTTGTTTTTTAATCCACAAAACTCGTTCGGGGTATCGCAGAATAACAGCTAGCTGGAATAAAAGCTACACTTGAAATGCACAGAACCCACATTTTGAAAATGTTATAAAACTCCACTAATGCATTTCAAAAAGTCAGAACAGCTCATCCGTCATAATCCAAGTGCCCTGAAGCCGCGGCATGCAACATTGACTTGAAGAGATGTAATTTACTCCACTTTAATAGCATCATTTCTCACTGTGTCAGTTAGCCTGCCCTGCAGGCTGCTGTGTTTACATGGCAACTCGTGCAAGACTAGCTGATGACTAGCGGTGGTGCTAGTTCTTGAGTCTTGCACAAGTTGCCAACTCTGATGTTCTTTAACATGTTAACATCCAGCAGAGACACTACATCATTAACACTGTTTAACTCCTCTTCCTCCTCCTCCTCCTCCTCCTCCTCCTCCTCCTCCTCCTCCTCCTCCTCTTTCTCCTCCTCCTCAGCCCTCAGACCTCCCCTCAGACTTCGGCCTCCTCTCTTTGAGTCAGTCTGACATCCTCTATCGTCCCTCCTCTCCTTACTCCTCCTCTGCTCCTCCCCTCCTCAGCTCCTCCTCTCCTTACTCCTCCCTCTGTGACCCCCTCAGACCTCCCTCCCCCTCTCCTTATTCCCCCAGCTCTGCCTTCTCCTCCTCCACCCCTCCCCTCCCTCTCTTCTCCTCCCTGTCTCCGTACACCTCCTCCTCACCTCCTTCCAGGACCTTTACCACGCTACCTCAGCACCTCCCCCCACCTCCCCCCCTTTCCTCCACCCACAGGAGTCCAATCTGGAAGGAGAGGGGAGGAGCAGAAGAGGAGGAGGACAGGAGGAAGAGGAGGTGTGAGGAGGTGGAGGAGAGGCAACAGGGGGAGGGAGAGAGCGCCTCAGAGACATCAGAGACAGTGGGAGGGGTTGGAGGGCGGAACTTCCTGCTCAGCCCCCACCACCTCTACATGAAGGAGGAGGAGAGTGATGAAGATGAAGAGGAGGAGGAGGGAGGTGCTGAGGTGTTCCCCTCCACCTTCAGACCTGCAGGTCAGTCTGACTGAAAGGAACGGAAGAGTTAAAACCCTGAACGACGAACTGAGTGAAGTGGTGATGTGAGTTAATGTGAGAGTGAAGTGGTGACGTGAGTTAATGTGAGAGTGAAGTGGTGATCTGAGTTAACGTGAGAGTGAAGTGGTGATGTGAGTTAACGTGTGAGTGAAGTGGTGATCTGAGTTAACGTGAGAGTGAAGTGGGGATGTGAGTTAACGTGTGAGTGAAGTGGTGATGTGAGTTAACGTGAGAGTGAAGTGGTGATGTGAGTTAACGTGAGAGTGAAGTGGTGATGTGAGTTAACGTGTGACTGAAGTGGTGATGTGAGTTAATGTGAGAGTGAAGTGGTGATGTGAGTTAATGTGAGAGTGAAGTGGTGATCTGAGTTAATGTGAAGTGGTGATGTGAGTTAACGTGTGAGTGAAGTGGTGATGTGAGTTAACATGAGAGTGAAGTGGTAATGTGAGTTAATGTGAGAGTGAAGTGGTGATGTGAGTTAATGTGTGAGTGAAGTGATGATGTGAGTTAATGTGAGAGTGAAGTGGTGATGTGAGTTAACATGAGAGTGAAGTGGTGATGTGAGTTAATGTGAGAGTGAAGTGGTGATGTGAGTTAATCTGTGAATGAAGTGGTGAGCACTGAGTGAAGCTGAAGTAAACTGCAGCATTGTGAGTTCACAAAGCTGAAGAGCTGTCATTTTTGAAGTGACAGTTGAAAAACTTAAAGGAGGTGAAATGATGGTTAAAATGGAAGTGAGGTTGTAAAAGTAGAAGTGCTGAAAGCAGCTGACATGGAAGTTCTGACAGAATTAAGTTTTAACTGAAGGACAGTGTCGTCATGTTAAAGGCTGTGAGGTGTCAGTTGAAGTGAAATCAGTTTAAGTGGTTAAAGATGAAAACAAACTGTCAGCTAATTGGAGCCGAAAGCAGCTGAAGTAAAGAAAAATTCCGTCTTTTTTTTCTTCATGTTTGTCATTCAGTTCTGCGTCGCTCTCTCTCTGAGGGTTCTCTGCTGCAGGAACCTCGGTCTCCCCGCTTCCTGTCTGACAGCACCATCCATCGACTCATCCGCCCGGTGACCTTTGATCTTGAGCTCGGCACAGGCCCCACCCCCCAACCCCCCTCCATCCACACCCTAAAGAGACAGCTCACCAGAGAAGGGGGGTCCCTGCACCACATGCTGCTGCTGCTCAATGGCACCAAGGTAGAGACCAGAAGGGACCAGGACAGACCAGTTTAGACCAGCAGAGACCAATTTAGACCAGGACAGACCAGCAGAGACCAGTTTAGACCAGCAGAGACTGGTTTAGACCAGGACAGAGCAGCTGAGAATAAGGCAGACCAGAAGGGACCAGGACAGACCAGCAGAGACTAGGACAGACCAGCAAAGACCAGCATAGACCAGCAGAGGCCAGTATAGACCAGCATTGAGCAGTACAGACCATTATAGACCAGCACAGACTAGTATAGACCAGGACAGACCAGAACAGATCAGCTGAGACCAAGACAGACCAAAAAGGATCAGGACAGACCAGCAGAGACCACGACAGACCAGAAGGGACCAGGACAGGCCAGAAGTGGGCAGGACAGACCAGCAGAGAGCAGCAAAGACCAGTATAGACCAGCTCTGAGCAGTACAGACCATTATAGACCAATACAGACTAGTATAGACCAGGACAGACCCGTTGAGACCAGCAGAGAGCAACAGAGACTAGTAAAGACCAGGACAGACCAGCAGAGAGCAGGACAGACCAGTAGAGTATTAGAGCATCCAGGAAAGACCAATAAACACCAGAAAAGTCCACCAGGGACCAGCAGAGTCTGACAATTGTTGTTTTGTTTGTTCAGGACAGCGAGTTCAAAAACCTTCAACTGAGGAAGAAGACGAAGAGTCTGTACGTACACACTGAGCATGTGCAGTAGATCACACACCGAGCATGTGCAGTAGATCAGTCAGCTGATGATGACACCATGACACCAGAGAACTGTTACAGTCATCAGTCACTGTTTCCTGTTTTGTGTTGTTGTTCTTTACTTCCTGTCTCTCTGAATCGTCACGTTACCTCCTCAGAGCCGCTGATGTTCGAAGCCGCCTGCTGTTTCTACGGCGACGGAGGGTTGGTGCCTGTAAGCGTGGTAACAGTTTGGAGAAAGCTCTGAAGAACAACAGGTAGAACCTCCAGCGTTCGTTCTGACTGGTTCCTGCCGGTTCCTGCTGGGTCCACTCAAGTGTATTTGTTTTGTGTTTCAGACCATCTGGGGGAGAGGTGCTCAGGTGGGCGGAGAGTCTGGAGGCTTTGCTGACCAATCAGTGTAAGACACATCATTTCCTTTTGTCTCTGTGGGAGGAGCCTACACCATCAGTCTCTGTCCCTACGTTCCAAATTGCATACTTCTACTATATACTTTTAGTATGTACTGCAGCTGCCCTTAGTGTAGTATGCAGTATGCATGCAGTATGCATACTATTGGGACACACTGCATCCGCCATGACATCGCTCCCTGAACTCCGACCCTCTTGCTCACTTCCGCCGCCGTCCGTAGCGCCACATTTGAATATTTTGTGTTGTTGTACTTCGGAGATGCAGCAAATCTCCTCTCGTCAAGCTCGCCAGAGTCGTGCATACCGTCAGAGGTGCCGGAGAGCTGTGTTGCTGTTATGTCATAATGTATGTTGTTGTTTCCAATAAACTGACGTGTTCACGTAAACAGTCCCAAGCCTATTATTAGTGAGCTGTCTATTGAACTAGTCACCAGTAGGCATATTAACCCCTTCACACACAGCTCTCTGTTGCTGGCAGATGTTTGTTGTTAAATATATTTACAGCTATGCAGCTGCTGGCACTATATTCTGTCTGCACGTGAAGCAGCCTTACATTCACATTACTTTTATTTGTAGTGTAACATACCTGCACATTCTTACTACATTACTTAATATGTATTTGACTTTTACTATTTATATATTTACTAGTCTATACTGCTCATACCTGGCCCATAGTGTATTTATATTTAGTCATATTCATTCATTATTTATACCACACTTACACCGCTGCCTGTACTGGTAGAATCTTCTATATTGTAGTCATAGTTGAACCCTAACATTGATTATGCTGTACTCACAATAAAGTTGAATGTTGTAACCATGTTCTTGCAAAACTGTATGATATGTGACAGTATATAATCAGATCATTGCAATCCTAATATGTAGTGTCTTAGTATCTCAAATTAAATAAACCATGTATGAAAGGAAGTGTGGGCATTGGTTGTACACACAGCTCAGTCAGTGCGACGTACCTTCCGCTGCGCAAAGGATTGTGGGTCAGAATGGCCAAAGAAGCATGCTGACATGCATACTGCGAAATATGGCCGGATGTAGTAGAACATCCTGGTACTTTTGGCATACTGCATCTGACATACTATGTATTGGGACACACTAATTCTTTTTCTGGCATACTAAATAGTATGGTAGTATGGTATTAGAACGCAGGGTGTGGCTGAACAGTCTCCCTGCTCTCTTTTTATTGGTCAGATGGTCTGGCCGTGTTCCGTCACTTCCTGAGGTTGGAGTTCAGCGAGGAAAACCTCGACTTCTGGTTGGCTGTGGAGAGATTTAAGAGGACACACCCCCTCAGCAAGATGGCCGCCAGAGCTGCGAAAATCTATGACGAGTTCATCTCTACCAATGCAGCGAGACAGGTACCTGTCTGTCTGTTTGTGTGTCTGTGTGTCTGTCTGTGTCTGTGCATCTGTCCTCTGATTGGTCCATTGATTGGTCATGTGACCTGGCTGTCTCTGTCTCCAGGTCAACATGGACTCGTCTGTCAGAGAATCGACCAATCAGAGCCTTCGTCTTGGTGTCAGCCCTGCCTCCTTCCAGCTGGCCCAGGATCAGATCTTTAGCCTGATGGAGACCGACAGTTACCCACGATTCCTCAGGTCCCGCCTCTACGCCCAGCTGGCCAATCAGGGTGCACAGACAGCTTCTGAGTCGTCCAATCAGAGCGGAGCTGGGTCTGCGTCTGTCGGCCAATCATAAGGAGGGAGGAGACAGAGGCTGACCGTCATCGGATTGGCTGTCTGCAGCTCCTGTCACCTATTCAGACAAGAGCCAACTAATGAGAAGAAACTGTCCAGGTGCATTCTGGGAAATATAGGATCCACTGTTGACAGACTAAAGGTCAGGACATCTCCTCCTCTGTTGCTGCTGTGGACTGCTTTTAACTGTTTTTAACATCACAACAACAACGACAACGACAACATTCTACGACTACGTTAAATATTTTTAAAAACATATTAATAACTTTAGTATCTTTGACTTTATAAAAACTTGTCATCAGATATTTGTTTGGGTTCAAACTGTGTCTGATTTTAGTTTTTAAATGATGTCATCACCCCATTAAGTAATGGACAGACGAGCAGCCGCAGACTCTTCAGTCTGACAACACGTCCTGTTTCCTTCAGATGTTAAATGTGAACATTAAAACATGAGACGACCCACAGACGTCACGTCTGAGCATCACGAGGATTAATCACTTTTTTATTGATTCCTTTTTTTATTTGACTCTTTTAGTGTGACTGTTACCTGACGTTAAGTGACATTAATGACATTAGTCACCTTAGTGACGTTAAGTGAAGTTAAGTGACGTTAGTGACGTTAAGTGACATTAATGATGTTAAGTGATGTTAGTGACGTTAAGTGACGTTAAGTGACGTTAGTGACCTTAAGTGACATTAATAACGTTAAGTGACGTTAAGTGACGTTAGTGACGATAAGTGACGTAGCTGTGTGTTATTAGCAGAGTAGATTTAAACTGATGTAACAGGAAGTGACCTCCTGAGGTCTGTCACTGATGAAGAGACGATGTAATGGAACAGTCTGACAATAAATGATGTTGTTAAACTTTCTTCGTCTTTAGTTTTATTTCTGTCCTCCAACAGGAAGTTGAACCCAGCAGGTGTGATGATGTCACAGGTGAGACACATTTATTTTTCCTTCTTCCTGTGAGACGTCGAGACAATCGTCGTTATCGTTGAAAACAGATTATCCAAGAAGATTCCAAGATTTCTTCATTGTCAATCCACACACATGTATTTGCATACACAGGCTGAAACGAAAAGTCATTTCTCACCAGCTCCTTACAGTGCATTAAAGGATAATAATAATAAATAAGTAAAAACTATGTCAGTCCATTCACCAGCTTCACAGCTTGTGAGAAGAAGCTATTCAGCATCCTGGTGGATCTGCAGCGGATGCTTCTGTACCTCTTCCCAGAAGGCATGAGGGAGAACAGTCCGTGAGAGGGATGATGAGGGTCCTTGACGATGGTGGTGGCTCTGTGGGTGCAGCGCTGCTTGTAGATCTGCATCAGGAAGGGCAGAGGGGCACCAGTGATTCTGCTGGCTGTTTGCACTATCTTGTTGAGCTACTGTTGTTTGTAAGCCCTGCAGCTCCCGAACCAGGAAGTGAAGCTGTAAGAATGCTTTTGATGGTGCCCCTGTAGAAGGTGATGAGGTGAGGAGTGGGAAGACCTACCTTTCTGAGCCTCCAGAGGGGGTAGAGACGCCCCTGGGCTTCAAACTGATCTGTTATTGAAGTTTATGAGACTTGAGTGTTTCCTGATGATGTCACAGGTGGTGTTTATCAGGGTTCATGTGACACCTGTGCTGATGTTGTAATTTACAGTAGATGTGACTGCTGTTACTGTGGAGACGTCAGAGCAGCTGTGGGCTCACAGTGCCCTCTGCTGGAGGCTTCTCAGATAGATGTCTCTCAGTGTCCAGCAGCAGCAGATTTTACAGACTCATCTGTCACAGTGAAATCTGGGCGGTGCTTTTGATTTGATTTACTTCATACAGACACAGTCTGGTGGAGGTGGTGTTGATCTGGAGGTAAACGCAGCTGAATACAGACTTCACAGAGCAGAGCTGCAGTCTGAAGTTTTATGTCTCATTTATTCATTAATGTCTCCGTCATCAGATCTGGGCCCGTATTCCTAAAGATTCTTAGTGCAAAGAGTTACTCCTAGTGGCCAAATTCTAAGAAAATTCTTAGAATCTTGGTGTTTTCTTAGAATTTCTCCTAAAAATTAAGAGTAGATCCTAGTAAAGATAAAAGCTATTCCAAAAGAATCCTAGCTCCTAAGAGTGCTCCTAAGGTGAGATCTATTAGGAGCAGGGAAGAGGACTTTTAAGCAGCTTGGGTGTTCCCTAAGCAGAGGACAAAATGGCGGAGGGAAGAGGCAGGAGAGATATTCTCCAAACACTGGAAGACGGTGAATTATTAAAAACGCTACAGATTGGATCGCGCCAGCATTGTTTTTGTGGTCGATCTCATTAGAGATGCACTGACTTCTCCTACCAAACGCCACAATGCCATATCACCTGAAATGAAGGTAATCACAACCTTGAGGTATTTGGCAACAGGGAAAATGCAACAATGCAGCAGTGATGACTTGGGTCTGTCACAACCCTCCATCAGCAGGGTCATCAATCAAACATTGACAGCATTGTCACAACCTCACATTGTGACACAATTTGTTAAATTTCCACTGGATGCCCGCACTTTGCAAGCCCACAAAAGGGCATTTATGGACATTGCAGGATTCCCTGGTGTTGTGGGTGTAATTGATGGGACACATGTCAGAATAATTGCACCATCAGAAGATGAAGCCATCTTTGTGAACAGGAAAAGATTTCACAGCATCAATGTTCAGCTTGTTTTCAGTGCTGACTACAAAATTTTAGACATTGTTGCTAAATGGCCAGGCTCAACACATGATGCCAGAATGCTCTCTGAGAGTGGTCTCAGACAGCTTTTCGAGGGACATTGTGTGCCAGCCAATTGCCACTTGTTAGGGGACAGTGGCTACCCATGCAAACCATGGCTCCTAACACCTTACCTCCAGCCACACCAAGGGCCGCAACTAAACTACAACAGGTAACCCAAACAATATAGAATTATGCATGGACATAAAATGTAAATTGCATGTTGGATTATCCTAGATATTTCCATCAAATAATGTATAATGTTTAATTATGTCTGTAGGGCCCATAAGAGAACAAGGGCAGTTGTGGAGCGTGGCATTGGCCAAATGAAGAGACGCTTTCATGTCCTCCATGGCGAGGTGCGGCTGACCCCTGATAAAGTCTGCAAAGTCATCATGGCCTGTGCAATACTGCACAACATTTGCAAGGCTCGGCAGATTGCAGAACCTCTTCAGGGTGATGGTGACGAGGAGAGCGATGATGATGGTGGTGGTGGTGGTGAAGAAAACATTGACTTTCCACAGGGGAACTTGGCTCAAAGTGGACTATCTTACAGAGGCCACTTTACAAATTTACATTTCAGGCAAGTTACAGTATATGTAATTAGAAAATATATGTAATTAGAAAATGTGTGAATGCATTTAATCAATGTACCACATAGTCTTAGCAAACATCACTTACAATAGTTACATACATGACACATTACTCAAAGACACAATATCTATTTGTCACTCAATTTATTTTTTAGGAACTGAATTTTCAGTCTATAGTGCTCCTCCTGTAGGCAGAGAACTCTTTTCTGCTGCGTTAAGACATCCATCGTCAACTCTAATCTTCTGTCCTGCAGGGATGGTGTTGGAGCAGCAGGTGCAGTAGGCAGGGATGGTGTTTGAGCGGCAGCAGCGGGCAGGCTGGACTCTGTCTGATGGTCGTACACCTGTGATGTTGAGGGGCCCGGTTCCTCTGATCGCTCCATGCTACAGAAAGGGGAACACATTTAGTTTAATTATTGTTTTGTTTTAATTGATTTAGTAGAAGGAACATGCACAAGCAATACGCTAAATGGTTTATGCAATGTATAAACACTGTGCTTAATATTTTGTTTTCCTGCCTCTTGATATATGAAAACTCATTTGTTCTACCATTGTTGCATTTCAATGGCCTGCAACATTGAGGAGTCAATGCCTTCCCTCAGCCCGGTGATGCCAACTTCTGACTGCCCCAGTATATCAAATACTGTTTCTGCAACCTGGGACAGCTGCTTAGAAGGTGGTCCACCCCCTAAAAGGAAATCCAGTAAATCAATATATACACAATAATTAGGCATTTAAATTAACTTTGCCAGCAGGTGTAAGGAAGTGGTATATCACTCACCTGTGCGTGAAGCTTCACATTTTTGTGCCGCAATCTCCTCTTTTGCTTTTGACTGCAACACATACCACCGCTTCTCACAATCCTCACTTGTGCGCACAACCAACGGAAAGGAGGCATTTATCTGTTGTGCTATCGTGTCCCAGGCTTGCTTCTTGGCTTGCACTGTGACACTGGGGCTAAATTTACCCCTCAAAACACTTTTATGCTCATTGATCAATTGAGCCAAAAGCAAACACTGTTCCTCGGTCCAGTTGGGTTTTCTTGTTCTTTTTTTCTCCATTGTTGTTCACTAGTTTGTAGCAGATATAAAAGCCAGACAAGCCTACTTCTTATACACCTGTCAGCAATCAAGGACATTGATGAAAGCTGTGCTGTGTTACACTCGTTAATACCAAATTAAGTTGAGATGTTGATAGTTGAAAGTACAAAAGCATGCAATTAATAAAAGCAAATTAATATAACCATCACTATGTGAATATGTGGGCATTCAGTAGGATTATTTTATAGTACAGTTTACTATTCATTTAACATGTATTTTCTTTTATGTGATATGTTATTTACAATTACACAGTCTTCATAAGATTAGATTCCATAATTAGGTTTATCAATTATCACCAAAAGTAAGTTTTTTATCCAGCTTTTAGGATCAACCAATCACAGCTTTGGAAATGATGACTCATACCTAGCAACGGGGTCAACCACACCTCCTCACTAAGATAGGAGCTTCTGTCCATTCCTTGCTCAGAGTTCTCTGAGAGTGTTCTGGAATCACTCGTAAGCTAAGACTCCTTGCTGGGAATTTTTAGGCTAAGTTAGGAGCTCTCTGAGAGGATTCTCAGAATCTTTAGGAATACGGGCCCTGATCGTTAGTTTAAAGACTGACGGCTTTGTTTGTTTCTTAAAATCAGTTCTATTAAATAATTTTTTATTTTATTTATTTACTTATTATTATTTTAAATTATCCTGTTTACTGTTCCTCACATTAACCTCCATCAGCTCTGTGACAATGTCTCCTCCACTTACCTCAAATACACCTGCACAGACCTGCCACTGCTGCTCACAGGAAAACTAATAATGAACACAACCTGCAAGAAATCTGCACCTCCATCAGACGCATTCATGACATCATTCATAAGATCATTCATCCTCAACTCTTCAAAAAGTTCACAACTGAGACAGACTGAAGAGGTTTTATTTCAGACACAGAGAGAACACTGAACACAGCAGAGACAACAGACAGAACCTCAGTCCATCAGGGACAGAACCTCAGTCCATCAGAAGGACCCAGTTGTAGGTTCTACCCAGCCAGGATGTGTTTGACAAATTCGGTGTAGTTGATGTGTCCATTGGCGTCCTCCTGTCCCACCATCAGCCGGTCAACCTCGTTCTCTGTCATCTTCTCTCCCAACGTGGAAAGAACGTGGCGGAGCTCCGCCCCCATCACAGTGCCATTGCCCTCCTTGTCAAAGACCCTCAGACCCTCCACAAAGTCCTCGAAGGTCCCCTGCTCCTTGGAGCGCGCCACGTGCTGCAGCATGGGCAGGAAGCTGTCGAAGTCCAGCAGCTTCCTGTTCATCTCCTCCGCCTTCGGCCTCCCCAGCAGCTTCAGCACATCGTCGTTGGTCGGGTTGTGACCAAGCGCTCGCATGACGTCTCCGCACTGAGCGAAGGTAATCTTCATTTCACCAGCAGGCGTCTCGTCGAACAGTGTGAAGGCATCTCTGAACTCTTCGATCTGGTCGGCGGAGAACTCGACCACGATGCTCTTCAGGTCAACCTCCGGAGGTTTGGGCTCCGGCTCTGCAGGTTTGGGAGGAGGAGGAGGCTCTTCCTTCTTCGGCTCCACCTTCTTCACCTCCGTCTTCTTTGGTTCCACTTTCTTTGGAGCCATGCTGCTGAGAGGACGGACAGAGACGGACTGAGACAGATGCTGGCGGATGTGTTTTATAACGGCCGGAGGCGGAGCCAAGGAGACAGGACAGAGAGACAGAAGCTGACCAAACATGGAGGAATCCTGGAATAGAAACACTCAGACAGGAGATAAGAGACACACCGCCAGAACTCAACAGGTCTGGCCCACTTCATTCTCAAAGGGCAAAGACAGACCTGCAGGAACCACCATAAGCAATTTAAAAATTTTAACTGAAATTTCAGAAAATACAAAAACATGAATGAAAGAATGAATCAGACAGTCGCTGCTGGCTGTTACCATGACAACAGTCCATCAGTCACACTGTGTAACAGTCGATGTTGACAAAACGCAACTGATTAATTCAATGTTGAATCTTTCAGTTCAGTTCAATAAACTTATTGACATGTCGTCATCACAGTCTCAGATGTTAATAACTTTATAACATGTCATCAGCACAGTCTCAGATGTTATACTTTATTAACAGTCGTCAGCACATCGGATGTTAATAAAACTTTATTAACATGTCGTCCGCACATCTTCGGATGTTAATAACTGTATTAAACAAGGTTCGTCAGCACAGTCTCAATGTTAATAGAACTTTATTAACATGTCGTCAGAACTAGTTCGATGTGTAAACGTTAATTACAGGTCGTCAGCACATCAGATGTTAATAAACGTTATACATGTCTCAGCAAATCGGATGTCAAGAAACTTATTAACATGTCATCAGCGCATCGGATGTTAATAAACTTTAGTAACATTCGTCAGCACAGGCTCGGATGGTAAACTTTATTACACATGGTCGTCAGCACATCAGATGTTAATAAACTTTAGTACATGTCGCAGCACCAATCGGATGTCATAACTTATAACAATGTCATCAGCGCATCGGATGTTAATAACACTTATTAACATGACATGTCGTCAGCACAGTCTCAGGATGTTAATAAACTTTATTCAACATGTCGTCAGCACGTAATAAACTTTATTAACATGGTCAGCACAGTCGATGTTAAACTTTATTAACAGTGTCAATAAACTTTATTAACATGTCGTCAGTCGGATAACTTTATTAACATGTCGTCAGCACATCTCAGATGTTAAACTTATAATGTCAGCACATCGGATGTTAATAAACTTTATTAACATGTTGTCAGCACAGTCTCTAACATGTTCATAACATTGTCGTCAGCACAGCGATGTTAAACCGTTCACTTTATTAACATGTCGTCAGTCTCAGATGTTAAACTTATTAACATGTCGTAGCACATCGGATGTTAACATGTCGTCAGCACAGTTTAAACCGTCAGCACATGATGAACTTTATTAACAGTCAGCACAATGTTAAACTTTATAAATGTCGTCAGCACATCGGATGTTAATAAACTTATTAACATGTCGTCAGCACAGTCTATGTTAAACTTTATAATGTGTCAGCACATCTTTATTAACATGTCGTCACAGGATGTAACAGCACATCGGATGTTAAACTTTATAACATGTCGTCAGTCTCAGATGTTAAACTTATTAACATGTCGTCAGCACACGGATGTAACATGTCGTCACACAGATGTTCACATGTCGTCAGCATCACTTTATTAACATGTGTCAGCACAGTCTCACTTTTAACATGTCGTTCAACAACATGTCGTTGACTTATTAACATGTGTCATGTCAATAAACTTTATTAACATGTGTCAGCACAGTCTGATGTAACATGTCTCAGCACATCTTTATTAACATGTCGTGTCAACACAGTTCATCTTCATGTCGTTCACATGTCGTCAGCAACCGGATGACGTCGGATGTTAAACTTAACATGTCGTCACACTCGGATGAGTCAGCACATCTAACTTCACATGTCGTCAGCACATCAACTTATTAACATGTCGTCAGCACAATGTGTCGTCACAAGCACAGTTATTAAACTTTATTAACATGTCGTCAGCACATCACACATGTCGTCAGCACATCGGATGTAACATGTGTCAGCACAAGTTACATCACTTATTAACATGTCGTCAGTCACATGTCGTCAGCACACTCCGTGTCTAAACTTTATTCACATCAGCACAGATGACAAGCACAGTCTCATGTCGTCAGATTTTAATAAGTCTCAGAATCACAAACTATTAACAACATGTTTTATACAAAATCACAGACAGAAATTTTAAAGAAGAAAAAAAAACATATGACAAGAAACTCAGAGAGATCTGTGAGAAGGTGAACTGTCTGTCTGTCTGTCTGTGTCTCTGTCTGTCTGTCTGTCTGTCTGTCTGTCTGTCCCTGTCTCTGTCTGTCTGTCTCTCTCTCTCTCTCGCTCTCTCTCCCTGTCTCTGTCTCTGTCTCTGTGTGTCTCTGTCCCTCTCTCTGTCTGTCTCTGTTTCTGTCTCCATGTCCCTCTGTGTGTGTGTCTCTTCAGACCATGTATGTCCAGTGTCTTTATCTCCTGAGGTGTTTTCAGACGTGGAACGTGCCATTAACATTCCTGCTGTGACAACGACACAGATTACCCAGAATGCTCTGAGTGTCCTTCAGTCTTTAAATAACACTGATGATGGAGTCCAGACCTCCAGATGGACAGACGGACAGACAGACACCAAATTGGGAAGTCTTTTATCAGTCAGTTCTTTAAAACCCTCACAGACTCAGTGCTTCAAGCCTTTACACACACTCAGTATATGACTGTGTATGTGTGTTCGTATGTGTGTGTATATGTGTGTATATATGTGTGTGTTTCTACGTGTGTATATGTGTATATGTGTATGTACGTGTGTATATGTGTGTATATGTCTGTGTATGTGTGTTCGTACGTGTGTATGTGTGTGGATATGATATTTTTGGGGAGTTTTTCCTGATCAGCTGTGAGGGTCATAAGGACAGAGGGATGTCGTATGATGTAAAGCCCTGTGAGGCAAATTGTGATTTGTGATATTGAGCTTTATAAATAAAATTGATTGATTGATTGATTGATTGATTGATTGATTGATGTGTGTATATGTGTGTATATGTCAATCAATCAATCAATTTTATTTATAAAGCCCAATATCACAAATCACAATTTGCCTCACAGGGCTTTACAGCATACGACATCCCTCTGTCCTTATGACCCTCACAGCTGATCAGGAAAAACTCCCCAAAAATATCATATCCACACCTATACAAACATATATACACACATACACACACACACACACACACACACACACACACACACACACACACACACACGTACTGACTTTGATCATTTTGTCGATAGCGCTGTAGGCTCGCTGCGAACAACACTCGACTGTGTAGCTCCTCTTCAAAAGAAGTTAACAAAGCAAAGAAAGTTCGCTCCTTGGTATAACTCTCAAACCCGTAAGTTAAAACAAATATCGTGAAAATGTGAAAGGAATTAGTAATTAACCAAACTGGAAGAATCTCGTTTAATCTGGACAGACAGTCTCAAAACTTATAAGAGGGGGGCCTCCGCAATGCCAGAGCAAACTATTACTCAGCATTAATAGAAGACAATAAGAACAACCCCAGGTTTCTTTTCAGCACTGTAGCCAGGCTGACTGAGAGTCAAAGCTCTATTGAGCCTTGTATTCCTTTAGCCCTTAGCAGTAATGATTTTATGAGCCTTTTTAATGACAAAATTCTAACTATTAGAGGCAAATTCATGACCTCTTGTCCTCAGATAGTACCTATCTAACCTCAAACACAGCTGTAAGACCTAATATATATTTAGATTGCTTCTCCCCAATTTCTCTTCAAGAATTGACCGCAGTGATTTCTTCATCTAAATCATCAACGTGTCTCTTAGACCCCATCCCAACTAGGCTACTTAAGGAGGTCTTTCCTTTAGTTAACACTCATATATTAGATATGATCAATATATCCTTATTAACAGGCTATGTACCACAGTCTTTTAAGGTAGATGTAATTAAACCTCTACTAAAAAAGCCCACCCTGGATCCAGAGGTGTTAGCCAACTATAGACTAATATCTAATCTTCCCTTTATGTCAAAGATCCTTGAGAAAGTAGTCGCAGACCAGCTGTGTGATTTTTCTCCATGATAATAATTTATTTGAGGAATTTCAGTCAGGATTTAGAGTGCATCATAGCACTGAGACAGCACTAGTTAAAATTACAAAGGACCTTCTGATTGCTTCAGATAAAGGACTCGTCTCTGTACTTGTTTTATTAGATCTTAGTGCAGCGTTTGACACTATTGTCAGGAGGGATAAACGTTCTGTGGGACTCTGCGGGTAGGGCCCTGGGAGCTGTCCTTAATAAGGTTAAGTTTTGCAGGGATCTTGGCTATAAAACCTACACTCAGCTGTTTAAATCTTGTGTTTGTCCTATTTTAGATTATGGTGCAGGAGTTTGGGGTTATGGTAAACGTATAAAGTGTGAAGCGGTACAGAACGGAGCCATGCGTTGTTTTCTGGGTGTGCATAAATTGGCCCCAATACCTGCATTATTGAATCCGTACGGAGATCCGTAGCTCTGCATGACATTTGAGGATCAGCAATGTGTCTCCTCTTAATGTGACTTTCTCATTGTTCCTGCTGTCAAGGTGAAGGACACACAGCTGCACTATCTACTTGGACACTGCACTGCTCACTCATTAGAACATCAACTGTTAGAATAAACGCAACAACACTTTGCACATACTGCACAATTACTCTACACTCTAACTACTGTACATATGTATATTATATTTCTATTTAGTTGTTACTTTTACTTTTTTCAGTAGGTACTAATTGTACTCCTCAAAGTAAAGTGTGTTTTTGTGTGTTTATCTTTTCAACTTTATTGTTCAGCACTGACATACCAAGTCAAATTCCTTATATGTGAAAACCTACTTGGCAATAAAACACAGTTGTGACTCTGAGATCACAGAGTGAGTATAAGGTTAGAGGACATCAAAGTATTTGTGGAAGTCGTCTAACAAGTACTTGATCCAGTCGTATCAATATCATGAACTACTTATGGAACACAAGGTTTTCATCATGTCACATCAAGGGCAGGGAAGAAGGTATATTTGCACTGACATCTTATTTTGAAAAACGGACGTAGTTGTATGTGTATCCTAGTGCTAACTTCACAAAGTCCGACGCAGTTTTATTCATTGTATTCTATGTATCGTGTTCACGTCTTGTACAGTTTAGATTTCACAGGTAATACTTGAGTATGGCAACACTTGTCATTGGACAGTCGGAAATACGAAAGAATAAAGTTAGTTATTGAGGCAATCTGCTCTTTGGGATCAGTTTCAATACACTTACCATAACGTTTACAATACAAGTGCACTCGAAATGTAGGGGCGGCTAATTTGACCACGGATGGAAGGAACTTCTTTGTGGCAATATTGTGCTATCTATGTGGGAAAATGGCTTATGATAAAGGGAGCTATTAAAATAAGACGGCTACCGAACTGGTTAGCATGACTGATGTGTCGTTATATCACATACTTTTATTTCTTTTAGCAAAACCAATGTAATGTTAACTCTTGTTACTTTGCTAAATGAGCCTGCTGACGCAGTGAAGACATCACCAGAGAACACCAGCGATTTGACCATGTAACCACAACAACATCAACTTATTCTCAACTTCTTCATTAGATAATGTTACAAACATACTGTTGATTGCTAAAATGCAAAACTTTTAGCGACATCAATTTGCGGCTCGTTGATCTATCTATCTATCTATCTATCTATCTATCTATCTATCTATCTATCTATCTATCTATCTATCTATCTAGGACAGATGGCCTGCCCCCTGGCTCTGTGATTGCATAGTAAAGCCATATTCATTCTCACCTTCTTGATCAGCTTGTCCAGTCTCTTCCTATCTGCAGCCGAGACGCTGCTGCCCCAGCAGGTGGAGTCTGCTTTGGCCTTTCCTGTACAGTGCTGTTATGTGATCAGTCCAGTCCAGTTTATTAAGATGAACACCCAGGTACTTATAAGATGTCACCATCTCAATGTCCTTTCCCTGGATGTTCACCGGTGTTGGGGGGAGGAGTCTGCACCTGTGGAAATCCACCATCAGCTCTTTGGTTTTCCCCGCGTTGATCTGAAGGTGGTTCCTCAGATCAATGTATTTGTTCGGATATGTTTTTACACATTCACAGATTTGAATGCATTCATACAAAACATTTCCACATGGTTACAATACATATGAAACAAATTTGATTCCATACAGCACAGCAGAGGCAAACTGCTGAAAATGATCAGCAGCTTTAAACTCTGTAACATGTCAGTTTCATGCTCTGTACTGGAACAGTGTTACACTGCAATGTCACTATTGAATATAGATATAAATAAAATTAATAAATAATATAATTCAGAATAAACTGCAGGATCAGAACTGTAGAACAACAACAAGGAAATATTTCAAAGGACAAAGATCAAACATTTTGACACAACTTTATCAACATATTAATGATATTACATCACTTTACTACAAGATTAACAATATTAATATTACATCATTTTATCACAATATTAATAATATTATTTTACTAAACTTTATTACAAGTTAATATTTATATTAAAACACTACCACTATTAAATACATATTACTACACTTTATTACAACATTAATAACATTAATACTAAAACACCATCACAGTATTTTTGACATGAATTTTACAATTACAATTACAATTTTTCAATATTGATATTATTAATATAACTCTATCACAGTATCAATAACATTGACATCACATCAGTTTGTCATATATATAATTAACATGATTATAACATCACAGTAGTGTTACAGCAGCTGTCACATGACCTGTCAGATGAAGATGTGATGATGTGAAGTTACAGGTTTCAGTCAGAAGATGTTTTAGGGTGTAAAATTAGATTTAATTTGTTAATTTAATCTAATCTAATCAATTTGTGACTGTGAAACATTAAACACCTACAGTCTGTAACTCTGACCTCTGACCTCTGATCCGGTTGAAATCAAACCTTCACCATCACATTTTGACTTCACTCACAAAATCTACAACTTTTGATTTCTAATCAGGACAAGGCACGTCTGCTGTGTAACCATGATAACCAGAGGTCTGACAGGTGATCACAGTCTTAAACAGTGTGACATCACATGGAGTATTAACAGGTAAAGATACTGATCACTGATTGGTTCACAGAGTTACACAGGTGTTTTGGGTGTGACGGGGACAGAACTGCTGCATTCTGGGTCATCAGCTGGATCTGGAGACAGTCAGAGACAGAGAGAGAGAGAGAGAGATAGAGACAGTTATCAGAATAATGTCTCAGTATTGTCCTCAGCAGGACATCTGATAACTCTCAACTTCTCAACAGAAAGTGGGTGTGGAGAGGATGACATCACAGATCAGTTACAGATCAATAATCAGTCAATACCTGAGACATCCTGGAGACACAGTTTGCCTCTGATGGCTGAACACAGATCAGCAAAAACCACGTCCTCCTCCCGGTCTGCATCCACCTACAGACACAGAGACAGAGACGGAGGGGGTGTAGTTGTGTCAGAAGGTGTAGCTGTGTCAGCAGGTGTAGTTGTGTCAGAAGGTGTAGCTGTGTCAGCAGGTGTAGTTGTGTCAGAAGGTGTAGCTGCGTCAGCAGGTGTAGTTGTGTCGGCAGGTGTAGTTGTATCAGCATGTGTAGTTGTGTCAGAAGGTGTAGCTGTGTCAGAAGGTGTAGTTGTGTCGGCAGGTGTAGTTGTGTCAGTAGGTGTAGCTGTGTCAGCAGGTGCAGTTGTGTCAGCTGGTGTAGCCGTGTCAGCAGGTGTTAGTTGTATCAACAAGTGTAGCTGTGTCAGCTGGTGTAGTTGTGTCGGCAGGGGTAGTTGTGTCAGATTGGTGTAGCTGTGTCAGCAGGTGCAGTTGTGTCAGCTGGTGTAGTCGTGTCAGAAGGTGCAGCTGTGTCAGACGGTGTAGCTGTGTCAGCAGGTGCAGTTGTGTCAGCAAATGTAGTTGTGTCAGAAGGTGTAGCCTTGTCAGCAGGTGTAGCTGTGTCAGCAGGCGCAGCTGAGTCAGCAGGTGTAGCTGTGTCAGGTGCACCTGTATCAGAAGGTGCAGTTGTGTCAGAAGGTATAGTTTTGTCAGAAGTGTAGCTGTGTCAGAAGGTGTAGTTGTGTCAGAAGGTGCAACTGTGTCACAAGTGCAGTTGTGACAGCAGGGTGTAGCTGTGTCAGCAATGTGTAGTTGTGTCAGAAGGTGTAGCTATGTCAGAAGGTGTAGCTGTGTCAGCATGTGTAGTTGTGTCAGAAGGTGTAGCTGTGTCAGAAGGTGCAGCTGTGTCTGCAGGTGTAGTTGTGTCAGAAGGTGTAGCTGTTTCAGCAGGTGTAGTTGTGTCAGAAGGTGTAGCTTGTCAGCAGGTGTAGTTGTGTCAGAAGGTGTAGTTGTGTCAGAAGGTGCAGCTGTGTCTGCAGGTGTAGTTTTGTCAGAAGGTGTAGTTGTGTCAGAAGGTGCAGCTGTGTCAACAAGTGTAGTTGTGTCAGGAGGTGTAGTTGTGTCAGAAGGTGTAGCTGTGTCAGCAAGTGTAGTTGTGTCAGAAGATGTAGCCTTGTCAGCAGGTGTAGATATGTCACCAGGTGCAGGTGAGTCAGCAGGTGTAGCTGTGTTCAGGTGTACCTGTATCAGAAGGTGGTAGTTGTGTCAGCAGGTGTAGTTGTGTCAACAAGTGTAGCTGTGTCAGCTGGTGTAGTTGTGTCAGAAGGTGTAGCTGCGTCAGCAGGTGTAGTTGTGTCTGAAGGTGTAGCTGTGTCAGCAGGTGGTAGTTGTGTCAACAAGTGTAGCTGTGTCAGAAGGTGTAGCCTTGTCAGCAGGGTGTAGCTGTGTCAGCAGGTGCAGCTGAGTCAGCAGGTGTAGCTGTGTCAGGTGCACCTGTATCAGAAGGTGTAGTTGTGGTCAGAAGGTTATAGTTTTGGTCAGAAGGTGTAGCTGTGTCAGAAGGTGTAGTTGTTCAGAAGGTGCAGCTGTGTCAACAGTGTAGTTGTGTCAGCAGGTGTAGCTGTGTCCAGCATGTGTAGTTGTGTCAGAAGGTGTAACTGTGTCAGAAGGTGCAGCTGTGTCTGAAGGTGTAGCTGTGTGTCAGCAGGTGTAGTTTGTGTCATCAGGTGCAGTTGTTGTCAGAAGGTGTAGCTTTGTCAGAAGGTGTAGTTGTGTCTGAAGGTGTAGCTGTGTCAGCAGGTGTAGTTGTGTCAACAAGTGTAGCTAGTGTCAGCTTGGTGTAGTTGTGTCAGAAGGTGCAGCTGTGTCAGAAGGTGTAGCTGTGTCAGCAGGTGCAGTTGGTGTCAGCGAGTGCAGTTGTGTCAGAAGGTGTAGCCTTGTCAGCAGGTGTAGCTGTGTCAGCAGGTGCAGCTGAGTCAGCAGGTGTAGCTGTGTCAGGTGCACCTGTATCAGAAGGTGTAGTTGTGTCAGAAGGTATAGTTTTGTCAGAAGGTGTAGCTGTGTCAGAAGGTGTAGTTGTGTCAGAAGGTGCAGCTGTGTCAACAAGTGTAGTTGTGTCAGCAGGTGTAGCTGTGTCAGCATGTGTAGTTGTGTCAGAAGGTGCAGCTGTGTCAACAAGTGTAGTTGTGTCAGCAGATGTAGCTGTGTCAGCATGTGTAGTTGTGTCAGAAGGTGTAGCTGTGTCAGTAGGTGCAGCTGTGTCTGCAGGTGTAGTTGTGTCAGAAGGTGTAGTTGTTTCAAGCAGGTGTAGTTGTGTCTGAAGGTGCAGCTGTGTCAGAAGGTGTAGCTGTGTCAGCAGGTGCAGTTGTGTCAGCGAGTGCAGTTGTGTCAGAAGGTGTAGCCTGTCAGCAGGTGTAGCTGTGTCAGCAGGTGGCAGCTGAGTCAGCAGGTGTAGCTGTGTCAAGGTGCACCTGTATCAGAAGGTGTAGTGGTGTCTGGTGCTATTTATTTTTTTGTTATGTGTATCCTTAGACTCCTACAAATCCCTTATGGTTGTCACCAATATTTTCCGTCCTGGTAATTAATTTTTCATTTAAGTTTTTGTAAAGGAAGGTCAATATATAAGCTATTATGTAGTTGCAGGAAGATTTTAAGGTTTATGTCTTTGGTTTAAGACTGTCCTAGGTTCCCTTTTAAGATTTCTCTGTTTTTTCTGTTGTCTTCCTTCCTATCTTTTCATGTGTCGAAGTTTTCACAGATTGTTCAGAGGTATAGTTTTGTCAGAAGTTTGTAGCTGGGGTCAGAAGGGTAGTTGTGTCAGAAGAAGGTCAGCTGTTCACATAGTGTAGTTGTTGTCAGCAGGTGGGTAGCTGTGTCAGCATTTGTAGTTGTGTAAAAGGTTGAGCTCGTGTAAACAAGGTGTACTTGTCAGCAGGTTGTAGCGGTGTCGGACTGCGGCTGAGTCAGCAGGTGTAGCGGTGTAGGTGCACATGTATCAGAAGTTGTCGTGTGGCAGAAGGTATAGTTTTGTCAGAAGGTGTAGCTGTGTCAGAGTGTATTTGTGTCAGGAAGGGTGCAAAGCGTGTCAACAAAGTGTAGTTGGTCAGCAGATGTAGTTGTGTCAGAGGTGTAGTTGCCAAGTAGGTGCAGCTGGGCTGCAGGTGTATGTGTCAGAAGGGATAGTTTTGTAGTTGTTCAGCCAGGTGAAGTTGCGTCTGAAGGTAGTGAGTGTTGTAGCAGGGTAGGGTTTGGTTTTTTGTCATCAGGTTGCAGGTGGGTCAAAGGTGTAGCGTGTC
Organism: Epinephelus coioides; assembly: GCA_900536245.1. Taxonomy (NCBI): domain Eukaryota; kingdom Metazoa; phylum Chordata; class Actinopteri; order Perciformes; family Serranidae; genus Epinephelus; species Epinephelus coioides. The sequence continues at coordinate 201,916 of UNPE01001268.1, read as the reverse complement.
AGCAAGTGTAGTGTGCAGAGGTGTAGTTGGTCAACAGTGTAGCTGTGCAGATGTGTATTGTGTCAGCAGGTTGGCAGTGTCTTTGCAGTGCTATGCGTCAGCAGTGTAGTTGTTCAGAAGGGTAGCCTTGTCAAAGGGTTTGTAGCTGTGTCAGCAGGTGAAGATGAGTAAAGCAGTGTAGCTGTGTCAGGGCACCTGTAATCAGAAGTGTGTGTAGCTGTCGTCAGAGTGTGTAGTTGTGTCAGAAGGTGCACTGCGTCAAAACAAGGTAGTTGTGTACGAAGGTGTAGCTTGTCAAAAGGTGCGCTATGTTGCAGGTGTAGTTGTGTATTCAGTATTCCGCCCAGTTGGCCTCGTAAGAAGGTGCAGCTGATTGTCAAAAAGGTTGCAGATGCGTCTTGCAGGTGTAGTTGTGTTCATCAGGGCAGTTGTGTCAAGAAAGGTGTAGACTGTGTCAGCAGGTTGTAGTTGTGTTCGAAGGTTGTAGCTGTGTCAGCCGTGCGTTGTGTCATCAGGTGCAGTTGTGTCGCAGGTGTATGTAGCTGTGTAGCAGTGTAGTTGTGTAAGGAAGATGCAGCTGTTGCACAAGTGGAGTTGGTCAGGAGGTTGTATTGTGTCAGAAGGTGTATCTGTGTCAGCAGGGGAGTTGTGCAGAAGGTGTAGCTGTGTCAACAAGTAGTTGATGTGTCAGGAGTTGTAGTTGTGTCGAAGGTGATCTGTGTCAGCAGGTGGTAGGTTGTATGTCAGAAGGGGTAGCTGTGTCAACCAGTGTGAGTGGGTCAGAAGGTGTAGGTTGTGTCAAGAGGGAGCATTGTCGCAGGTGGAGCGTGTCAGGGACACCTGATCGAGTGAGTCGTGTCAGAAGGTATAGTTGTCCAGAAGTGTTAGTTTGTAGTTGGTCAGAAGGTGCAGCTGTGCAACAAGTGTAGTTGGCAGCAGGGTAGTGTAGCTGTGTCGCAATTTTTGGTTTGGTGAGTTGTGTCAGAAAGGTGTAGCTGTGTAGAGAGGTGCAGCTGCTGTCAAGCAGTGTCGTTTGTGTCAGAAGGGCAGTTGTGTCAGCAGTTGTAGTGGTGTCAGGTGTAGTTGTGTCAGAAGTTGTGCAGCTGTGTCAGCAAGTATAGTTGTGTCAGAAGGGTGTAGCCTTGTCAGTAGGTGTAGATGTGTCAGCAGGTGCAGGTGAGTCAGCAGGTGTAGCTGTGTCAGGTGTACCTGTATCAGAAGTAGTGTCAGAAGTGTAGCTGTGTCAGCAGGTGAGTTGTGTCAGGTGTAGTTGTGTGTCAGTAGGTGTAGCTGTGTCAGGTGTACCTGTATCAGCAGGTGTAGTTGTGTAGGTTGTAGTTGTGTGTAGCTGTGTTGTAGTGTCAGAAGGTGTAGCTGTGAAGGTGCAGTTGTGTAGAAGGTGTGTCAGCTGTGCAGCTGTGTCAGCAGGTGTAGCTGTGTCAGTGTAGTTGTATTAGTGGTCAGTGCAGTTGTGTCAGGAGGTGTAGTTGTGTCAGAAGGTGTAGCTGTGTCAGCAGGTGCGTGCAGTTGTGTCAGCAGTGTAGTGTAGGTGCCAGTTGTGTCAGCAGGTGCAGGTGTCAGCAGGGTAGTGTCATAGTGCAGGTGCAAGTTGTGTCAGCGAGGTGCAGTTGTGTCAGCAGGTGTAGTTGTGTCAGCAGGTGTATTGTGTCAGCAGGTGTGCTGTGCAGAAGGTGGCAATATTGGTGTCAGCAGGTGTAGCTGTGTCAGAAGGTGTAGTTGTGTAAGCAGGTGGCAGTTGTCAGCAGGTGTTGGCGTCAGGTGTACCTGTAATCAGAAGGTGTAGCTGTCTGTAGTATCTGCTGATGGAGACGATGTCCCTCTTGAAACGTCTCCAGGCGTACTCCTGAGGGCAGAAGTCGGTTGTCTCCAAGGATGAACCTCGAGCGAGGCGGCTCGTTTCTGCAGACAGACAACGGAGCGTCTGGTTGGAGGCAGAGCAGCACACCACCAGGTCAGGAATCCCAATCTGTACACATAGAGGACAGGTGGAGCAGGACAGGTGCAGCAGAGTCAGTACAGTGGAACAGAGTCAGTACAGGTGGAGCAGAGTTAGTACAGGTGGAGCAGAGTCAGTACAGGTGGAGCAGAGTTAGTACAGGTGGAGCAGACTCAGTACAGGTGGAGCAGACTCAGTACAGGTGAGCAGGACAGGTGGAGCAGAGTCAGTACGGGTGGAACAGACTCAGTACAGGAGGAACAGACTCAGTACAGGTGGAGCAGAGTCAGTAAAGGTTTAGCAGACTCAGTACAGGTGGAGCAGACTCAGTACAGGTGGAGCAGAGTCAGTACAGGAGGAGCAGAGTTAGTACAGGTGGAGCAGACTCAGTACAGGAGGAGCAGAGTTAGTACAGGTGGAGCAGAGTCAGTACAGTTGGAGCAGAGTCAGTACAGGTGGAACAGAGTCAGTACAGGTGGAGCAGAGTTAGTACAGGTGGAGCAGAGTCAGTACAGGTGGAGCAGAGTTAGTACAGGTGGAGCAGACTCAGTACAGGTGGAGCAGAGTCAGTACAGGTGAGCAGGACAGGTGGAGCAGAGTCAGTACAGGTGGAGCAGACTCAGTACAGGAGGAGCAGAGTCGGTACAGGTGGAGCAGAGTCAGTAAAGGTTTAGCAGACTCAGTACAGGTGGAGCAGACTCAGTACAGGTGGAGCAGAGTCAGTACAGGTGGAGCAGACTCAGTACAGGAGGAGCAGAGTCAGTAAAGGTTAGCAGAGTTAGTACAGGTGGAGCAGAGTTAGTACAGGTGGAGCAGAGTCAGTACAGGTGGAGCAGAGTCAAATTTGCAACAAGCTCTCTAATTGGTCAGTACCTGCTCCTGGAAGCTGAGCGCCTGGTGGACGTCCTGAGGGAACCCATCCACGATGACCCCTCTGACCTCCTTCTGACCAATCAGGTGATGGCTCAGCTCAGAGACGGTCTCCTCCTGGTTAGTTCTGACCTGAGGTCCGAGCTCCCCGTGACCCATCATCTCTGAAAGAACCTCCCACTTCTTGCTGGGTGAGGCAGGGCTTAGTAACTGCCTCCTGAGCAGCTCATCCAGTGAGACGACTCTGAAGCGGAAGTAATGAGCAAGCCTTGCCGCCTGACTTCCCTTCCCACTCGCTGGACCGCCTGATGAGAATCAAAGGACAGAGACCACAACATCCTCAGTCTGAACCGGGTCAGGGACCTTCATACACTTCTGTCATTCTTTCCCCTGGCTGAGACCTCCAACTGGTTCTGGTTTAGACCTCTGACTGGTTTTGGTTTAGATCTCTGACTGGTTCTGGTTTAGATCTCTACCTGGTTCTGGTTTAGATCTCTGACTGGCTCTGGTTTAGATCTCTACCTGGTTCTGGTTTAGATCTCTGACTGGTTTTGGTTTAGATCTCTACCTGGTTCTGGTTTAGATCTCTGACTGGTTTTGGTTTAGATCTCTACCTGGTTCTGGTTTAGACCTCTGACTGGTTCTTGTGTCACAGTTCTGCTCCTCTGCTCACATCATGCAGTACTTTTCCATTTACCCCACCTCTGCTCCACTCACCTGCTTTCAATTACTGACTGGCTCAGTATAAAGACCCCTGCTCTCCACTAACTCTTTGCCAGATTGTTCTTCACTTCTTTGACTATGTAAGACTGCATTCATTCTCTGCTTGATTCCCAGTTACCCGACCCTGCCTGCCTCTGACCTGTCGACATCATCTGTAAACTCACCAGCCTTCAGTCCCCGACCATGAGTTCTGCCTCTGCGTCTCTGGTGTGTGTCTGCCAGTGGCTGTGTGGTGTTTTCCTGCTATGACGTCTAACAATGAGTGTTTCCACCTGTCTGTCTGCTGCCTGCTGTGAGACGCCACACGCTGCCTTTTCTGATCTCTACTTCCCTGCAGTTCATCATCATCCCTCATCTCTCATCATCTCTGTTGCTTGCTGGAGTGCTCCTCTGATCCCGGACCCTCCCCTTCTCATCCACGCCATCTGTAAGCCTCTCTTTCCCTGAACCCAGAGACTGTGTGTGCGCTCTTGGCCCAAAGAATCAACTATCACCTTCATGTCTTGGTCGGCTCAAGCTTCTGTTTATTTTGTGCATAAATACAGGTCATTACCACCTGTCACTGAGTGCTGCATTTAGGTTCAGTCACACTGCATGACATCTAGTTTACATCTCTGACTGGTTCTGGTTTAGATCTCTGCCTGGTTCTGGTTTAGATCTCTGCCTGGTCCTGGTCCAGATCCCCACCTGGTTCTGCTTTAGGTCTCTGTCTGGTCCTGTTTTAGTTTTCTCCTGGATTTTCTTACCGATGATGAAGATGATGAGGGGGCGTGGCCTCTGAGGAGGTGGGATGCTTACTTCCTGCAGGAGTCCAGATGTTTCTGTCATGTCAGAGTCTGAGTCGATGGAGACCTGAGACTGGACTTGAGGAGGAGGAGGACCAGAAGGAGGAACTGAGAGGAGGAACAGTTAGAAGACTCACATCAAAACTCTGATTTAAGAACTTCATATCTCCCACTGCAAAATCACACACCTGAAGTTCAACCTGAGCCAACTAAACTCCTTGGGAACTGAACTGTTTGGGAACTGAACTCCTTGGGAACTGAACTTCTTGGAAACTGAACATCTTAGGAACTGAACTCCTTGGGAACTGAACTTTTTGGACACAGAACTCCTTGGGAACTGAAGTCCTTCGGAACCGAACATCTTGGGAACTGAACTCCTTGGGAACTGAACTTTTTGGACACCAAACTCCTTAGGAACTGAACTCCTTCGGAACCGAACTTCTTGGGAGCTGAACTTCTCGGGAACCGAGCTCCTTGGGAACTGAACTCCTTAGGAACTGAATTCCTTAGGAACTGAAATCCTTAGGAACCGAACTTCTTGGGAACTGAACTCCTTGGGAACTGAACTCCTTGGGAACTGAACTTCTTGGGAACTGAACACCTTAGGAACTGAACTCCTTGGGAACTGAACTTTTTGGACACAGAACTCCTTAGAAACTGAACTCCTTCGGAACCGAACTTCTTGGGAGCTGAACCTCTCGGGAACCGAACTCCTTGGGAACTGAACTTCTTAGGAACTGAATTCCCATAGGAACTGAAATCCTTAGGAACCAAACTTCTTAGGAACTGAACTCCTTGGGAACTGAACTCTTTGGGAACTGAACTCCTTGGGAACTGAACTTCTTGGGAACTGAACATCTTAGGAACTGAACTCCTTGGGAACTGAACTTTTTGGACACAGAACTCCTTAGAAACTGAACTCCTTAGGAACTGAACTCCTTCGGAACCGAACTTCTTGGGAACTGAACTCCTTGGGAACTGAACTCCTTTGGAACTGAACCCCTTGGGAACTGAACTATTTGGGAACTGAACTTCTTGGGAACTGAACTCCTTGGGAACTGAACTTCTTGGAAACTGAACATCTTAGGAACTGAACTCCTTGAGAACTGAACTTTTTGGACACAGAACTCCTTGGGAACTGAACTCCTTCGGAACCGAACTTCTTCGAACTGAACTCCTTGGGAACTGGACTCCTTGGGAACTGAACTCCTTGGGAACTGAAGTTCTTCGGAACTGAACTTCTTGGGAACTGAACTCCTTGGGAACTGAACTTTTTGGACACTGAAACTCCTTAGGAACCGAACTTCTTGGGAACTGGACTCCTTAGGAACTGAATTCCTTAGGAACTGAAATCCTTAGGAACCAAACTTCTTGGGAACTGAACTCCTTAGGAACCAAACTTCTTGGGAACTGGACTCCTTGGGAACTGAACTCCTTCGGAACCGAACTTCTTGGGTGCTGAACTTCTCGGGAAACCGAGCTCCTTGGGAACTGAACTCTTTAGGAACTGAACTCCTTGGCAACTGAACTTCTTGGAACTGAACATTTTAGGAACTGAACTCCTTGGGAACTGAACTTTTTGGACACAGAACTCCTTAGGAACTGAACTCCTTCGAACCGACTTCTTGGAACTGACACCTTGGGACTGACTCCTTGAACCCTTGGGAACTGACTCCTTGGGAACTGAACTCCTTCGGAACCGAACTTCTTGGGAACTGAACTCCTTGGGAACTGAACTTTTTGGACACTGAACTCCTTAGAAACCGAACTTCTTGGGAACTGGACTCCTTGGGAACTGAACTCCTTCGGAACCGAACTTCTTGGGAGCTGAACTTCCCAGGAACCGAGCTCCTTGGGAACTGAACTCCTTAGAAACTGAACTCCTTCGGAACTGAACTCCTTAGGAACTGAAATCCTTAGGAACCGAACTTCTTGGGAACTGAAGTCCTTGGGAACTGGACTCCTTCGGAACTGAACTTCTTGTGAGCTGAACTTCTCGGGAACCGAGCTCCTTGGGAACTGAACTTCTTAGGAACTGAACTTTTTGGGAAATGAACTCCAGCTAAAACTCAAACTCACCAATCATTCTTCAGTCTCTTACCAATTGTGATGAAGGTCTTTGTGTCTCCTTCATCCTTCCTCACACTGTGGACAGACGGGGTCACTGCAGGTCCAGGTGGAGGTACAGGGAGGAATCTGGGTTCAGGAGCTGTTGAGGAGGTTCTAGGTGGTGTTGTTTTGATGATGGAGGACACCATTGTTGTTGTTTGGGGTACTGGTGCTGTTGTCCGTGGTATTGATAGTGTTGTTTGGGTTATTGGGGATGTTGTAGAGCTGAAAGGTTTTGTTCTGGAGGGTACTGATGGTGTTATAAAAGATACTGGGGGTGCTGTTTGAGGTATTGGGGGTGGTGTAGAGGGTATATGGTTTAATTTGGATGGTGTAGAGGGTATAGGGTTTAATTTTGGGGGTACAGATGGTGTAGAGTGTATAGGGGCTAGGGCTATTTTGGGGGGTACAGATGGTGTAGAGGGTATAGGGGCTATTTTGGGGGGTATTTGAGGTGTTGTTTGTGGAACAGATGATACTGTTCTTGGGGGTTCAGGTGCAGGTTCAAAGGGTGTGGGGCTCAGCTGGCGTCTGTCCGGCTGGATGAACATGTCCCAGGTGACAGCGTCAGGACCCCCCAGCTGTCTGGTTCTGATCAGGCAGCTCTGCAGGAAGCTGACGGGGTCATCAGGATGATGGTACAAGACACCTGTCAACAGACTCTGACACAGAGAACACATGAAAGAGTCCAGAAGTCACTAATGTCCTCTGATCATCTAAATGAATCTGAACTAAAGTAAAACTAAAGGTTTTAATTGTATTTAATTCGATTTTTATTTCCAGTCTTTATTTCCTTTATTTTAAACCTCTGGACTCATTTTAATCTGTTTCATCATAAAATCTCAGGATTCATATTTTATTGGTTGATTTTTAACTTGTTTCTGTCAGTGATGTAAAACGCAGTTTGACTCATGTTTAATATTAACATCCTGTCTGTAGTGGATTCTCGGTCCAGCTGAGGACCTGACAGCATCAGATCTGTCACTCTGTCCACTCGTATTATGTGAAGTGTTGTTACCGTGGCAACGAACTGAGCATCATGTCTGGATGTTAAAACAAACCTCACGCTGTATGAGTCTGTCTGAACCTGCATTGGTTTCAGCCCTCACAGCAGAGCAACATTTATCACATCTACCAGGAACATGAGAACAGACTGAAGGTTCTCCGACACAGAACGTTACTGACTCTGATATTTACAGTTCAATGAGACAGAAGGAGCCGCAGAATAAAACAGATCAGAGTCGACTGACAGGACATGTGTCAGACAGATCAATAATCAATAATCAGATGTAACTCAGGATCATAACCAGCTGGTTCCTCTGATCAACGGAGTCTCAATACAAACTGTAAAGATTCAGTCAGAACCGTCTCACCTCCAACAGCTGAGGAAGATGATGCTGACACAGGTATTCCTTCATCTCTGAGCTGCTCATAGTCATCACCTTCTTCTTCTTCTTCTTCTCCCTCTTCTTCTTCTTCTCTGGTTATTCTTACTTGTTCCTGTCTATCTATCTATCTATCTATCTATCTATCTATCTATCTATCTATCTATCTATCTGTCTGTCTGTCTGTCTATCTGTCTATCTATCTGTTCGTCCGTCTGTGCAGTGTGTTCAGAGTGATGATGTCAGAATGATTGACAGCAGCAGCATCAGGTGGACGGAGTCATTGTTCCTGTTGTCTTTATGCTAATGAGGCCAACGAGCTGCTGAGACACATCACACAGAGACCTGATTGGATGACACAGTGTGACATCATCACAGTGACACCTGCTGGCAGAGCAGAGGAGGTGAAGGTCCAGGTGAAGGTGGTCAGGTATGTCGGGGTCTCGTTTAGGAGTGATGGTAGAACGGAGCGTTGATGGATCAGCGGTTTGAGGTGACCTCAGTAGTGCTGCAGGTGTTATACTGGTCAGATGTGATGAAGAGAAAGCTGAGCTGGGACGCAAAGCTCAATATGTAGCGGTCCGTCTGCACGGTCCAACAACCACAGTCTTTCACTCAGGAGGTCAGTGTTCACTTCCTGTAAGACTGTAAAGCCAAATTCTGTTTCCTAAACCCAACCATGTGCTTTTGTTCAAGGAAGACGACGTCAAGTGGCGGTGTTGTACCCACATAGTGCTTTTATTTTGAAAGAGACTGTATGCAAACTGTACATTTCCTGTGAAAACAGATGTGTATTTTGAAAACAGACAATGCACGTAACAGGCTGAAGTTGACACGGCGTCCCAGAACGTCAACAACCAACACACCCAGGGTACCTTGGATGTCATATGTGGACTCTTTCATATTTACTGTATATAGTTTACACTCTTTCATATTTACTGTATATAGTTACACTCTTTACACTCTTTTCATATTTACTGTATATAGTTACACTCTTTTGTATTTACTGTATATAGTTACACTCTTTCATATTTACTGTATATAGTTACACTCTTTTGTATTTACTGTATATAGTTACACTCTTTCATATTACTGTATATAGTTACACTCTTTTTACTACTCTTTCACTATTTACTGTATATAGTTACACTCTTTTATATTTACTGTATATAGTTACACTCTTTCCGTATTTACTGTATATAGTTACACTCTTTTCATATTTACTGTATATAGTTACACTCTTTTGTATTTACTGTATATAGTTACACTCTTTGTATTTACTGTATATAGTTACACTCTTTCATAATTTACTGTATATAGTTACACTCTTTATTTGTATATATTACACTTGTATTACTGTATTGTTACACTCTTTTCATATTTACTGTATATAGTTACACTCACACTCTTTTTATTACTGTTTTACATATTTACTGTATATAGTTACACTCTTATTAATATAGTTACACTTTTTATTTACTGTATATAATTACACTTTTTGTATTTACTGTATATAGTTACACTCTTTTGTATTACTCTTTTGTTACGTACTACTGTATATAGTACACTCTTTACACTATTACTGTATATAGTTACACTTTGTATATATATACATTGTATTATTCACTCTTTTACACTCTTTTATATTACTGTATATAGTTACACTCTTTGTATTTACTGTAATAGTACACTCTTTTACACACTTTGTATTTACTGTATATCGTTACACTTTTGTATTTACGTATATAATTACACTCTTTTGTTTGTATTTCTGTATATAGTATTTACTGTATAGTTACACTCTTTTGTATTTACTGTATTAGTACATTTTTTGTTATTACTGTATATCGTTACACTCTTTGTATTTACTGTATATAGTTACACTCTTTTGTATTTACTGTATATAGTTACACTCTTTTATATTTACTGTATAGACTCACACTGACATCAGTTTATATTAAACACTGTTAAACATTTGAACACCGTCACTCTGTCACGCATCAACACTGGTCCAGTTTTTATTTTAATGCAGACACAGCTCTCTGTCAGTGTGTGTGGCATCATTATCTGGGTTCAATTGAATGGATCTCAACAATGCAGGAATGTGTGTGTGTGTGTGTGTGTGTGTGTGTGTGTGTGTGTGTGTGTGTGTTTGGACAGGGGGGGAAGGGACATAATTTGGAAGTCTCTCTGTGGTTGCCATAGAGACCGTGATGTAAGCCCAGAGGGGGAGTTTGTCCTCTCTCTTTCTCCTCTATTGTGTCAATGTGTGTGTGTGTGTGTGTGTGTGTGTGTGTTTGTCTAGTGTGTATTTAGTGTGTTATTGTGTAGTTAGTGTGTATTTATTGTGTGTTATTGTGTGTTCTGTGTGTATAGTGTGTATTTAGTGTGTGTTGTGTGTGGAGCGGCAGTAGATGGGAGATTTTCAGTCGGAGCAGAAACGAGCTGAAGAGAAGAAGTGAAAGAAGAGAAAAGAAAAAGAGTCTGACAGGAAACAGAAGAGAAGAAGAAGAAGAAGAAGAAGCAGAAGAAGAAGAGAAAGAGTTTGTGACGTTGAGGTGCAGTAAGTTTGAACCTTAAACTTTATTTAAACTGAAAATGATTCTGACTGTTTGTCTCATCAGCTTTTTAACGTCTGAACGAGATTTTTACTTTTGTGTTTGAAACAAAACTTTCAAACTGAAGATGAACTAAAACAAACGTCACAATCAGTTGGTGTTCGGAGCTGTGGGGTTCCTCCGTCTATCTGTCTCGGTGTAGTTCCCTCTGATGACCACCGGGTGGTGCTGACAGATCGTATGTTACTGAATGAACGCAATGACTCTGACACTGTGTGTGTGTGTGTGTGTGTGTGTGTGTGTGTGTGTGTGTGTGTGTCCTTTCTGTTGTAGATGTGATCTCACTGATTGTGTGTTGTTGACCTACTTCTGCTGCAGCTCAGTGAGAACAGATCAGAACCTGATGCTCAGCTTTGTATCTCCACAGGGTTCACTCACACTTTGAGCAGAAACATAACGTTTTAAAGTTTCCCTCATTACTTACTGAACACTTTGTGAGTAACTTTAGCATCAGACACAAAAAGACACCTCTCACAACGGTATGACACCCCCGCTGGGCATCGCATCATACCACTGTGAGAGGTGTGTCAGTTTGAAACACTGCTGTCAACAGTGTCATAAGAATCAGAATCATCAAAACTTTATTGATCTGAGGACAAACTGTGATTGTTTTTTGTCTCTCTGATATGAAGAAAAGAAAATTTTAAGAAGCAAGAATACGAGGATGAAAGAGAAGTCTGTAAATATAAAGTCGTAAAATTGAAATCAAAATGAGCATCATGCTACAATGTTTACAGTTTTTCTCAATTGTTTACACACATTTTCTGAAAGCATGCCTCATACTCTCAGAACTCTACACACAAATAAAAAAACACACACACACACAATGGGCAAAACCCCTCAATTCTCCTGCAAAATGAAACTTTACATTCAAAACAATGTTATTTCTTCTCAAAATGGTATTTTGTTTTCAAATGACACACACAAACCATCATATGAATAGACATTTATAAGAACCAGTTGAACACTGATGTGCTCAATGTAAAACATTATGATGAATGGAAAACACTTCTTCTCCATTCATCATAATGACTTAGGCCTTTTTTTTGTTCAGTGTTACACTTACTACAGACAGTACATACATAAGTGTGTTGTAAAATATTTTTGAATATTGTTTTTATACTCAGAACACACAAATACACGGTAACAAATATATTTTATTTTTCCCACAAAAAAAAAATGTACACAGTGTACATCCCAACCAACACAAAGTTGCACATACAGTGGTCTACATACAAAACAACAGAAGAATTTACTGTATACAGTTACAGTAAAAAAACAAAACAAAACTATGCTGCCACATGGTCAACCAAAGTGGCTCGGATCTCATCAGAGATTACGGTCCTTGGCCTTCCTCGTCCTCGTCCTCCCCGTCCTCCTCCTCTTACTCTCACTCCTCTGGCTCTGGCTCTGCCTCTGTTTCCAATGTTGGCATCCATTGCTCCAAAACATAAGAGCTCACCTGTTGCCCTTTTATGCTAAAGCTCTGATTGCTAATTGTAAAACTGTGTGACAGGTGTTTGCCCATGTGATGAGTCAGTGTGCATAGTAGGGCAATTAACTTTAGAATTTTGAATGTCAGTGTGTTCTTTGTGAAAACAAGAGATTTTCTTCATGAAAATTGTGCCAAATGCAGAGAATTGTGTGCAGTGTTTTGAAAAAAAATGTGTTTTAGAACTGCAATTTGAGTGTAAAGCAGGAATTGTACTTGTTAGCAGTAGTTTAGCAGAATTGGTTCAGGGGGTTGGTGCATGAGTTACATGTTGTGGTCATTGTGTCTCAAGTACCAGTATTTGTGTGTAAACAATTGAGAAAAACTGTAAACACTGAATAAACTAATATTACATTCAGAAATCCAAAATATGTTTGATGTTATAATCTGCACTGCAGTTTTCACATCAGTAGAATAAAATAAGAAGCTGTTCACTTCCTGTGTGAGTGTGGAAACAAACCATGATGATTTTATTGTGAAAATCTAACTGAGTGTGTTTGATGGACAAACATAAATAAGAGGTTTTTATTTTGAAAACCACTGTGGATCTGACAAGTAGAAACTGTCCATTTCCTGTAAAAACATAAGTTTATTTTGAAAAGTCTGTTAGCTGTCATGTTAGCTGTTCTTTTAGCTGTTCTGTTAACAGTCATGTTAGCTGTTCTTTTAGCTGTCCTGTTAGCTGTTCTGTTAGCTGTCCTGTTAGCTGTCATGTTAGCTGTTCTGTTAGCTGTCCTGTTAGCTGTCATGTTAGCTGTTCTTTTAGCTGTCCTGTTAGATGTTCTGTTAGCTGTTCTTTTAGCTGTCCTATTAGCTGTTCTGTTATCTGTCCTGTTAGCTGTTCTGTTAGCCTAGTGCTAACGTAAGTATTTAATCTGGTCAAGTTGTTGTGTAACTACCGGACAGAGCTACCGTTAGCATGCTAACATCATGTTCAGACTGAGGAGCAACTTTAAAGAGCTGAAACATGTTTGTCGTCTCTGACGTCATTTTAATAATGATTTTACTTTAAATGACACAACTCTCTGTCTGATCAGATTTAGCTCCTCCCACTGATGACAACAGTGATTATAGCCCCTCCCACAGCTCCAACATGGCTGACAGGAAGCTCTCAGGTTTACCTGCCCCCTCCCTGTCTTCACCCTGTCATCAGAACGGCAGGATTGGGGGGACGACATCCAAAGGCTGCCCACCCCCCCACAGTAATGGCTGTTTGGAGGCGGGACCAGGACACCTCAGTACCAGTAACACCAGTGCTGTTTCCCAGCGTCCCCCCACACCCAGCAACAGGATCTCAGCCTCCACCTCACCCCTCAGGACCCTTGCAGGTCTTGTGACTCCTGTGTCAAGTCCTGGTGCTGAAGGTGGCTCCACTCGGCCCCGGGGTCAGAGCCTTGGCTCCACCCTGAGTCCCAGGACCAGAACCATGACCTCCAGAAACAAGGTAACTGTCACCTGTCAGAGAGATGATCTCTAGAGATCAGAACATGATGTGATGTTTAATGTGATCACATGATGTAAGGACTCACACCTGGTCCCCATGTTGTTGCTGTAGCGCAGGAGCAGCCAACAGGAGGAGCCAGAGGCCTTGTTGGACCTGATCCTGGAGTGTCAGGGTCAGAGACTGGAGGACCAGAGAGCCAGCCTCAGTCTGTTACCTGACCCAGGTCCAGCTGCTCTGTGTGGGGCCTGCAGCCCCGACCAGACCTCCTTACCTGGTCTGGACTTTTACTATATGCTCATACACTACCAGGTACGTCACCTGCAGACACTCTGAACCAGCGGGGACAGGGAGGGGGGACAATGATGAGACGAGGTGATAGTTTGTCTCCATCTGATCCTGATGAGTTTTTCATCTGGACTTCAGCTCACCATGTGAGGACAGTACAGACTGTCAGTCAGGGACAGGGTGGGGAGAGCCTGAAACAAGGGCTTTATAAACAAACATTCAGGTGTCAACATGAAGACCCTAGATACCTGTACCCTGGAATACAGCATACAGCCAGCACTGGGTACGGGGTACAGGCAGATACAAGATGAAGGGTATAGGCAGAAACAAGATGAAGGGTACAGGCAGATACAAGATGAAGGGTACAGGCAGAAACAAGATGAAGGGTACAGGCAGATACAAGATGAAGGGTACAGGCAGATACAAGATGAAGGGTACAGGCAGAGACAAGATGAAGGGTACAGGCAGAAACAAGATGAAGGGTACAAGCAGATACAAGATGAAGGGTACAGGCAGAAACAAGATGAAGGGTACAGGCAGATACAAGATGAAGGGTACAGGCAGAGACAAGATGAAGGGTACAGGCAGAAACAGTCTGGTAATATTGTCCATCTGATGGATGGTGGATTGCCCAGTGTACTGGTTTAACTGGTTCCAGCTTTAAAGAGGGGGGCAAAGGACAGGTGGACAGGTGTGGTTCTGTGAGAGAATGGGGAACAGTATGGAGGAGACTGGACAGGTGTGTTCTTAGTCCCTGTATGTCCGTCTCACTGTGTGTCCCTGTGTCTCATCATGTGTCTTATTGTGTCTCACTGTGTCTCACTGTGTCTCATTGTGTCCCACTGTGTCTCCCTGTGTCTCATCATGTGTCTCACTGTGTCTAATTGTGTCTCATGATGTGTCTCAATGTGTCTCCCTGTGTCTCATCATGAGTCTCACTGTGTCTCATTGTGTCTCATCATGAGTCTCACTGTGTCTCATTGTGTCTCATTATGTGTCTTTTTGTGTCTCATTGTGTCCTACTGTGTCTCCCTGTGTCTCATCATATGTCTCACTGTGTCCCACTGTGTCTCTGTGTCTCATCATGTGTCTAATTGTGTCTCCCTGTGTCTCATCATGTGTCTCACTGTGTCTCCCTCTGTCTCATCATGTGTCTCCCTGTGTCAAATCATGTGTCTCCCTGTGTCAAATCATGTGTCTCACTGTGTCTAATTGTGTCTCATCATGTGTCTCACTGTGTCTCCCTGTGTCTCATCATGTGTCTCACTGTGTCTAACTGTGTCTCATCATGTGTCTCACTGTGTCTAATTGTGTCTCATCATGTGTCTCACTGTCTCCCTGTGTCTCATCATGTGTCTCACTGTGTCTCATCATGTGTCTCACTGTGTCTCAATGTGTCTTATTGTGTCTCATTGTGTCTCATCATGTGTCTCTTTGTGTCCCACAGTCTGACAGGATGGAGGACCAGAGGTGTTCCCTCCCTGACCTGGATGACGTGGTGGGTTCAGTTCCTGAGGGACAGGAGGCCTTCTTCAGTCTGGTCCAGAGGGTTCAGTCCAGGAGGATGGATGAACAGAGAGCATCACTGCTGCTAACACACTCTGAGGACGGCCACGATCCACACATCAACACACACACAGCAGGCTCCTCCCCCCATCATCATCATCATCATCACTGATGAAGAGCAGGGCCCACAGGAACTGCTCCTGTGTGTCAGACTGTGGAACCCAGTCTGGATCTTTCATCGGGACATTTGAGATTTTTTTAGATGTTTCAGTGAATCAGTAATTCAGACTGTGTCGTCATGGAAACAAGAAAGTGACAATGATAATGGTGAATGCACCCTGAAGGTCTGACCTGAGAACAGGACAGAGGGTTGTGACCGCAGTTTAAGGTTCCTGTAGAATTTGTTTTATGAGAGGTTCCTTGTGACTGATATACCTGACACACCTGACCTTCGTCCTCCTGTCAGGGACACATTGCTCAGAGCAGTGGAGGAAAATGAAGAGGACGGTTATCTGGAATGTTTGGACAGAAACAAGATTTAAAATATTTCAAACATCATCTTTACTCCTGTTCTGAGGAAGGAAATACACTCAACTTGTTTATTACCCCTCAGTGGGCCTAATGAGTCCCTGAACGACTTCCTGTATGAGTCCCTGAATGAGTTCCCAAACAAGTTCCTGAACAAGTTCCCAAACAAGTTCCTGAATGAGTCCCTGAATGAGTTACCATACAAGTTCCTGAATGAGTTCCCAAACTAGTTCCTAAATGAGTTCCTTGATGAGTTCCTAAAGGAGTTCTAGGATGAGTTCCTCAGCGAATTCTGGAACAAGTCTCTGAAGCAGTTCTTGAATGAATTCTTGAGCAACTTCCCTGATGAGTTTCTGAAAGAGTTCCCAAACAAGTTCCTGAATGAGTTCCTGAATGAGTTCCTGAGCTAGTTCCTAAATTAGTTCCTTGATGAGTTCCTAAAAGAGTTCTAGGATGAGTTCCTCAACAAATTCTGGAACAAGTCTCTGAAGCAGTTCCTGAATAAGTTCTTGAACAACTTCCCTGATGAGTTTCTGAATGAGTTCCCAAACGAGTTCCAAAATTAGTTCCTGGGCAAGATCCCGAAGATGTTCCTGAAGGAGCCCCTCAACAAATTCTTGAACAAACTCCTGAGCAGGTTCCTTAATAAATTCCTGAAAAAGTTCTTGAACGAGATCCTGAATAAGACAGCAGCACTTAACAACTAATAACAGCAACAGGATGTTTTATTTTGATGGTACAGATCAGAGAGAACAGACAGACTGCAGATTTGATCTTTGTTTAAAAACTTGAGTATCAGAGTTCTGATTCTCACAGTTCTGGGGCCTAGTTACAGAAAATAATCCTTACTGCTTGTCATGTCCAAAGTTCTGAAGTACAGAAACACAACACCCAGGTGGACGCGCTAATTGCTCGTAAAGGGTCTAGATCAGTCTGTTTTGGGTTTGACATTCTCATTGCCGGAGGCACGGTGGTGTGGTGGTTAGCACTGTCACCTCACAGCAAGAGGGTTGCCGGTTCGATCCCGGGTGTGGGAGCCCTTCTGTGCGGAGTTTGCATGTTCCCTCCGGGCACTCCAGCTTCCTCCCACAGTCCAAAGACATGCAGATCGGGGACTAGGTTAATTGGTGACTCTAAATTGTCTGTAGGTGTGAATGTGAGTGTGAATGGTTGTCTGTCTCTATGTGTCAGCCCTGTGATAGTCTGGCGAACTGTCCAGGGTGAACCCTGTCTCTCGCCCGATGTCAGCTGGGATAGACTCCAGCCCCCCCGCGACCCTCAAGAGGATGAAGCGGTTAGAAGATGAATGAATGAATGAATTCTCATTGGCCTCCATGCTGCTCTCTGCAGTTTACTAGCCTGTTTTCAGGCCGTGTGTGACATTGAAGTGACACAGCAGAGAGCAGAGAAAAATAAAACCAGAGCATCATACTGGTCTAGTGCACAGCTCTGCAGCAGACCAGTATGACTCTCCACTGTCAGTGGGAGAGGAGTCTATGTTAGCAGGTTTTCCAATGTTTAAAAAAAAATCCCACCCATACTCGGACTAGTTTTAGATGAAAGGTGGTGAATCTCAACATCTGGGAGTTGGTGTTGTTCCCCTTCTTCAGCTTCACAGCCGTACAGACACATTTTCATCAGTTCCTTTAACGTTAGGATGTACGGAGTCTTTACCGTCCTGATTTAAGATTCCTAACCTGAGAAGCTTGTCAGTTCTGTACGAGCTGAATTCCTGTTCTGACCTAAGACAGTTTTAGTTTAAGATTTGTTTTTCTACACGCAGTCAGGAAACATGTTTCTGTGACACCAACAATCCAAATGTCTTCCTGAACTGAGAAATGATTTCAGACTGATGAAGTTTCTGTAACGACGCCGTCAGACCTCATGATGAGATGAAGCGTGTTTGTTTTTTTTATGTGTGAGATTGCTGGCTGCACAACAAATTGCCCCTCGGGGATAATAAAGTTTTCTTTGACCTTTGACCTTTGATTCCCAAGCGCGGCACTGCTGCTGCTCACCGCTCCCTCAGGATGGGTCAAATGCGGAGAACAAATTTCACACACTCAGGTGTGTGACAATCAGTGGAACTTTAATCTTAATCTAGGTGTCATGTTTAAAACCACAGAGAAGTTGTCTCGACACGCTGTAACTGCATCTGACTGATGTCAGCTGATTCCGCCCCTCCAGACTGCAGACGGAGGTTTCTGTTTCTCACAGAGAGGTTTTTCTTACTTCTTGTCGTCCGACTGTTTTCAGGACGTAAAATGGATTTTATGTTTTTTCTTCATGTGATGGACTGAACAGGCGTGTTCAGTGTCAGTGTTTTTGGTCTCCAGACGGCTCGCCACTGTGTGATGTCATACGTAAAGAAGATATCCTGTGATGAGACATTTATCTTCTTCTCTGAAACTCCATGACGACCAGTGAGGATGTTTGTTTGTCCCGTAGCTAGTGTCTCTGTCTTTAGAGAGGATAACACGTTACTGATCCTACTGATCTATTAAACATCAGATTTGATTCTGACCCACAGACGAAGAACTGAACTGAAACACGACTTATTTCTTAACCTGAATATTTCACATTATGCATCTGAAGAGTTGAATTTGTAATGAACTGAAACTTTGAATAAAAATCTTTGTGCATTTTTAGGTTTATGACTAAAATCACAGTTGATCATTTAGTTAAACGACAGGAGATCTGAATGTACCTGAAGTGTGTGAAGTAAAAGTCCTCATGGTTAAGGTGAGATATAATAATGTAATTATTGATCCTCACAGGGGAAACTCTGTCACTGCAGCAGCTCACTCACTCACACACACACACACACACACACACACACACACACACACACACACAGATAAATCAATATTCGGTTCAATAAAACTTTATTTATCCTGAAGTGCTTGTCCCAGAGAACGCTTCAAATACAGGAAGTGAATCTGAGTGACGTGAACTCGTCTATCTTATTAACCTGCCATCTCAGGTTCCCATAACGATAGAGGGAAGATTCAACCTTTACCTCCTCTTCGCCAGCCTTCATCTCTTCCTCCTCCTCCTCCTCCTCCTCCTCCTCCTCCTCCTCCTCCTCTGAAGCTTCGTGGGGATTTCAGGTCTCACTCAGTCCAAGCTGTGATGTTGGAGGCTCATCAGCTGATCTCTGGTGTGGAGCCCTGACTTGACTCCACCAGGACAGGATGGAGGTCCGACACAATAAACGTATGAAGCCATGTTGTCATAAATGTACCTGACCACACTGCTACAGGACGACCAACAGACGACTGTAAAGACAACATGACTAAGAGGAAACAAGGCCATAAAGACACAAGACGACGAAGAGCGACTCTGACAGGCTGCCGGGGGAGACAGCGTCAGAGTAGAGTGAGGTAAGAGGTTTATACAAAATACATTTATTTATATACTCTCGGCCATTCTGGATGTACTCGGTCATTCTGGATGTCACTAACTCGGCTTCTTCTCCGGAGCCTTTGTGCTCCACTGTCTCTCAGATTAACTCATATCACAGCGGTGCCTGGACAGCGTGACGTGTGTGGTTGTGCTGCTGCCGTGGTCCTGCCAGATGCCTCCTGCTGCTGCTGCCATCATTAGTCATTAGTCATACTTCTACTGTTATTATACACATATGACTATTGTCACACATGTATACTGTCAGATAATAATACATACTTTCAACATATTGTACCACAGTAGCCAGAACTATAACTATAATATTATTACTTTCATTAATGTTGTTGTAAGCTACTGTCATTACCTGCATCTCTCTCTCTCTCTCTCTCTCTCTCTCTCTGTCTCTCTCTCTCTGTGTCTCATTGTGTCATACGGATTACTGTTAATTTATTATGCTGATCTGTTCTGTTACGACATCTATTGCACGTCTGTCCGTCCTGGAAGAGGGATCCCTCCTCAGTTGCTCTTCCTGAGGTTTCTACCTGTTTTTTTCCCCGTTAAAGGGTTTTTTTGGGGAGTTTTTCCTGATCAGCTGTGAGGGTCATAAGGACAGAGGGATGTTGTATGCTGTAAAGCCCTGTGAGGCAAATTGTGATTTGTGATATTGGGCTTTATAAATAAAATTGATTGATTGATTGATATAAAAACTGAAATGAACCAGCAATGAAATCAGAATATAAGCTAGAGTCAGAAATGTGACAGATCTCTGAACTCATCAAACACTGTAAAGCTTTGGAAACAGCTTCACAAAATAAATGTGTCACATGACCTCATCTGACAGGAAGTAAATGTCAGGTTCACATAATATTTGTTGTTGTTTGGGCATTTAATTCTGTCATATGAACATCAAAACATCAAATACACTTTTCACTATTTACTATTACTATTCAAAGTAAAAATCTAATTTTAAATTTAATTTGTTAAATTTCAATGAACTATGAAAAATAAATGTGGTGAGCTGAGGTTTCTCAACAACTCTGAAACAGGAAGTGCTCTTTACTTCCCCTTTGACAGCTTTCTGTCAGACCCTCTGATGTCATCACTGTGTTTACGACTGAACTTTGACCTACCACATCAACTGTGACATACAGAAACATTCATCACTATGTGATGTCACTGATTTACAACACATTTAAACACAGTGCATGCTGGGAAACCGCCCATTCAGACCCAACACGCCACATGTTAATGACAGTGATGTTTATTGGTCTTAAACTAATTAGGTGAAATCAGCTTCATGAAGTTCAGTCACATGAACTCATGTCCCTGCTGAGACGAGGTGTGATCGATCAGATCAGCTGTTACCTATCAGATATTGATCAGCTGTGAGCATCTGTTCTCTCTGACTTTAATAAGAACATTTAAGAACCACATTTAGTTCCTCTTCTGTTCTCTGACAAAAACCTGCAGGAACCTCAACAAGTCCTTCAACAAGTCCTTCATCCCTGTCTTGACCTGCTGGAGAGGAGTCAAAGAACTTAGTTACATTTCAAAGAACAGAAACTGGGTCAGAGTGAGACACCCCCCCCCCCCCCCCCTTCCTGCTGCGCTTTAGGGCGCCCTGCGCATGCGCTGATGAAGAACAGGAAGTAAACAAGCAGCGTGCCTCGTTCAGGCCGCGTGCAGCCGCAGAAACAAACAGACGGTGAGTCAATAAATATATCAAATATGTAAAATATCCGGGTTCATGTCTGGATTCAGGGCCAGGACCAGACTCCCGCTCCGATTATCGAGTCTGCTCCCGGCTCTGGTTCCGGGTCTCCTCTGAGAGCCGGTCTTATCTCCGGCTCTGGTCTCGTGGTGTTGTCCCGGTGGTTTCAGAGAGAGACTCGGTACCAGAGTCCGCAGAGAGATCACTGAGATGTTTTGTTGAGGGTCCGGGGTCAGGTCTGGGCTCTAGGGCTGGGCGATAAATCGATTTTATCGATTAATTCGAATTTGCAGTTTAGGCCGATTTGTTTTAATGAAAATCGAGTTCGTATTTAAAACCCGCCACCGCCGCTCCACGCTGGGCTCCCGTAGTTCAGAGTGGGCTCACCCCCCCCGCGCGCTTAATACACAAACAACATGGCAGCGAGCGCTGAAGAACTCGTTCCCTTTCTTGAGAACGAGGCAACTTTTGTGTGTGTGTGTGTGTGTGTGTGTGTGTGTGTGTGTGTGTGTGTGTGTGTGCGCGCGTGCGCGCGCGCTTCAGGGCCAAACTCCGCCGTGCGCGACACAGAGCAGAGGAGGATTTTAGACGCGCACCGTGTAGGGACATAAATGACATGCCGTTGTGTAAATAAGATGAGTAAGTGTTACCAACGCCAAGCTGGCAGACCTGAACCGTAGTAAAGGCACCTCCGAAGACCATTAGATCCTTTAGCTTGTGTTAGCTCGTTGTGGCAACAACACATAAACAACGGGACTTCGTCTGCGTTAAAGAACGGCACTTTATTTTCAGCACTGCAGGGATGATGCACAGCCTCTCTCATCACTGTCTGATGTTTACATAGAGGGAAATAACTCAAAAACAGCATGCAGAACCGAGTAGGCTTCTTCACTGTGGCTGCTCGATGTAGACAACACAGCACATGCCTCACTTTCTTCCTGGGGCGCATCCGTCTGACGTCACACACCACACCCGGCGCACTAACGTCTCATACCTCCTACATCAACTACATCACATACACACAAGTCGCACACATCAGGCTCAGCCTGTAACATAAGGCTATTGAGTTTGTTTAATAAAAGGACAAGGTATAGACCTGTTCTATAGGAAAGGTAACCTTAAATGACTTCTGTTGTGATCCAATATGATGGTAGGGGAAACACTGCTGTATGATAAGAAAGGGGTCCGGTGGAAAGCGATCACAGATGCAGTTGCCATGTATATTGCAAGAGATATGGCGCCCATATATAGGCTACTGTGGAAAAGCTGGGGTTTATTCACATGCTGAAAGCTTTGGACCCCAGGTATGTGCTACCAGGCCGCAAATATGGGGCGGCAGTAGCTCAGGGGGGAACCGGAGGGTCGCTGGTTCGAGTCCCCGTCTGGACCAAATATGGAGCGTGGACTGGTGGCTGGAGAGGTGCCAGTTCACCCTCTGTGCACTGCCGAGGTGCCCTTGAGCAAGGCACGGAACCCCCCCCCCAACCGCTCGGGGCGCCTGACCAAAGGGCAGCCCCCTCACTCTGACATCTCTCCACTTTGTGCATGTATAGGTCCTGTTTGTGCATGTGTGTGTCTTTCAGACCTGTGTGTAATTGACAAGCAAGAGTGAAAACACTGAATTTCCCCTCAGGGGGATTAATAAGGAAATAAACTTATATATATATTATTTTCTCTTTAACTAAGGAGGGGAAAAAATCGATTTAAATCATGAATTGGATTTTTTGTGAAAAAATCAGAGATTTTTTTTTAGGCCATATCGCCCAGCCCCACTGGGCTCAGTGGTTCAGGTCTGGGCTCAGTGGTCCGGGTCACTGACTGTTGTCTGGTCTGTGTGTTTGTTTTGTTCAGGGTTCTGTGGTAAAGGTTCTCCTGAGGTCTGTAAGAAACCAGTCTTATCACGTCCACTAACAGAACCACAGCAGTTCGGGTTCAGGTCTGGGTTACAGAACCACTGCTGAACTGTTCTCTGAAGAACGATTGACACAGAGAAGAACAGTCTGATTTTACCCTTCTCTGTCTGAGAACACAGAGAACCATCAGATCCATCAGAACCAGATGATCAGTGAGTTAATAAACACAAACAGAACCTCAGAACAATAAACCGAGAAGAGTCAGAACCAGACACTACAGGTCTTTTCATCAGGAGAACAGATCCTGCAGAACAAACGTCATACAGTCTGTCTCTATACTTTTTATTCAACTGAGAAACTTTTACAAATGAACTCTGTAAATTAAATTTAATAACTGAATTTAATTATTTGGATTTTTATTTCAATAACATGTTCTGTAGGATCTGTTCTCCTGATGAAGGGACCGTAGTGTCTGGTTCTGACTGTTCTGTTCATTGTTCTGAAGTTCTGTCAGTGTTCATTAACTGAGCCTCACTGATCATCTGGTTCTGGTGGCTCTCAGACAGAGTAGGGTAAAATCAGATCTGCTGCTCAGTCTGTACGCTGCTACGCTACATCAGTCTGTACTGTATACGCTGTCTGTATGCTGCTACGCTACATGGGTCTTTTCTGGCAACAATTAAATCGTAGGCAACTGGACTTTGATTTTGTCTAGAAGACGTTTCGCCTCTTATCCAAGCGGCTTCATCAGTTCTCAACGCATCAGTCTGACTAGTCTGACAAACAGTGGAGTAAGACTCAGGTTTTTAACCTCTGTGGAGGTGTACACCCACCACCCTCATAAGACAATACTTCGTTAGTGGAGTTTTACTGGACCATTGTTTGGGTCAGGTGAGTCACACTAGTGAACGACAGTCGTTAGGAGTGAGTGGGGCCACTGGTGAGCAACAGTCGTTAGGCATGATGTGTGGTTACCAGTGAACGACTGTCGTTGAGTTTCTTTGAGCCACTTAAGAATATCCACGGACTTATCACTGTACATTTTGGGTCGGATACCCTCAAAACAGTGCGAGAGTATGAAAGGTTGGCTCGGAAAGTTGCGGATCACAGAAACTACCCTCAAGTGGCTCATAGAAACTCAACGACAGTCGTTCACTGGTAACCACACATTATGCCTAACGACTGTTGCTCACCAGTGGCCCCACTCATTCCTAACGACTGTCGTTCACTAGTGTGACTCACCTGACCCAAACAATGGTCCAGTGAAACTCCACTAACGAAGTATTGTCTTATGAGGGTGGTGGGTGTACACCTCCACAGAGGTTAAAAACCGGAGTCTTACTCCACTGTTTGTCAGACTAGTGAGGACTAGTCAGACTGATGCGTTGGGAACTGATGATGCCGCTTGGATAAGAGGCGAAATGTCTTCTAGACAAAATCAAAGTCCAGTTGCCTACGATTTAATTGTTCCCAGAATGGAATTGACCTGGATAAATGAGAATATCCACAGACCTACATGGATCGCTACGCCTGTACACTGCTACGCTACATCAACGCTGGTCTGTACAGGGTCTGTACACTGCTACGCTACATGTACACTGGCTGTTGCTACGTCATAACGCTACATCAACAACACATCAGTCTGTACACTGCTACAAATGCTACAAAACTGGCTACGCTAGTACACTACAATTAGTCGTACACTGCTACGCTACATCTGGTACAATTCATACACTGTCAGTCTGTACACTGCTACACTACAGTATGCTGCTATGCTACATCGGTCTGTACACTGCTACACTACATCAGTCTGTACTGCTACACTACCTGTACACTGCTACATCAGTCTGTACACTGCTACGCTACATCAGTCTGTACGCTGCTACGATACAACCTGTACACTGCTACGCTACATCTGCTACGCTACATGGGCTACGCTACATGTCTGTACACTGCTACACTACATGGGTCTGTATGCTGCTATGCTACATGGGTCTGTACGCTGCTACGCTACATCAGTCTGTATGCTGCTATACTACATTGAAATGAGACAGGAGGACGCAGTGAGACAGGAGACACAGTGAGACACGAGGACACCTTTAACCTGAACTTTGTTTCTTCTTTTACAGCTTCAACAACAAACTGATCAACAGCATCAAGTCTGCACCTCCTCCATCACTTCCTCCTCCTTCTGTCATGAGTCCTCCTGCAGATTGTCTCTCCCCTCAGAAGAAGAAGAGGAGGAGGTCAGAGATGGAGGAGTGTCCCACACCTGTGGACATCGAAACACCTGAGAAAGCAGAAAAGAAGAAGAAGAAGACGAGAGAGAAAGAGGAGGACAGTCTTCACCCTCCTCCTCCTCCTCCTGCTGATGTGAGCAGCCCGGAGAAGGAGGAAAAGAGGAAGAAGAAGAAGAAGAAGAGAATGGAGAGGCAGGAGGAGGAGGTGAAGGAGGAGGTGCAGGACACCGCAGAAACCAACAGCAGCAGAAAAGAAGAAGAAGGAAGAACCACAAGGAAGGGCAGGGTGAGGAGAGCATCGCCATGGTAACAACAGACCATAACCACAGAGAGACAGACGACATTGCCACGAAGAAAAAGAAGACGAAAGAAGAGAGTGTGGAGCAAGTGAATGTCACAGGAAGGAGAGAAGAAGAAGAAGAAGAAGAAGGAGAGAGGAGAGAAAGTGATGTCACAGGAAGGAGGGACTGTAGGAGAGAAGGAGAGAGGGAAGGAGAGGAGAGGAGCAAAAGAGAAGGTGGGAGAGACGAAGAAGAGGACTGACAGGAGGAGGAAGAGAAGGAGTGAAGAAGAAAAGAGGAGCTGAAGGAGGGGAGCAGTAAGTTCTTCTGTTTATTATTTTGATTGTTATTAATGTAACTTGTTGTCGCAGTGAAACAGCTGAAAGAAAACTTCTGAGATGTCAATAACGTCAGATATTCTGTTTACAAAGTTTTAAGTCTCAAAGTTACGATAAAGAAGTTTAAATGTTAGAAGAAAAGGAGTCTGCATTAACAGTGTCCATTATTAGATGATACAGTTGTAATGTTACATAAAGACATAACATCGTAAGAGAAAATCGTAACATAAAATACAGTCATAATGTTGTAAGATAAATAAGTCGGAATGTAAAATAATGTCTTAATATTGTGGGATAAAGTGGTTACAGAAAAGTCGTAATATTGTAAGATACATTTGTAACATTAAGATAAAGTTGCAATGTAAGATAAAGTGTAAACATTGTAAGATGTACAATAAAAATCGTATTGTAATATTAAAGTTGTCACTTAAAAAAAGTCAAAGTTGTAACATAAAATAAAGTCTTAACATTTTAAGGTGAAGTTGTAAAGAAAGACAAACATTGTAAAGTTTAAGATAGAGCCATAAAATTGTGAGATACATTCGTCACATTTTGGGAAGAAGTTGTAATAAAGTAGCGGTAACGTTGTAAGATAAAAGTCATAATGTGGTACGATACAGTCGTAGTGTTTTGAGATAAAGTCTAAAAGTTAGTCGTGATGTTGTGAGATTAAGATAAAACTTGTAGTGTTACATAAAGTCTTAACATTGTAAGATCAAAGCCATAATGTTGTATGATACATTTGTAACAGTTTGAGATAAAGTTTTAAAAAAAGACAGTTGTAACGTAAGATAAGTCACGATGTTGTACGATACAGTCATAGTGTTTTCAGATAAAGTCATAACATCGTAAGAAAGAAGTTGTATCGTAAAAGTCGTTTGTGGTCCAATCATTGCGCAGTGTTTCTCTGGTCCAATCATAGCTCAGTGTTAACAGTGTATTTCCTGTGATGTCAGAGTGGACTGGGCATCGTTAAAGGAGCTTCAGGAGTTTGTTCCAGGCGTGGAGAAGAAATCAGCTGATCAGATCAACAAACTGCTGAGAGATACGACCTGCAGCGCTTCAAAGCACTTGAAACAACAAGTGTACAAATACTGTAAACAACAAGGTAACTTTGAAACCTATACTGTAAACAACAAGGTCAAATACTGTAAAACAACGCAGGTGCCGATACTGTAACAACGGGTACCTATACTGTAAAACAACGAGGTACCTATACTGCAAACAATGAAGTACCGATACTGCAAACACAAGGTACCTATACTGTAAACCACGAGGTTAACGGGGTACCGAACTGTAAACACAGGTACCGTACTGTAACACCAGGTGCCGATACTGCTGAGATACACTTCATGCGCTTCAAGCACTTTGAAACAACAAGGTCAAATACTGTAACAACAGGTACCTATAACTGTAAACAACAAAGGTAACAAATACTGTAAACAACCAGGTGCCGATACGTAAACAACGAGGTACATATACTGCAAACAACGAAGTACCGATAAGGGCAAACACAAGGTCCCCACTATACTGTAAACAACGAGGTAACGAGGTACCGAACTGGTAAACAACAGGTGCCGAGACCTGTAATGAGTACCTATACTGCTAACAACAAGGTAACTGTAACACGAGGTACCACTGTGTACCTATACTGTAGAGGGTGATACTGTGTACTGTACAAGGTACTGTGTGCCGTGGGGGTACCTATACTGCAAACAACGAGTATACTACGAAGTACCGATACTGCAAACAACAAGGTACCTATACTGTAAACAACAAGGTAACGAGGTACCGAAACTGTAAACAACAGGTACCTATACTGTAAACAACGAGGTACCGATACTGCAAACAATAAGGTACCAATACTGTAAACAACGAGTACTGTAACAACCGATACTGTTACAACGTACCTATACTGTAAATAACGATGCTGTAAACAAGTAAGTAAACAATAAGGTACATACCGATACTGTAAACAACAGGTACCGATACTGTAAACAACGAGGTACGATACTGCAGACAACGAGGTAATACTGCAAACACGTACCGATACTGTAAACAACAGGTACGATACTGTAAACATCAAGGTAACGAAGTACTGAGGTACCGATACTGCAAACACGAGGTACCTATACTGTAAACATCAAGGTACCTATACTGTAAACAATGAGGTACGTACCGATACTGTAAAAACAACAGGTACGATAGTGTAAACAACAGGTACGATACTGTAAACATCAAGGTAATGAGGTACTGAGGTACCTATATTGCAACAACAGGTACCTATACTGTAAACAATGAGGTACATACCAATACTGTAAACAACAGGTACCGTACTGTAACACAACGAGGTACCTATACTGCAAACAACGAGGTACCTATACTGTAAACAATGAGGTACGTACCTATATGTTACAAACAGGTACCGATACTGCAAACAACGAGGTACCTATACTGCAAACAAACGAGGTACCTATACTGTAAACAATGACGTGCCGATAGTATAAACAATGAGGTGCTGATACTGTAAACAACGAGGTGCTGATACTGGTAAACAATGAGGTACCGATAGTGTAAACAACGAGGTAACGAGGTACCGAAACTGTAAACAAACAGGTACCAATACTGTAAACACCAGGTGCCGATACTGTAAACGAGGTACTATACTGCTACAACAAGGTACCTATACTGTAAACAACGAGGTACCGATACTGCAAACGTACCAAACAACGTACCGATACTGGTACCGATACTGTGTAACACCGGGGTACCTATACTGTGTGTACCTATACTGCAAACAACAAGGTACCTATACTGTGTACCGATACCTATACTGTGTACCTATACTGTGTAAACAACGAGGTACCCGTGTACGTACCGATACTGTAAACAACAGGCCGATACTGTAAACAACTACTGTAACATCACGAGGTAGGTACCGATACTGCAAACAATGAGGTACCCTGTACAGGTACGATACTGTAAACAATCAAGGTAACGAAGGTACCTATACTGCAAACAACGGTAACAATGAGGTTAAACCGATACTGTAAACGTACCGATACTGGTACGATACTGAGGTAACGAGGTACTGAGGTACCTATACTAGGTACCTATACTGTAAACAATGAGGTACATACCGATACTGTAAACTACAGGTACCGATACTGCAAACAACGAGGAACCTATACTGCAAACAACGAGGTAACGATACTGTAAACAATGAGGTGCCGATAGTATAAACAATGAGGTGCCGATACTGTAAACAATGAGGTGCCGATAGTGCAAACAGCGAGGTAACGAGGTACCTATACTTTAAACAATGAGGTACGTACCGATACTGTAAACAACAGGTACCGATAATGTAAACAACGAGGTGTCAATACTGTAAACAATAAGGTCATTATGAGGACAATTCTTGAACTACTGCGTGTTCACCTGTCCTTCGTCCTCCAGGTGTGTCTTTGCGTCGGGGGCGGTGCTCTCAGGAAGAGAATCAGCGAATCAGAGAGAACGTGGCAGACTTCCTGGCTCTGACAGGCATCAGCTCGGCCAATCAGCTTCTGTTTCCTCAGAGGTACAAAGATCAGGAGGTAGAGATTAAGAAGCTGAGAGCACGACATCACTTCCTGGAGAGAATCGGTACGTAAAGAAACACAAACATCATGATTGGTGTGTGTGTGTGTGTGTGTGTGTGTGTGTTTGTGTGTAGTACTGCTGTGTGTGCGTGTGTGTGTGTGTGTGTGTGTGTGTGTGTGTGTGTGTGTGTGGTGTGTGTAGTGCTGCAGTGTGTGTGTGTAGTACTGCTGTGTGTGTGTGTGTGTGTGTGTGTGTGTGTGTGTAGTACTGCAGTGTGTGTGTGTGTGTGTGTGTGTGGTGTGTGTGTGTATGTATGCATGTAGTATTGCAGTGTGTGTGTGTGTGTGGTGTGTGTATGTAGTACTGCTGTGTGTGTGTGTGTGTGTATGCATGTAGTATTGCAGTGTGTGTGTAGTACTGCAGTGTGTGTGTGTGTGTGTGTGTATGTATGCATGTAGTATTGCAGTGTGTGTGTGTGTGTGTGTGTGTGTGTGTAGTACTGCAGTGTGAGTGTGTAGCACTGCTTTGGCCCTGTCTGAAACAAAGTTCTAATAAAACTTAACCCCATGAATGAAGACTGTCAGTAGTTACTAATATAACCTCCATACATTAATCAATTTTCTGTCTCTCTGTGTCCGTCCAGCCGAGGGGGATTCCTCGCACGTGCCATCAAGTTCACACAAGAGCCAAAAGATTTATTGACGACAGGAACCACATGGGAAGGTCAGAGGTCAAACTGATTATGAGTCTGTTTCTGTACTCAGACAAAAACATTCTGTGATCTATCTGTGGAACCCTCTGTGTCTCCACATCCTGACTATGTGTTCTCTGTATGTTCATGTTCTACCTGTGGTTGTCCTGTTCCAGGTACTCAGAGGAGGAGGTGCGTTCTCTGACTGAAAAGCAGAATCTCCACGGCAACGACTGGAGGAAGATCTCTGAGAAGATGGATCGCAGCGTGTACTCTTTACAGAAACGCTTCGTCAGCATCGGTAAACACCCAGAACCTGAGGTTCAGGTTACAGCACTGTCGACGTCTTTATTCAGATGAGTTCTCTGCAGCTGTCACAGTAACCTGACCCTCACCTGTGTCCATCCAGCTGTAGGTCGCGGTTCGTGGAGTCCAGACGAGGAGTCCAGGTTGAAGCAGGCTCTGAAGGCCCACCTGGAGGTTCTGGTCCAGCAAAGCTCTACTGGTCCTGGTCTGAGCAGAGACCAGCTGTGTAACAATCTGCCCTGGAAGGAGATCAGTCAGCAGGTCGGGACCAGGTCCTGGAGCCAGTGTCGACTCAAGTGGTCAGTACACCTGCTGGGTTTCCTGCTATACTGGTAGTGGTACTGGTACTCATTCTGATACTGTAGGGTGTCCAGGTGTTCATTTGTTCAAGTTTCCAGTTCTTCAGTTGTCCAGGTGTCCAAGTGTGATGTCTGTGTGTCCTTCAGGTTCTCCCTCTTGAAGTCCAAACTGTCTTCAGGTGTCAGCACCTTCAACAGAGGACCTGAAGGACTTCAGGCTAAAATCCACCTCATCAACACGTAAGACAGCCTTTCACAATAAAAGCTCTGTTTCCTGTGGACATGGACAGGATATAACACATAGGTCCGAAAGCATGTGGACAGTGTGTCTCAGACAGCCTGGAGACCCTTAAAGGGACAGTTCAGATGTTTGACCTGTGGCATGATACACTGCTGTGCTCACTCGTAAGAACAGACGTTCTAAGGCTAAGAAAAAGTAGTGCCAGAGGAGTGTCACACAGTGTGGACAAACTGATGGTGATTTTATAAGGTGTCTAAAACGTGTCTTATTGTTGCTCCGCCCACAGCAGGAGATAACC
This sequence comes from Epinephelus coioides, assembly GCA_900536245.1. Classification (NCBI taxonomy): domain Eukaryota; kingdom Metazoa; phylum Chordata; class Actinopteri; order Perciformes; family Serranidae; genus Epinephelus; species Epinephelus coioides. Next base: position 170,972 of record UNPE01001268.1, on the reverse strand, counting down.
GCTGTCTTCTCTAGGACACACACCAACTACAAAATATCTGAACTGTCCCTTTAATTCATCCTTCATTAATGATTAATGTGATGTCACTGGTCATGTGATTACAGCTCCGTGTGGTTTAAACGTGTCATCCTGTCAGGTACGATGATGATGATGATGATGATGAAGACAAAGTAACTGTCTGTTTCAGGCTGTACAACATGCAGGTGAACGACATGGCTGACATCGACTGGGACGAGGTCGCTCACACCATCGGGTGAGTAAACGCAGGATTGTATTTTGTTTTCTGACAGTGATGACGATGATGATGAAGATGACGACATTAGTACTGGTGTCCTGATAGTAGTACTCATGTGTCCTGACAGTAGAACCATGTCCTGACAGTAGTACTGGTACATGTGTCCTGACAGTAATGTGTCCTGACAGTAGACATGACAGTACTGGTACACACAACTGTGTCCTGACAGTAGTACACATGTGTCCTGACAGTAGTGGTGACAGTAGTACCCTGACATGACACAACGTAACCACGTGTGACCGTCCTGACAGTAGTACTAACAGTCCTCCTGTGTTGTTGTGTTGCAGTAACGTGACTCCGTTGTGTGTACAGAAAAGTTTCCACAGACTGAAAGTTTCCAGAGTTCCCAATTGGACCAGTTTATCCTACGGAGGTACCCACTACTCGAGTAACCAATTACTCACTACTACTACAGTAATCTATTACTCACTTCTACAGTAATTTATTACTCATTACTACAGTAATCTATTACTCACGACTACAGAATGTGGTACTATAGTAATCTATTACTCACCGCGACAGTACTCTGTTACTTAGTACTTCATTATTCACTACTTCAGTACTCCATTATTCACTACTACAGTACTCTATTACTCACTACTGCAGTACTCTGTTACTCAGTACTATAGTATTTCTCAGTGTGTAATGAAGTACCTTATGAAGTAATTAAAGTATTAACTTAAGTACTCTGATGAATCAAAGATACTCCGCTCTACAGACAGTGTTTAATGAATGTTGATGTAATGTGTGATGTCACTCCCTGTCTGCTCAGAGATCGTGGACTTCCTGCAGCTGAGGGTGGTTCCCGTCCTGAAGGAGAAGCTGAGGAGGCTCAGTAGGGAGGAGGAGCAGGAGGCGGCGCACAGCGACACCAGCTACCTGCTGTCTGACATCATCGGCTCGCAAGATGGAGAGGACGACTTCATAGAGGTGGACAACAGTCAGCTGACCTCCGGCCAATCAGGACGAAGACGCCTGTAGAGAACAGCAGGCCCCGCCCCTTCTTCAATGTGATTGGCTGGCTTCCTGTCAGAGTGTGGATGTGCACCGTTATCACGCTGGTGTATGCCTGCGATATGAGGTAGCAGAGTCCTAACAGTTAAGAGAGCCGACAGATCTGCTGTGGCGAAAGCAGCGTTGATGTCACCATGATCACATGACCCACACAGACACGTCGGACAGCGAGGTGATGATGTCATTTGGACTGATGTTAAATCAGATTGGGACGTTTCTGTTCGTACGAGTGAAACTTTGTCTGCTGGTGACACCACACCTTTTTGTAATCAGCTGACGGGCACCTGTTCACCGCCGCCAGCTGCCACACTTCCTGTAAACTGCTCCCCTGACCCTTACTGCTCCAAGAGATAAACGGAACTCTGACATGGAGCTGTTGAACGAACTCAACAAACTTTTATTTTGAAAGTCTTGATTAATTTGTGCTGATTTGGTTTTCTAATTAAATATTTACTTCCTGTTTCCTGTCTGAGCCTCTGTCAATCACCCACTCATCACTGATCAATACATCATTGAGATTCAGCATTGTTAATTAACTTTTGAACTGACCAATAAGATTTAAGGTGTAAAAATAAGGTGTTTATCTGTATCAGTTTAAAAGCCCTTAGATATAGACCTCATTAAATACTCATTTGACATCCCATAATATATCCCTTAACCATTCCCTTAATAACAGAACTTTTAATGACTGAATGAGCAAAGTTAAGGCTTAAGTTTCTTAAAGGTAAAAAGTTAAGGGACTCTCATCAAAGGGAAACTTACCAACTGACTTACCCGATTTTGATCCGCTGGATCTGGATGAGCCATTTGAATTTGATGAGCGCCCGTATTTATTTGAACACTGAGTGTTACATGTACACGGACGCAGAGCTCATTGAAACTGAAGAGTGGACGAGGAGAGAGAGGGAGCAGCAACAGGCAGAGGATCATGTCTGAATCCAGCTAAAGGTAAACACACACGTTCATTTCTCCTTTCCGTTATGTTGTCAGATAATTATACTAACAATCCGAGCCTATCTGTGTGAAAAAATGCACTTTTAGTGGACGTATTTTGACGTTGTTTGAAGCTGTCTGAGTGCCCTATTATTTAATATAGCGCGCACTCACGGGCTGCAGGCAGGTCAGCCCTAGCTTCGTACTGGAGAAATGTCACATATTGAACATCCTATCACTCATTTAGACAAAAGGAGATCAGAAAATAGGGCCCAGGTTGAAAAAAAACACATTAGTTCCCCTTTCATCAGATTTAGGTTAGATTAATGGAGTTTATTAAGGGATTATTTATTATTATTTTCTGCATCAGCTGAGAGTTAGAACCCCTTAAGCCTGTCAAAGTACAATAACAGATACCTTAACTTCTCCAAAGGCAAAGGTGAGCTGTGGGGTTAATGGATTATCTGCAGAGTTTAAGGGGGAAGTGAGATTTAAGGCCCAAATGTGATTGATCAATGAATGAATGAATGAAAACCCTTAAAGTGAAAACAGGTTAAGAGTTTTTATCTACAGAAGACTTAAAGACGAACAGCAATCAATGACAGCTGATCATTATTTATTGATCATCTTTAATCACAATTATCTCTGAAATATCAAATATGATAATATACAAACATGATGATATCACACGGTCACATGATGATGCTGTCCAGCAGGCGTCTCGCAGGAAACACGTTGGCTTCTTTGAGTAAAGACACATCAGGAATAATCAATAATGTTAATACTGTTCGTAGTTTCTGTTCCCACAGTAAAAGTTGTGGATGGTACCAACAGAAGCGTTCCTTAGCGTCCCCATGTTTAGTCCCCCCTCTGTTGGGGTACCTAGCACACAGATCTGGTACTAAAAGGTGGAGCTAGAAACCCTGCAGTCTGATTGGTCAGTAGAGGACGCTCACTCTGGTTTTATGTAACCTCTGTTCATACATCAGTAAACTACAACTATAAAATGAAAGAGAAAAAATAACTTCATTCACTGGGCCGACTGCCGGCAACTTTTAAGGTGGAACGTTAACTTGTAATGTTACTCAATGCATGAGTTGATGACGTGAATCCATCAGCACACCTTAAATTTCACTGTGACAACTTTGACCATCACTTTAGTTTTTATATGACACACACTTTTAGTAATGACTTTAAAAATATAGATTAATTTGGAGCGGATTATGTGAAGGTCATATATTCTAATCCTCACTTCCTGTGGGCTACAGCAACACTAAACCCCTGAGCTTGCCTGAGAAGGACTAAATGCACAAAGCTGCTATTTTAAATATCCCATGGAGAGAGACTCTCACTGCAGCCTGTTCTATTTTGTTGTGAAAATGTGGGCGTGCAGCCTCGTTCTGTGGACGATAAACCAGGTGCAGACTTCCATCTGTGTCACCGCTGATGAGGAAATACAGCGAGTGCTGGACGGAGCAGTGAGTGACAACAACCCCGCCCACATTTAAGAGGACTGTCTGAACACACCGAGGGTCTAGGTACCATGTCTGAAGGCTTACTGCTGGTTCTAGAAGGTTTGGTGTAGACGAGGTTTAACTGGTGGTGATTTAGACTCACAGGTGCAGTGCATTGTGGGTAATGTATCTATCTGGCAGTGATGGCCTGCAGGCTGCTGGTCCTCTTCATGATGTTTGGGACAAACTGAAGTCCTGATGCTCGTTCGATGGTTTCTATGGGAACCAGGAAACGCTCCAGAGGAACCTTCTCATCCACTGGTTCATTGGGTAAAACATACGACCGAAGCTCCACCCCCCTGCCGTCCATCTGCTCCAGGATCACCACCTGACGATACACAGGACAGGACCATCGCCATCGTCACCATCATCACTGTCATCATCATCACCATCACCAACATCAGACAGGTGGACTCACCTTGAAGAAGTGCGTTGGCACGGCAACATGGTTTCGTCCCAACACCTGATATCGAACGTAGAGTTTCCCGTCAGCCTCCTGCCTGAAACACACACACACACACACACACACCTGCTGATGTCACTCTGTAGCCCCGCCCACACCGCATTCAGACACCTCAGAAGAAGAGTCAGAGTGTCACCTGGGCAGGTAGAGCGGCCCCGTGCACACGTACACGTTCAGGTAGGATTTGGTCAGAGAGCGACACAACTTCTCCAGATTGTTCCAGGTGTTCTGGTTCAGGTGAGGGTTCTAAACACGGAACACACAGGACGTTAACACACCTGCAGACTGGTGTGTGTGTGTGTGTGTGTGTGTGTGTGTTTTACCTGCGGTGCAATGTTGCTCAGGTAGAAGGTGTCGTCCATGGCTTTCTGACTCCACTTGTGATTGGCTGCAGCTGCCAGGTGTCCTCTGTCGAAGCCACTCCCCCTGTAGTCGGCATTGGTTGCTCTGTGGAACACGTGCACGCTGTGCGGGGGGTGGAGTCAGGTTTAAATAAAGATTAAATGTCCTGTCTGACATCCTGTCTTACCTGTCCTCATGTCTCACCTGTCCTCATGTCTCACCTGTCGTCCTCTTTGAACTCACAGTACTTCCTGTCTGATGGGCCGCTCAGGGAGGCGGGGCTTAGCCTCTCTATTACCCAGGATGCAGTGCGTGTGCGGGTGTCATACGAGGTGACATAAGATTCTCTGGTCTTGATGTTGGCCAATGAGGGAAAGCCGTACTTCATCACTGCCCCCGACCCACGTGGACTCACCTGGACAACGAGACATAGCAGGTAAATACAGACTGTGATGTCATGTAGCGAGCAGGCAGTCAGCATCTGTTCAGACACTGACGTGTAAACAAACATCAGATGAGATCAGACGACCTGTTGTCATCGGGTCAGATTGTAAACAGACTGAATAAAGTTTAATCAAACAGAACACCTCAAGAACAGGAAGTGAGGCTGTTTTTTCTGAGACTGGTTAAAAGAGGTAGGGACTCAACCTTTGAACTGTGGGAGCTGAGGACTGTGACACTAATAGAGCAGTGATTTCTTCATCTAAATCATCAACGTGTCTCTTAGACCCCATCCCAACTAGGCTACTTAAGGAGGTCTTTCCTTTAGTTAACACTCATATATTAGATATGATCAATATATCCTTATTAACAGGCTATGTACCACAGTCTTTTAAGGTAGCTGTAATTAAACCTCTACTAAAAAAGCCCACCCTGGATCCAGAGGTGTTAGCCAACTGTAGACCAATATCTAATCTTCCCTTTATGTCAAAGATCCTTGAGAAAGTAGTCGCAGACCAGCTGTGTGATTTTCTCCATGATAATAATTTATTTGAGGAATTTCAGTCAGGATTTAGAGTGCATCATAGCACTGAGACAGCACTAGTTAAAATTACAAATGACCTTCTGATTGCTTCAGACAAAGGACTCGTCTCTGTACTTGTTTTATTAGATCTTAGTGCGGCGTTTGACACTATTGACCATCAAATTCTGCTACAGAGACTGGATCACTTAATTGGCCTAAAAGGTTCTGCACTAAGCTGGTTTAAATCTTATTTATCTGATCGTTTTCAGTTTGTTCACGTTCATAATGAATCATCCTTACGTACCAAAGTTTGTTTTGGAGTTCCGCAAGGTTCTGTGCTTGGACCAATCCTATTTACTCTATATATGCTTCCTTTAGGTAACATCATTAGAAATCACTCTGTAAATTTCCATTGTTATGCGGATGATACTCAGTTGTATTTATCGATGAAGCCAGAAGAAAGTAATCAATTAACTAAACTCATAACTGCCTTAAAGACATAAAAACCTGGATGAGCACCAATTTCCTGATGTTAAATTCAGACAAAACTGAAGTTATTGTTCTTGGCCCCAAACAACTCAGAGACTCTTTATCTGATGACATAGTTTCTCTAGATGGCATTGCTCTGGCCTCTAGCACTACCGTAAGAAACCTCGGAGTAATATTTGATCAAGATTTGTCTTTTAATTCTCATTTAAAACAAACCTCACGGACTGCATTTTTTCATCTGTGTAATATTGTGAAAATTAGGCCTATCCTGACCCGAAAAGATGCAGAAAAATTGGTCCACGCTTTTGTTACCTCAAGGCTGGATTACTGTAACTCTCTATTATCAGGTAGCTCTAGTAAGTCCTTAAAAACTCTCCAGCTAATTCAGAATGCAGCAGCACGTGTACTAACAGGAACTAAGAAGCGAGATCATATTTCTCCTGTTTTAGCTTCTCTGCAGTGGCTCCCTGTAAAATCCAGAATTGAATTTAAAATCCTACTGTTAACTTATAAAGCTCTAAATGGTCAAGCTCCATCATATCTTAGAGAGCTCATAGTGCCATATTATCCCACCAGAACACTGCGCTCTGAGAACGCAGGGTTACTTGTGGTCCCTAAAGTCTCCAAAAGTAGATCAGGAGCCAGAGCCTTCAGCTATCAGGCTCCTCTCCTGTGGAATCATCTTCCTGTTACGGTCCGGGAGGCAGACACCGTCTCCACATTTTTTTTTATGTGTCAAGTATGTTTATTAAAGAAGGGTTCCAAGATGCAGGACACGAGAATGCAGTGCACATTTTTCTTTAAGAAAAACAAAACAAATACAAAAGATCAATTTTCTATTCTTCGCAGTTGTCTGTTATATAATTTTTTTTATTTTATTTTATTGTGCAATATGACATTACAGTGACATTACAGGACAGACAAACCAGGTGTGAACAACAAACAACAACAACAACATTTGTGGTTTTGTGTGTGTGTGTGTGTGTGTGTGTGTGATTTGAGAATAAGAAAAACGGTATTATATATATATATATATAATAATATTAATAATAATAATAATAAATATTATAATTGTCAGACAGGCAAACGGAATAATAATAATAATAACAGAAATGAGTAAACAGAAGGGAGCAAACAAACAAAAAAATATAAATAAATAAAATAAATAAATAAGAAAATGAAAAGAAAGTAGAAGCAAAAAAGCAAAACAGAAATACCACAATACAAACTTATAATTTTTGCAATAATAATAGTAAGAATAATATCAATAATAATAATATTCAATATTAATAAAGATGATGAGTAACAATAATAATAATATGGAAGGAGGGTGGAGAAGGAGGGGAGGTCTTTAAATTTATGGGGTGCCTCAGGTCCCTGCCCACCCGCACGGGACCAGCCTGCAGCCCCCAACACCCCCGGACCCCCCTCTCCACTCCCACGTGCCCTGGACTGTATGTGGCACAACACCTTACCCTATGTCTAGATGTATATATAGTCTTTATTATTATTTTATTTTATTTATTTATTTTTTGTTTTTCCTTCCCTTTTTCTTTCCCCTTTTTTTCTTTCCTTTTCTTTCCTTTTTCTTTAATTTATTTATTTTTTTATATATGAGATAGTATAAGTGTGTGTGCTTTCTAATGTGGTGCATAAAAAACGAGGAGAGGGGTTGTCATGAACTGTGTCCCCTTTCCTCTTCCTAAACTAGTGTGATGTGTATTTAAAAAAAAAAAAAAAAAAAAAAAAAAAAAGGTGATGTGCCACCTGAAAACAGTCCAGGGCGGAGAATTGGGGGAGGGGGAAGGAGATCACAGGCCATGGCCCAACAAGTGTGACACAGCAGGGACCCGAGTATGTAAAAAAATAAATAAGTATAAATAATAATAGAACATGACGACAACAATAATATTAATCATAATAGTTATAGTAGTAATGATGGTTGATCAATTACTCCCCCCCCCCCCCAAAAAAAAAGACTAGACTTAAGACTTTCCTTTTTGATAAAGCTTATAGTTAGGGCTGGCTCAGGCTTGCCCTGTACCAGCCCTTAGTTAGGCTGACTTAGGCCTAGTCTGCCGGAGGACCCCCCTATAATACACCAGGCACCTTCTCTCTCTCTCTCTCTCTCTCTCTCTCTCTCTCTCTCTCTTATTCTATTACTGCATCTTGCTAACTCGGCCATTCTGGATGTCACTAACTCGGCTTCTTCTCCGGAGCCTTTGTGCTCCACTGTCTCTCAGGTTAACTCATATCACAGCGGTGCCTGGACAGCGTGACGTGTGTGGTTGTGCTGCTGCCGTGGTCCTGCCAGATGCCTCCTGCTGCTGCTGCCATCATTAGTCATTAGTCATACTTCTACTGTTATTATACACATATGACTATTGTCACACATGTATACTGCCAGATATTAATATATACTTTCAACATATTGTACCACAGTAGCCAGAACTATAATATTATTACTTTCAATAATGTTGTTGTAAGCTACTGTCATTACCTGCATCTCTCTCTCTCTCTCTCTCTCCTCTCTCTCTCTCTCTCTCTCTGTCTGTCTCATTGTGTCATATGGATTACTGTTAATTTATTATGCTGATCTGTTCTGTACGACATCTATTGCACGTCTGTCCGTCCTGGAAGAGGGATCCCTCCTCAGTTACTCTTCCTGAGAATTCTACCGTTTTTTTTTCATTGTTAAAGGGTTTTTTTGGGGAGTTTTTCCTGATCAGCTGTGAGGGTCATAAGGACAGAGGGATGTCGTATGCTGTAAAGCCCTGTGAGGCAAATTGTGATTTGTGATGTTGGGCTTTATAAATAAAATTGATTGATTGATTGAAATTGATAAAGACACACTGCAGAGACACATCTGATGAAGACACACTCAGAGACATGTCTCAAAAAGACACACTGCAGAGACACATCTCATAAAGACACACTCAAAGACACATGTTTTTTCCCCGTTAAAGGGTTTTTTTGGGGAGTTTTTCCTGATCAGCTGTGAGGGTCATAAGGACAGAGGGATGTCGTATGCTGTAAAGCCCTGTGAGGCAAATTGTGATTTGTGATATTGGGCTTTATAAATAAAATTGATTGATTGACTGCACTGTGACTGCACCCGCACTGTAACTGCACTGCACTGTGACTGCACTGTAACTGCACCTGCACTGTGACTGCATTGTGATGTGACTGCACTGCAACTGCACTACCACTGTGACTGCACTGTAACTGTACCTGCACTGCACTGTGGCTGCACTGCAACTGCACTGCACTGCAACTGCACTGCCCTGTGACTGCACTGCAACTGCGCCTGCACTGCAACTCCACCTGCACCGCAACTGCACTGCACTGTGACTGCACTGCCCTGTGACTGCACTGCAACTGCGCCCTGCACCTGCGCTGTGGCTGCACTGCAACTGCACCTGCACTGTGACTCCACCTGCACTGCGACTGCACTGCAACTGCCGCCTGCACTGCAACTGCACCGTGGCTGCACTGCAACTGCACTGTGACTCCACCTGCACTGCACTGTGACTGCACTGCACTGCAACTGCACCTGCGCTGTGGCTTGCACTGCAACTGCACCTGCACTGTGACTCCACCTGCACTGCGACTGCACTGCAACTGCACCTGCACTGTCACTGCACTGCCCTGTGACTGCACTGCACCTGCACCGTGACTGCACCTGCACTGTCACTGCACTGCACTGTAACTGTGACTGCACTGCACTGTGACTGCACTGCAACGGCACTGCACTGTAACTGCACCTTCACTGTGACTGCACTGCAACTGCAACTGCACTGTGACTGCACTGCAACTGCAACTGCACTGTCACTGCACTGTAACTGTACTGTGACTGCACTGCACTGTGACTGCACTGTAACTGCACCTTCACTGTGACTGCACTGCAACTGCACCTGCACTGTGACTGCACTTGCACTGTGACTGCACCTGCACTGTGACTGTAATGTGCACACTAACTGATTCATACACACCCCCACAGGATAAAATAAGCAGCTTTGTTTAAATGATCATTTGTCTGTCTGTCCCTCTCTCTGTCTGTCTGTTCCTCTGTCTCTCTGTCTTTCCTTATAAGGCAAGGCAAGGCAAGTTTATTTGTATAGCACAATTCAACACAAGCTAATTCAAAGTGCTTTACAGAGACATTAAAAGCAACAAGACACAATTTAAAACAATAAGTCAATTAAAAAGGGAAATAGAAACTGAGATAAAATACAGTAACATAAAATAAAAACAGGCTCAATACATTGCATCTAAGAGCACTGCATAGAACATTTGTATAGCTGCCTAAGCTATACGGCCAACGGTCCAGGCCGTGATGGCCTTTATCACTCCTGCGACTCCTTGCCACCAAAAAGTGCTCTTAGACAACATTTTAGTTTAATTTCAAAAACCGGCTCTGTCAGAGATTTCAGCTAGGATCTCTTGTCCCTGGCTCTGAACCATCTTGAATTTTGTTGGTCGGGTCTGTTTTTTAATGAGTGTATAGGACGTCTCCCTTAATAATACACCCAGTGCGCGCCCACTATTTGCTCTTGAGTCCTTCACTCAGAGTCTTACCGTCCCGCCGGACACAGGTTCCACACACTGGTCTTTTTCAGATCATAATGAACTCTAAAGATCCATCACAGGACGTCTACCTTCTAGATCTGAATTCACAGCATGCTCCCCAGTGTCGAGTCACAGCAGCTGACTCAGACTTCCCGGTCACCCCCCACAGGGATGACAACAGCCCAACGTCTTAATTCCTTAGACTCTGAAACCTCTCCTATTGGAGATTTCAGCCTGGACTCAGTCCTCAGCCCTGAAATCTCTGACATTTGCAGCCGATTTAACAATAAACCCAAATAGAATAGTCAGGATAAGAATAATAAAAGAATAATAATAAAAGGCATAAATCAGCAGTGTGTAGTTAAAAGTACGGGCAGTAGAATACAGCAGGTAAGTATTTAATCTAAGAGTACGCTTCAGTAAACAATAGTGGTTTTAGCCCAGATTTAAAGGAGCTGACAGTCTGAGCAGACCTCAGATCTACAGGAAGTTTGTTCCACATAAAACATCCTTCTTTGTCCCAGCTGTCATCAGTACCCTGAACTCAACACAGTGACTGATGAATTTTAGACTCTGATCTGATCTGATGTCTTTAATGTCTCTTTCTGTCTTTATATTATGTTGTCTTTTATGTCTGCTGAGCTGAGGACAAGTGTCTATCTCTGGAGGGCAGTTAGGATTTATTCGATATAAACTAGCTATATATTAACTATAGTCATATTGATCTGTGCAGACTGACTTTAACCTGTGAAAACAAGAATTAGGCTACTGTGTGTGTGTGTGTGTGTGTGTGTGTGTGTGTGTGTGTGTGTGTGTGTGTGTGTGTGTGTCACTGACCCTCTCACGCACACACTCACCGTCAGTTCGGAGGCCTTGACCGTCGGTACCGGGATCACCGGGACTCTCCTCAGAAGCTCCGGCAGAGTCCCGGCTCCGTCCTCCTCCTCCTGCCGGCCTCTGACGCTCAGCAGGCGGGTCACTGAAGCTCCGAGTCCCGCTCCGACCAACAAGGTCGTTCCGGTCCTCCACCACCGCCTCATGCTGCTGTTCAGCCGCCAGCGACGCGCTCTGATGACGTCACTTCAGTCGTACTGTGACATGTTCACTGTCACCACATAAAGTCCGACATCCTCTGACACACAGACTCGTTACCATGGAAACATCGGAGCGACGGTTGCAGTCACCGTGACTGTTGTCATGTTGTGTCTGTTGATCAGAGGTTATAAGCCCAACGTGTACAGTGCTGTGTCACACTGTGTCATATACAGAGATGATCACAGAGCTGTGACTGGCTTTAGTTAATCACTTCTTATGTTGTTCTCTGCTCTGTATATCTAATACTACAAAGCCCCCATACAGGACAGCTGCAGTAACACTGTAATCTGATTACTCTCTACAGTCTGTGTCTTGTGTCTTACGTCTCTGTATCATGATGGTGAATATTGTGTCTGACCCACAGGATTTGAGTCCAGTTTTAATATTCTACAGTAACTTATTTACACACACAAGTTTTAATTTTTAGTCAGCTAATGGAAGAATAAAAAAAACAACATCATGTCTGTGCTGCAGTGAATTGTGGGTAATGAAATCAGTGGAGTCTGCAAAAAGGCCTCTGTTGGTCCCTGTGGACTGATGAACTGTAGATCTGGATCCTCAGAACTCTCAGACTTCCTGTGAACGCTCTTGCAAAGTGTGGTGATGTCTGAACATTTGGATTCAACCAGAATATGTGCATATGTATGTATATATGTGTATATGTATATATGTATATGTATGTATATATGTGTATATACTGTATGTATGTATATATGTGTATATAATGTATGTATGTATATGAATATATGTGTATGTGTATATGTATGTATATATGTTTATATACTGTATGGATGTATATATGTATGTATGTATATATGAGTATATATATATATGTGTATATACTGTATGTATGTATGTACATGAATATATGTGTATGTGTATATGTATGTATATGTATATATGTGTATATGTATATATTAGGGATGTAACTATATGGAAAATTTGATATCTCGATTATAGTGACCAAATTATCACGGTAAACGATAATATTGCGATATTTCTTCAAGCGCTGTAAAATGTCCAAAAAATAGATACATTGAAATAACTTCACTAAATCTTGTAACTTCCTTATCATACCAAAATGTTAACAGCCAAAATCTTATATTAAAATGAAACTTTCACATTAAAGGGGCAAGGGATTGGCACAGCAACAGAAAATTTTATTTTAAATGACAAAATATGTTAACACATTACAGGAACAAAGCTTATTTGTCTGGTGCATCTTAACAGTCAGCAAAATATGTAAACAATTTATAGGCTATAGCACGAGAGGAAAAATATATATTAAACAAAACAATGCAAGAGTAGGACAAAAATATAGAATAGATATCACAAATGTGCAGGAGAAACCAAAAAACCCTAAGGGCAATGGTCATCATTACACAGAATGATTCACACATCAGAAGTGTGCATGTGAGTCAGAGGATTACCTGTATGAGAAAAGGAGTGCATGTTCTCGTGTGTGTGTGTGTGTGTGTGTGTGTGTGTGTGTTAGGTCAAGACTGTGAGCAGTGAATTTAATTAACCTTATAAAACAGAGACCCCCCATTAAGGCTCTCGGTCAAAGGTTAACACGGCAGCGTTTTATGTTGTTTGCTTGAGCTGATGTCGAGAAAGCATAACTGGCCATCTATATCGATTCTAGCTCGCCATACAATAACCATAATCACAGTGATTCAATCATAGTTGATCTCAATTAGCGTTACGCTATGTTGGTTTATATTCTGTCGGCTCCACTCAGTGTTTACAGCTCCGTTTCGTTTGAGACACTTTGCAACATAGCTGCTAATACGGCTATTAGCTATTCAGCTAGTTTTAGCTCCTAAGTGTTTTAAACGAAAACGGAAAACCTAGTCGCCGTTTAGGAGGACAGATACGGCTCAAATGTCCCGTATAACTTACGTCGAGAGTTACATATTATGATAATCTTAGTAAAACCAAAGTCCCTCACACAATAACTGACGTTTGGATAGCATAACTTGCATTGGCTGTAAAGCTGTGGATGATGGTCACGGAGGTGAGCCAGCAGATTTGTAGTGTTGCTACCCTTCGCAGCATCTTTCTTTCTGCATGTTCTGTACACAGGATAGTTGTCCTCCACCAGCTGTCCCTCGGCATTCTTCAGAACTATGATTGAATCACTGTGATTATGGTTATTGTATGGCGAGCTAGAATCGATATAGATGGCCAGTTATGCTTTCTCGACATCAGCTCAAGCAAACAACATAAAACGCTGCCGTGTTAACCTTTGACCGAGAGCCTTAATGGGGGGTCTCTGTTTTATAAGGTTAATTAAATTCACTGCTCACAGTCTTGACCTAACACACACACACACACACACGAGAACATGCACTCCTTTTCTCATACAGGTAATCCTCTGACTCACATGCACACTTCTAATGTGTGAATCATTCTGTGTAATGATGACCATTGCCCTTAGGATTTTTTGGTTTCTCCTTGCATTGTTTTGTTTAATATATATTTTTCCTCTTGTGCTATAGCCTATAAATTGTTTACATATTTTGCTGACTGTTAAGATGCACCAGACAAATAAGCTTTGTTCCTGTAATGTGTTAACATATTTTGTCATTTAAAATAAAATTTTCTGTTGCTGTGCCAATCCCTTGCCCCTTTAATGTGAAAGTTCCATTTTAATATAAGATTTTGGCTGTTAACATTTTGGTATGATAAGGAAGTTACAAGATTTAGTGAAGTTATTTCAATATATCTATTTTTTGGACATTTTACAGCGCTTGAAAAAATATTGCAAAATTATTGTTTACCGTGATAATTTGGTATTTGTTCTTGTTCATCTCACCTTGTTCCAATTCCTTCTGTTCTTGTTCCTCTCTCCTTGTTCTGTTCTGTTCGCTTCTTGTTCCTCTCTCCTTGTTCTGATCCCTTCTGTTCTTGTTCCTCTCACCTTGTTCTGTTCTGTTCTGTTCACTTCTTGTTCCTCTCTCCTTGTTCTGTTCTGTTCTGTTCGCTTCTTGTTCCTCTCTCCTTGTTCTGATCTGTTCTGTTCTTGTTCCTCTCATCCTTGTTCTGTTCTGTTCTGTTCGCTTCTTGTTCCTCTCTCCTTGTTCTGTTCTGTTCGCTTCTTGTTCCTCTCTCCTTGTTCTGATCTGTTCTGTTCTTGTTCCTCTCTCCTTGTTCTGTTCTGTTCTGTTCTGTTCGCTTCTTGTTCCTCTCTCCTTGTTCTGTTCTGTTCGCTTCTTGTTCCTCTCTCCTTGTTCTGATCTGTTCTGTTCTTGTTCCTCTCACCTTGTTCTGTTCTGTTCGCTTCTTGTTCCTCTCTCCTTGTTCTGATCTCTTCTGTTCTTGTTCCTCTCACCTTGTTCTGATCCCTTCTGTTCTTGTTCCTCTCACCTTGTTTCTGTTCTGTTCGCTTCTTGTTCCTCTCACCTTGTTCTGATCTCTTCTGTTCTTGTTCATCTCACCTTGTTCTGTTCTGTTCGCTTCTTGTTCCTCTCTCCTTGTTCTGATCTCTTCTGTTCTTGTTCCTCTCTCCTTGTTCTGATCTGTTCTGTTCTTGTTCCTCTCTCCTTGTTCTGATCTCTTCTGTTCTTGTTCCTCTCACCTTGTTCTGATCTCTTCTGTTCTTGTTCTGATCCCTTCTGTTCTTGTTCATCTCACCTTGTTCTGTTCTGTTCGCTTCTTGTTCCTCTCTCCTTGTTCTGATCTCTTCTGTTCTTGTTCCTCTCACCTTGTTCTGATCTCTTCTGTTCTTGTTCTGATCCCTTCTGTTCTTGTTCATCTCACCTTGTTCTGTTCTGTTCGCTTCTTGTTCCTCTCTCCTTGTTCTGATCCCTTCTGTTCTTGTTCCTCTCTCCTTGTTCTGTTCTGTTCAATGAGAAGGAGGAGGAGGAGGTGGAGAAGGAGAAGGTGGAGGTGGAGGTGGAGAAGGAGGAAAAGGTAGAAGAGGGGAGGATGATGATGATGATGAGGAGGAGAATAAGAAGGAAAAGAAGGAGAAGGAGAAGGAGGAGGGGGTGTCTCTGCTCTCTACTCCTGGTTTGGTGTAGTTTAGTCCATCGATCTAAAAGTTGCAGTTGACGTCACTGACTGAAAATATTGATGAATAGTGAGTTTGTTTGTTTGTTTATTGGGATGTTGTTTAATTACAACATTGAAAACATATAAAACAATAATCAATAACCTGAGTCAGTAAATATTGATTGATTATTCTACTGGTCACAAACTGATGACATCATACTGTTAGTCTGATGATGATGATGATGATGATGATGATGATGATGTCAGGAACTCTTCCCCCTGTTTTCACTGCTGCTGAGTCACAGAGTGTTTCCAGTCATCAATCAGTACAATCAAGAAGATCAAATGTCTGGCTGTGTTTCTTCAGTTCATCAGCAGGTGGAGCTGTTTCACCTCAACAGAGTCTTCATCTGTGTGTGTGTGTGTGTGTGTGTGTGTGTGTGTGTCACAACAAACAAACTGTAAAAACACCAAGTCCAAAACTACAACACAGTCGGTCCGTCTCCACGGCAACTGTCTGTCAGCCACTGAGGACCAAATATAGCACAGTGCTGAGGTGGAGCAATCAGAACATCCAGTCAGAGAGGAGATTATTGTTTGTCCGTCCCTCAGCTGTGTCTGAAAGGAAGTGTTTGTAGCAGCACGGCGACCAATCAAAGACTGTTATTATCTACACCTGATGAAGAGGAGGTGGCTTTGTGACATCATCAGGTGTCATTAAACATCTAAACAGGAAGTCCTGAGAAATGCGTCCACATCATCAATATGTCTTCTTCTCTTGATGTCACTTCCTCCTGCAGACCATCACACTTCCTGTCTGCAGAGAAAAAAGTGTGATATCACTTCCTATTCCAACAGCTTCAGTAGAAGTATTTTTCTTTAACATCCCTCCCTCTGTGACGTCACCAGTGGGCGGGGTCAGCAGACGGTGGAGGAGATGAGACCAAGCATGAGCAGGAAAAGGTGTGAGGTCACAGAGGCGGCGGAGCCCTCGGCATTCTCAAGGCAGCCGCCCTTCTTCAGACAGACCCTCCTCTCACAAAACGTACCTGCACACATCATCACACACCTGAGCCGTGACATCATCCCACACCTGAGCTGTGACATCATTACACACCTTAGCTGAGCTGTTTACCTGTGAAGGCATCAGGGCAGATGCAGCGCTGGAAGTCGACGCAGGTTCCTCCATTCTGACAGATCAGACGCTCGTCATCACAGACATTCTCTGAGACAAGATTGATCGATTATTGATTATTGACTTTATTGACAACAGGAAGAGGAGGTGTCTCCATGAGTTTACCTGTGCAGCTGACTCCACCCCCTCTCCAGGTGTATCCAGGCAGACAGGAGTCACAGCGCCTCCCTGAGGCTCCAACTTTACACTGACAGAGACCAGAATCACTGCAGTGAGGAGACGCACTGCCCTCAGTGTCACAGCTGCACTCTGAGGAAGGACAGTGACATCATCAGTTCACTACATGCTCTCAGAGTCAAGGAGTCAAGGAGTCAAGGAGAGGGGAGTTGCTTCTCGTGACACTTAAGAGTAAACGACCTCTCCTTCCTCTTAAGATGTGTGTGTGTGTGTGTGTGTGTGTTACTGACCCACACAGATGTTCTCATGGTCGAGTGGCAGCGAGGAGTTCCTGTAGTAACCGAGGCGACAAAACTGACAGTTCTGTCCTCGCGTGTTGTGTTTGCAGCTCACACATGTGACCACATTGATGAAGTCGATGTAGCTGCAGCGGTTGGAGTGACCGTTACACTCGCAGTCTGACACACACACACACACACACACACACACACACACAACACACACAGATGTCAGTCGTACAGTGTGAAAAGACATCTGTATTTACAGAGATGTTCTTTCTAACAGAACCTCAGGAGGACTGTAATGTTCTCATGTTTCCTCTGATTGTCAGACAGAGAACATGTCATTATCTTCAGACTGAAGTCAGGTCAAAATTACTTTGTTTATTCTTCGGTGGCCATATTGTTTTTGTTTCATTCACAGATTCCTTCCGTCTGTCTGCTGTGACATTATCATGACAAGTCAGTGACATCACTGTGTAACAACAGCCCCACCCAGATAAGAAGCCCTGCCCACATCACATGGAGGAAATGATAGACAGATGAGAGACATGAACTTTGATGAAGATAGAAGCAGAGGAGGAGACATGCCTGTGTCCTTATACAACCACGGAATCTGTTTACAGGGAAGGAGTCAGTATACATGGGATGGGTCTCATAAGGGGGAGGAGTCTGTTGATAGGGGAGGAGTTTGAACAAAGGGGGCGGGTCTATATTAAAGGGGCGGACCGGTGCAGGTGGAGGTGTCAGGATGTCGGAGGTTGTCTTACCCTGAAAGGTGATGTAGGCGATTTTAGAGAGCTGACTGAACTTTGGTCCTCCTGGGATCAGAATCTTCTGGGTCGCTTAGGACACAAAATAGACTGTGTGTAACCATGACAACAGGTAGGGACAGCACCGCTACCGTATCACTCACATATCAGGAGTACTACTACTAACTAATATTAACTACTAACTGCTGCTGTTACTGCAGCTGTCCACTGGGAGGCAGCTCTACGACTGATCATGTACCTTTTTTCTCGTAGCCTTTTTCATCTTTGTCCTTCTTTCCTTCTTTCCTTTCCTCTTTAGTTTCCTCTTTTGTTTCCTTTTTAGTTTCCTCTTTCCTTTCCTCTCTTGCTTCCTTTTTAGTTTCCTCTTGAGTTTCCTCTTTTGCTTCCTCTCTTGTGTCCTCTCTTGTTTCCTCTGTGGCCTCAGTGACTGTTCGGGTTCAACACAAAGAGAAAAGTTTAAAATGTGCTGACGATCTGAATAACAGAGTTCATTACAGAACAGTGTGATCATCATGTCTGGACTTCATCTGGACTTCATCTGGACTACAGCTGGACTTCATCTGGACTACATCTGGAATTCATCTGGACTTCATCTGGACTACAGCTGGACTTCTTCTGGACTTCATCTGGACTACAGCTGGACTACAGCCGGACTTCATCTGGACTACAGCTGGACTACATCTGGACTACATCTGGACTACGTCTGGACTACAGCTGGACAAGAGCTGGGCTTCATCTGGACTACATCTGGACTTCATCTGGACTACATCTGGGACTTCATCTGGGCTGGACTTGGACTTCATCTGGACTACAGCTGGACTGACTTCATCTGGACTACAGCTGGACTACGTCTGGACTACATCTGGACTACAGCTGGAGAATCTGGACTTCATCTGGACTACAGCTACAGCTGGACTTCGTCTGGACTTCATCTGGACTATGTCTGGACTACAGCTGGACAAGAGCTGGGCTTCATCTGGACTACTCTGGATCTGGACTACAGCTGCTGGCTTCATCTGGACTACATCTGGATACAGCTGGACTGGTCTGGATTTCATCTGAGGGACTATGTCTAGACTACATCTCGACTTAATCTGGACTACAGCTGGACTACAGCTGGACAAGAGCTGGGCTTCATCTGGACTACATCTGGACTTCATCTGGATCTGGACTACAGCTGGACTTCTCTGGACTCTGGACTACTCTGGACTACATCTGGACTACAGCTGGACAAGAGCTGGGCTTGATCTGGACTAATTGGAATTCATCTGGATCATCTGGACTACATCTGGACTACAGCTGGACTACAGATGGACTTCATCTGACCACATCGGACTATGCGGACTACGCTGGACAAGCGCTGTGGGTTTCATTCGGACTACAGCTGGAGACAGCTGGACTCATCTGGACTAACGTTGGATTTCATTGGCTACATCCGGACTATGTCTGGACTACATCTTGACTTGAATCGGGACTACAGCGGATTTCATCTGAACTATGTGTGGACTACATCTCCGGACTTCATCTGGACTACAGTTGGATTTCATCAGGACTTCATTCTGGACTACCTCTGGACTAAGGCTGGACAAGAGCTGGGCTTCATCTGAACTACGTCTGGACTACAACTGGACTACATTTGACTTCATCTGGACTACAGCTGGATTTCATCAGGACTGCAGCTGAATTTCATCTGGACTACATCTCGACCTTCATAGGGACTACATCTGGACTATGTCTAGACTACAGCTGGACTTGATCTGGACTACAGCTGGACTACATCTGGACTTGATCTGGACTACAGCTGGACTATGTCTGGACTACAGCTGGATTTCATCTGGACTAGGTGTGGACTACATCTGGACTACAGCTGACTTGATCTTGACTACAGCTGGATTTCATTTTCTAATTTTTTGAATTGTTCTAAGATCAAGACTGAAGCTCAAACTCAGCCCAGATGTAAAAGTAAGTTGATGTAAAATCAATCTCTAAATGATTAAATGATAATTTCAGGTATGTTGTTCACTGTGTTCTAATCTGACCAATCAGAGCCTTGGTACCTTTCTCCTCTCTTTGCCCTTCTGTCGTCTCTGGTTTAGATTCTTTGTTTTCCTCTGACCCTCCTTCTGGTCCACCAGCAGCTGAATCCTCCCCAGAAGACTTCACTTCCATCTGACCTGCAGAAGAATCTACTCCTGGTTTGTCTACTGCCTGAGGAGACTCTGGTCTAGACCCTGGACCAGGACCAAGGAAATCTGGTCCGGTTGATTCTGTTCCATCTTTTCCTGTATCCTCTGTATCTGACCCTGCTGAGATAGAATCCAGTCCAGAATCATTATTTGATCCAGGAACATCCTCCAATCCACGGGAATCATCTGTAGTTTTCCCAGGATCACCAATAGGCACTGGTCCAGAATCTGGTTCAGAACCTGGTCCAGGGTCAGCTGAATCTGGATTATCTGGAAAAGGGAAGGTGAAGTCGACAGGGGCCAAATCACCACTAGGGTCAGATCGATCTGAGGTGGTGACGAATTTGTCTGGAGCAGCATCACTTCCTCCTTCAGAAGAAGGAGACAAGGACTCTTCAGGAGCATCAGGAGGTGGTACATCAGGAGAAGATACCTCTGGAGCGGGCACTTCAGGAGGAGGTACATCAAGAGGCAAAACCTTTGGGGAAGGTACTTCAGGAAGAGGTGCTTCAGGAGGAGGTACATCAGGAGGCAATGCCTCTGGAGCGGGTACTACAGGAGGCAAAACCTCTGGGGAAGGTACTTCAGGTGGTGATACATCAGGAGGGGGTACTTCTCGAGGAGGTACATCAGGCGGAGATACGTCTGGAAGGAGGTACATCAGGGGGAGGTACATCAGGAGATACATCAGGAGGAGGTTCCTCTGGAGGAGGTACATCAGGTGGAGGTACTTCAGGAGGAGGTACATCAGGAGAAGATATGTCAAGAGGAGGTACATCAGGAGGAGGTACATCAAGGGAAGGTACATCAGGAGGAGGTGTATCTATCAGAATGTCTGGAGTCCTAGAGGAGGGTGCCTCTGAAGGAGGTACATCAGGAACTTCATCAGGTGGCGGTACACCAGGAGGTGGCACTGGAGGTGCATCAGGAAGAGGTACATCTGGAAAGGCTCCATCGGGAGGTGGTACATTGATTGAAGTGTCTGGAGGAACATTAGGAGAAGTTGTGTCAGTTCCTGCTGTGGATGGAGCATCTCCAGCCTGACTGGGTGGAGTTTCCTCAGGTGAAGCCCCATCACTGGCTGGGGTTATTTCTTCAATGGTTGTTGTTGGTGTTCCGGTTGACTTTGTAGTCCCATCAGCGGGTAGGGTAGTACTGGTGAGCAAGCTGGTAGTACCAGTCCCAGAGAGGGTGAAGTCTGTGATGTTTGGTGAGGAGGATGGAGTCAAAGGGCGAAGTTACTGGGTCGGAAATAGACACCTCAGAGTCACTACTGCGACCGGGGTCAGTGGGGCTGTTGGTGGTGGAGTAACTGGTGGGACTGGTGGTGCTAACAGTGGTACTGGGAGTGGTGGTGTCGGGTACTGTGGGAGCTGGTTTGTCTCCAGAATCCAGAGCTGGACTGCTGGGTGGAGCTCCATCCACTGCAGGTTCTGTTGAACTGCTAAAGTCTGGGAAAGTATCAGAACCTGCAGTACTGACAGAACTACTGATGGTACTTAAAACTGTAGTACCAGCTGTCAACCACTGTGGTAGAGTCTATGCCTGGAAAGTCACCAGGATCAGTTGTAGTGAGGGGGTAAGTTGTAGAACTAGTATCCGTCATGATGGTACTGACACTGGGAGTAGTAGTACTCCATGTGTCAGTAGTAGTAGTAGAAGTACTGGGTGTATCTGTGACAGTCGGAGGGCTTGATGTGTCTGGAGTCAACTCGTACATAAAGACAGTTGTAGAACTGGACTGTAGGCGGATTGAGGTCAGTAGTGGAAGTAGTAACAGTACTGTCAGTAGAGGGGGTGTAATCAGTTACAGTATCAGCAGCAGTCAAACTGTCAGTAGGGTTAGTGCCATCAGTGGTACTAGTGTTGGTTATAGTTGTGTCAATAGTTATAGTTCTATCAGTTGTTGTAGTGTCAGTCACTCCATCTGATGAGGCAGAGGGTCTATCAGATGCTGCTGAGTTAGAGTCACCAGCCGCTGTCAGAGAAGAAGAGTTAGGTCTCTTAGTGAATCTGTTCTCAGATCAGATACTGACTGAACTCTCTGCAGAACATCAAACATTTCACTGAAACAAGAACCAGAAGAACCGAAGAACCCAACAGAACCTTGGGTCAGCAGCAGACTCTAGGTTAAACTGCATGTGATGATGATGGTAAAGTGTTTGCCGGATTGTTTACAGATTGTTTAATGTTGGCTCACACTACATACCAGCCTGATTGCAGCCCGACACAGCGACGTACGGTGTCAGCTCGGATTGTGAACGACACGAGTGTTGTACCTGATAATACATGGTTTCATCTGGTGTAGTGTGTCATAATAGACAACAACCGACGCCACGTCTGGGACGCCTCACACAGAGCGATCTGTTGCCGTGGAAACTGTAGGACAACAACAGCCTAGCCTTTCAGATATTTCCTGTAGAGACGTCAGCACACAGAGTAAAGAGGAAACAGCAGAGGCACTTTATCAACCCGCTGAGTACTGCCAATCAATCAATCAATCAATCAATCAATCAATCAATCAATCAATTTTATTTATAAAGCCCAATATCACAAATCACAATTTGCCTCACAGGGCTTTACAGCATACGACATCCCTCTGTCCTTATGACCCTCACAGCTGATCAGGAAAAACTCCCCCAAAAAAACCCTTTAACAGGGAAAAAAACGGTAGAAACCTCAGGAAGAGCAACTGAGCGGGTAGGGTAGTACTGGTGAGCAGGCTGGTAGTACCAGTCCCAGAGAGGGTGAAGTCTGTGATTTGGTGAGGAAAGGGAAGTTACTGGGTCGGAAATAGACACCTCAGAGTCACTACTGCGACCGGGGTCAGTGGGGCTGTTGGTGGTGGAGTAACTGGTGGGACTGGTGGTGCTAACAGTGGTACTGGGAGTGGTGGTGTCGGGTACTGTGGGAGCTGGTTTGTCTCCAGAATCCAGAGCTGGACTGCTGGGTGGAGCTCCATCCACTGCAGGTTCTGTTGAACTGCTAAAGTCTGGGAAAGTATCAGAACCTGCAGTACTGACAGAACTACTGATGGTACTTAAAACTGTAGTACCAGCGTCAACCACTGTGGTAGAGTCTATGCCTGGAAAGTCACCAGGATCAGTTGTAGTGAGGGGGTAAGTTGTAGAACTAGTATCCGTCATGATGGTACTGACACTGGGAGTAGTAGTACTCCATGTGTCAGTAGTAGTAGTAGAAGTACTGGGTGTATCTGTGACAGTCGGAGTGCTTGATGTGTCTCGAGTCAACTCGTACATAAAGACAGTTGTAGAACTGGACGTAGGTGGAGTGAGGTCAGTAGTGGAATCACAGCACCGCACGCTTCACTGATTCTTCACCCGCTCAGTTTAACCTCAGACGACCCACAGCCTCTATCCACTGGGACACTGGTGGAGGTTCTGGTAGAGGTTCTAGTGGAGGTCCTAGGTGGTGTGTCAGTTTTATGAGTCTAAAATCACGTAGGAAAGAAGCAAGCACTCTCAAAATAAATCCCCTCAAAAGGTGCATGGCCAGAAACAGCAAAAAAGGGAAAAATGCCAGCACTCACAAATGTCCTTTGGTACATTGTGAGTGCTGGCATTTTTCCCTAGTTTTATGAATCTACTCTGTCATTACAGAAACATCAGCGAGGATGATGATACCAGATGAAAAGCTCTGATGTCATCTGTCGAGGAGTCTGCTGCTGCCGTCACCTCACCAGGTCAGAGCTGCCCAAACCCAATAAGCCAATCACGTGTCAGACAACAGTCTAACCTTATGGTTCTGTTCTGCAGAGAGTTCTACTGGGTTCTAATGTTCCTGTAACCAAATCCACAAACTACTGTTGTTGGTCAGCGTTCTCACTGTTTTCACAGAAACTCGGTTGAACTGTCACCAAATATCAAAGTTCTTCTGAGACACTTTGAGACCAGAGTTGTGTGAATTCAATCAGCAGTCAGTTTGTTCTATGACGACTGAGATCACTGTTGCATCATGTGGACATGTGTGTGCACTGTATGTTAGAGAAGCAATCTGTTGTGAGAATGGTGGAACGTGCTTGTCGCTGATTTACAGGTTAACACAGACTAACACAGATTAAACACACACACCATCTGTCAGCATGTGTTAACTCCTCAGATTAATGCTTAGACTCCCAGCATGCACTCTGATGTTTTACTGACCCACTCATCCGACCAATCAGAGCACACGATGATGTCATATGACCAATCAGTCCTGATGTTCATTTTATTGTTGCTGTGAAAGTTTATTATGTGCTCACCTAGTGTTAAATGTTTTTTATTCAGATCCTACTGTACTCCTATGTACACAGCACATTCTGTGGTGGCAATATAAGAACAGCAGCCTGCAGAGACTCACTGTAGCCTACAATGATGCCATGAGACTCCTCCTTTGTGTTCCAAGATGGCACAGTGCAAGTCAGCTTTTTGTGAACTCTGGTGTTCCCACCTGTGGAGCCTGGAAACACTGAAATAAAGTTATATGCATATATATATATATATATATATGGTCTATTTTAACTTTAACACCTGACCCAGATTTAAACCTCATGAACAGCCATATAATAATATTTATATTTTATACAAAACATTCATATTAAAGTTATTCTCTTGTTGTTCTGAGTTCTTATCTTTATGGATTTATGATCATGTTCAGTGTTAAAACTTTGTCCTGTTTGGTTTTTAACCCTCTGATCGGAACCAAAAACAAAAACTCTAATCTGATCCTCATCAGAATAATCCTGATGAACTAACTGACTAATGAATTAAATTAATGAATAATAATTAATGAAATAAATAACAAACTAACTAACTAAATAACAAGCTCCTCCTGATGTTGTGTTTTGAACATTTAAACCATGCTGAGTTCAGTGTTTGTGTCTTTTCTGAAAAGTATTTATTTATTTTGTATTTCCTGTCATAGTGACAAACATCACGTCAGCAGACAACAGGTGGATGTTGACAGAATAATATCTGAGGTGACATCGTAAAACATCCCATGATGCAACACTGACCACATTATGGAGACACAGGTGAGATGAAATGAGATGACAGGTGAACAGTGATACTCACTGGTTGATGTTTCTGTTGCTTCACCTGAAAAAGACATGACAGGTTACTGAGTGATTCTCAAGCTCTGCCCACTGTTGTCTGAGTGGCTGTGGTGTGTTCAGGTACATACAGGTGTTGGCGGTGCCTTTGGGCAGTGGCAGGTACGACGCCGGTCTCCAGGTACGTGACCTGAAGCCCTGACGGCAGCGCTCACAGTCCTGTCCACTCGTGTTATGGTCGCAGTCACACTGCAGTGTTGCGTCACGTAACACACACTGGGACGCATGGAGGTTACACCTACATCTGCAGGACACACAGGACACACAGGTAGGTGAAGCTTGGGTGATGGGCTGTAGCTGGCTGGTGGCAGATGTAGTTACCTAGCAGGTACATTGATGTTGGAGATGGATATTTTAGCATGTTGTTGGGTGTAGCTTGTATTTGGGTGTAGCTGGCTGTTGGGTGTAGGTGGTTTGTTAGGTGTAGCTGGTTGTTGATGGGTGTAGCTGAAAGTTGGTTGTAGCTACCAGCCAGGTACATTGATGTTAGACATGGCGAAGAAGTACTTCAGCAGGTTGTTGTGTGTAGCTGATTGTTGTTGGGTGTAGCTGGCTTTTGGGTGTAGCTAGTTGTTGGGTGTAGCTGATTGGCGGGTGTAGTTACCTGGCAGGTATGTCGATGTTGGAGATGGCGTAGAAGTACTTCAGTAAGTTGTCTCTCTGGACATAAGTCCCGCCCAGCGCTGGGCGGAGCAGTCGCAGGCGGAGGTTGGTGAAGGTGAAGAAGTCTCTCAGACCCTTCATGGTCTCCATCCGGGTGTAGAGGGCGTCCATGTTGATCAGCTTCGGACCAGCGAACACCCCGAACCGAGCGCGTACTTCGAACATCACGACCTTCTCCTCCTATTGGTCGAACACTCACAAGTAACATGCTGCTCTCCTATTGGTCGAACACTCAAAGGTAACATGCTGCTCTCCTATTGGTCGAACACTCACTGATAACATGCTGCTCTCCTATTGGTCGAACACTCACAAGTAACATGCTGCTCTCCTATTGGTCGAACACTCACTGGTAACATGCTGCTCTCCTATTGGTCGAACACTCACTGGTAACATGCTGCTCTCCTATTGGTCGGTCGGTTGGTCCTATTATTTTCCGCTTTCTAATCATTGGTCAGTTTCTATAATAGGAAGTAGATTTACACCTGTGTACACTCCTCCTGATTTAACCAGTATCAATCCAGGTACCCACCTTGGCGCCGACCCAGCCGGAGTACTGCTCCGTACAGATGACCCGGGTCAGGTTACTCGGTGCCAAGTCAGAGACTCGTTTAGGAGACATGCCGAAGGTCTCGAGACAGTCGTCGGCGTAGTACTGATACGGCTGCCACGTCACACCTGGAACACACGGAGCAGCTGCTGTCAGGACATCTGTTACCAGGCAACACTGTCACCTGTCGTTACTACAGTGACATGGTGGCGGTTCAAGCCTCTGAACTAACAGGTCTCATGTCACTGCTTCATGACAACATTGGTACAGTCTGACGTTCTGTGCTCTTTGACTGACTTCAATAAACAGCACAAAAACATCTCTAAGTTTGATGCTAAGTTTTGTTAGCATGACTACAAACAACAGGATGTGGCGTCCCTCACAGTTCCTCACTGGGCCCTCCACCTCTCTGCTGTTTCTCTGTAAAAACCTTCAGACTACACAAATACGCTAAAACTTCTAATAGTAGCCCTGGGCTATTATTAGCTTAAATCACTGAACTTAACAGACCTGTATTAGAGACAGGCCTTTAATTGATACAGGCCTGTATTCAATCAATCAATCAATCAATCAATCAATTTTATTTATAAAGCCCAACATCACAAATCACAGTTTGCCTCACAGGGCTTTACAGCATACGACATCCCTCTGTCCTTATGACCCTCACAGCTGATCAGGAAAAACTCCCCAAAAAACCCTTTAACGGGGAAAAAAAAGGGTAGAAACCTCAGGAAGAGCAACTGAGGAGGGATCCCTCTTCCAGGACGGACAGACGTGCAATAGATGTCGTACAGAACAGATCAGCATAATAAATTAACAGTAATCCATATGACACAATGAGACAGAGAGAGAGAGAGACAGACAGACAGAGACAGAGAGAGAGAGAGAGAGACAGAGACAGACGCAGAACAGATGGTAATGACAGTAGCTTACAACAACATTAATGAAAGTAATAATATTATAATTAATAATAATAATGTATTAATATCTGATAGTATACATGTGTGACAATAGTCATATGTGTATAATAACAATAGAAGTATGACTAATGACTAATGATGGCAGCAGCAGCAGGAGGCATCTGGCAGGACCATGGCAGCAACACAACCACACATGTCACACTATCCAGGCACCGCTGTGATATGAGTTAACCTGAGAGACAGTGGAGCACAAAGGCTCCGGAGAAGAAGCCGAGTTAGTGACATCCAGAATGGCCGAGTTAGCAAGATGCAGTAATAGAATACGAGAGAGAGTGAGAGAGAGAGAGAGAGAGAGAGAGAGAGAAGGAGAGAAGGTGCCCGGTGTATTATAGGAGGTCCCCCGGCAGACTAGGCCTAAGTCAGTCTAACTAAAGAGGAAAGTCTTAAGTCTGGTCTTAAATGTGGAGACGGTGTCTGCCTCCCGGACCATAACAGGAAGATGATTCCACAGGAGAGGAGCCTGATAGCTGAAGGCTCTGGCTCCTGATCTACTTTTGGAGACTTTAGGGACCACGAGTAACCCTGCGTTGTCAGAACGCAGTGTTCTGGTGGGATAATATGGCACTATGAGCTCTCTAAGATATGACGGAGCTTGACCATTTAGAGCTTTATAAGTTAACAGTAGGATTTTAAATTCAATTCTGGATTTTACAGGGAGCCAGTGCAGAGAAGCTAAAACAGGAGAAATATGATCTTGTTTCTTAGTTCCTGTTAGTACACGTGCTGCTGCATTCTGAATTAGCTGGAGAGTTTTTAAGGACTTACTAGAGCTACCTGATAATAGAGAGTTACAGTAATCCAGCCTTGAGTTAACAAAAGCGTGGACCAATTTTTCTGTATCTTTTCAGGTCAGATAAGGGCCTAATTTTCACAATATTACGCAGATGAAAAAATGCAGTCCGTGAGGTTTGTTTTAAATGAGAATTAAAAGACAAATGTTGATCAAATATTACTCCGAGGTTTCTTACGGTAGTGCTAGAGGCCAGAGCAATGCCATCTAGAGAAACTATGTCATCAGATAAAGAGTCTCTGAGTTGTTTGGGGCCAAGAACAATAACTTCAGTTTTGTCTGAATTTAACATCAGGAAATTGGTGCTCATCCAGGTTTTTATACAGCTGTGTATCATCCGCATAACAATGGAAATTTATAGAGTGATTTCTAATGATGTTACCTAAAGGAAGCATATATAGAGTAAATAGGATTGGTCCGAGCACAGAACCTTGCGGAACTCCAAAACAAACTTTGGTACGTAAGGATGATTCATTATGAACGTGAACAAACTGAAAACGATCAGATAAATAAGATTTAAACCAGCTTAGTGCAGAACCTTTTAGGCCAATTAAGTGATCCAGTCTCTGCAGTAGAATTTGATGGTCAATAGTGTCAAACGCCGCACTAAGATCTAATAAAACAAGTACAGAGACGAGTCCTTTGTCTGAAGCAATCAGAAGGTCATTTGTAATTTTAACTAGAGCTGTCTCAGTGCTATGATGCACTCTAAATCCTGACTGAAATTCCTCAAATAAATTATTATCATGGAGAAAATCACACAGCTGGTCTGCAACTACTTTCTCAAGGATCTTTGAAAGAAAGGGAAGATTAGATATTGGTCTACAGTTGGCTAACACCTCTGGATCCACGGGTGGGCTTTTTTAGGAGAGGTTTAATTACAGCTACCTTAAAAGACTGTGGTACATAGCCTGTTAATAAGGATATATTGATCATATCTAATATATGAGTGTTAACTAAAGGTAAGACCTCCTTAAGTAGCCTAGTTGGGATGGGGTCTAAGAGACACGTTGATGATTTAGATGAAGAAATCACTGCGGTCAGTTCTGGAAGAGAAATTGGGGAGAAGCAATCTAAATATACAGTGGTGTGAAAAAGTGTTTGCCCCCTTCCTGATTTCTTACTTTTTTGCATGTTTTCCGCACTTACATGTTTCAGATCATCAAACAAATTTAAACATTAGTCAGAGATAACACAAGTAAACACAAAATGCAGTTTTTAAATGAAGGGTTTTATTAATGAGGAAGAAAAAAATCCCAAACTACATGGCCCTGTGTGAAAAAGTGTTTGCCCCCTTAAACCTAATAACTGGTTGGGCCACCCATAGCAGCAACTACTGCAATCAAGCGTTTGCGATAACTTTCAATGAGTCTTTCACAACGCTGTGGAGGAATTTTGGCCCACTCATCTTTGCAGAATTGTTGTAATTCAGCCACATTGGAGGGTTTTCGAGCATGAACCGCCTTTTTAAGGACATGCCACAGCATCTCAATAGGATTCAGGTCAGGACTTTGACTAGGCCACTCCAAAGTCTTCATTTTGTTTTTCTTCAGCCATTCAGAGGTGGATTTGCTGGTGTGTTTTGGATCATTGTCCTGCTGTAGAACCCAAGTTCACTTCAGCTTGAGGTCACGAACAGATGGCCAGACATTCTCCTTCAGGAGTTTTTGGTAGACAGCAGAATTCATGCTTCCATTTTTCACAGCAAGTCTTCCAGGTCCTGAAGCAGCAAAACAGCCCCAGACCATCACACTGCCACCACCATATTTTACTGTTGGTATGATGTTCTTTTTCTGAAATGCAGTGTTATTTTTACACCAGATGTAATGGGACACAGACCTTCAACTTCAAGAAGTTCAACTTTTGTCTCGTCAGTCCACAGAATATTTTCCCAAGTCTTGGGGATCATCAAGATGTTTTCTGGCAAAAATGAGACGAGCATTAATGTTCTTTTTGTTTAGCAGTGGTTTTCGTCTTGGAACTCTGCCATGCAGGCCATTTTTGCCCAGTCTCTTTCTTATGGTGGAGTCATGAACACTGACCTTAACTGAGTCAAGTGATGCCTGCAGTTCTTTAGATGTTGTTGTGGGGTCTTTTGTCACCTCTTGGATGAGTCGTCGCTGCGCTCTTGGGGTAATTTTGGTCGGCCGGCCACTCCTGGGAAAGTTCACCACTGTTCCGTGTTTTCGCCATTTGTGGATAATGGCTCTCACTGTGGTTCGCTGGAGTCCCAAAGCTTTAGAAATGGTTTTATAACCTTTTCCAGACTGATAGAGTTCAATTACTTTTTTCTCATTTGTTCCTGAATTTCAGTTGGATCTCGGCATGATGTCTGTAGCTTTTGAGGATCTTTTGGTCTACTTCACTTTGTAAGGTAGGTCCTATTTAAGTGATTTCTAGATTGGGAACAGGTGTGCAGAAAATCAGGCCTGGGTGTGGCGACACAAATTGAACTCAGGTGTGATCAACCACAGTTATGTTTTAACAGGAGCTGGGGGGCAAACACTTTTTCACACAGGGCCATGTAGCTTTGGATTTTTTTCTTCCTCATTAATAAAACTCTTCATTTAAAAACTGCATTTTGTGTTTACTTGTGTTATCTTTGACTAATGTTTAAATTTGTTTGATGATCTGAAACATTTAAGTGTGGAAAACATGCAAAAAAGTAAGAAATCAGGAAGGGGGCAAACACTTTTTCACACCACTGTATATTAGGTCTTACAACTGTGTTTGAGGTATTAGAGACAGGCCTTTAATTCCTTTAACACAAACTGTTGTTCAGCAAAGATCAGGAAATATAATCAGTTTATTTGAACCAGTATAGTTTCACTTTTATAAAAATCAGGTTTTGAATAACAGATCAAATATATGTTATGTTCCGACACTTCTTTCAGGTCACAGACACATAATCAGACTTTACGTCAGTGACAGAGGAAACATAGAGTCACCATCTGTTCTGTCATCATGTCAGTTAATCTGAGTGAATCACGATCTTCTCTGGTTCTCATGGTTTCAGTAAAATGAACCGAGCTAACGATGTGTAGCTGTCTCCGCACTGACAAACAGTTTAAACATTTATAGCCATATGTGCGATCTAAACAGCTATCTAACATTAGCTCAGGTGGGTCGTCAACCGTCCGGTTTTATACGTCCAGAGAACTTCTCTAAAAATAAACTGATGGTAAGAGACCAGGCCTCTAATAGAGACAGGCCTTTATTTGTCACTTATGGAGTTAGATCAGTCTCATAATTAATAAATGCACACAGAAGGATTCACAAATGTATATTGGGATTTATATATAAATGTCTCTCAACACACAAATATTTTTCAGTGCACACACAAATATTTCTCATTCTATATACATGTAAAAATAATCCACATATAAATTAATAAAGTTCACAAATGTATTTTTGATGCACACACAAATATAACTTGTTTTAAATATATATCACGGAAATCCACAAATATCTTTATTTAAAAACATTTGCAATTTTCATCAAAATCATATATGTATATTGTGACATTTATTCACGAACTGTCGAATCTGCATTTGCGAACCGCTCGCCATTTGTGAATTTCGCTGCATTTGTGTGTGAATCTTTTTGAGACTCCCCTGCCGTGTCTCGATCCACAAATGCATTTTTTTTAACAGGGAAGTATCTGTAGCCAATCAGATATCGCCCTCTTTTCAGCCAATCACAAGAACGTGCCCCACGTGGGGGTGGGACGTACTTTTCAGCCAATCATATGGACGCATTCGTACAGCACTATAAATGCCTGCCACAGCCAAGGACAGGCTGTCGTTGAGCATGAACATGGCGTCCGGCAGTGGTAATACGGAAAGTGTAAGTAAAACATTATACAGGTTTACTTAGTTTTCCTAAGTTGTGAGGTTTGCTGGCATAGTTAGAAAATTGTACGAAATATATAGTTACGCGGTTTAAGTGTGTATCTAGCTTCATGAGCTAGCGAGCTATCATAGCATCAGCTAGCAGCGTATGCTACGGGCTATGCTAGCGCGCTATGCTAACTTTCCCGCATGCTAAAAAGGTTAAGTTAACATCTTGCAATTAAATTGAAGTTGTAGTAAATATAATGACTGTTTGACAGGGTCTGTCGGGCAGCAGCCCGGACATTTGTCCAGCTGTTGGCCTGGCCTGGCATGCATGATTACGTATGTTTTAGTTATGAATACTTGGGACATTATAGATGTGACATCATGGCTAGCTAACAAGTAAGCTATACAATGCTTACAGACAACCAAGGATCATTAACTGCCTAACATCAGCCATTATCTGATCCAAGTAACATTAGACCAGTATTACCCAAATTATTTTCTGGGGACCCACCTTTTAAAAATGGCAAATCATTGTGAAGAGTTTCCCAATAGCCTGTATCTATAAACGATGAGATAGCCAAAATGAATGTTGTTCATCATTTTTACCATGATTCATAAATCATATGTTGGTTTTATGTAAATGGTATTGAAAACATATACACTTGTTAAGTGCTTTATGAGACATACATGATGAGAATACATGAATTTAGGTGGAAATAAGACAGACTTGTTATTTTTATTTGATTGCACCAGTAAAACTATACACACAAAAATACTATATAGAGAGGTTAGAGGTTAGCGCTTCAGTAAATGAACATAGCAACTTACCTGGCCAATATACTTATGTCACATTAGTAGCAGAAAACTTAGCATTAATTAGTAATTAAAATTGCCTTCTTAGCTGGCAGCTAACACAAAGTCATTGTGCAATCCTTATTTGCTATGAGTCAGTTATTTATTTATTTTTTCCTCTAGGAATCACTGAAGCATGACATCCTTCAGAGATTGCACGACCGACTGCTACACATCTTGGAGATGCAGCCTCTTGACCTAGAAGGGTTACAGTTTGTTTGCCATCAGAATTTAGTTTTATTGCGTGCTCTGGGTGACATAGTGGATGTAGACGATATACTGTCTGCACTTACAGATCTAAATACTGTTATCCAGCAGGAGAGAGAGAATGAGCAGACATTTGTAATACTGGATTTCCAAAAGGGTTCTCGTGGGCGTCCACGATTGACATCAGTAGAGACTCTTGCACATCTTATTGAACTTGGGCTGCCATCAAGATGCATAGCCAGACTCCTCGGTGTGTCAAGAGCAACTCTATTTAGGCGAATGGCTGAAAATAATCTATCAGCGTTTGCTTCATACAGTGGCTGCAGTGATGATGAATTAGATTTATTAATCACCAGAATTAAGAGCACAATGCCAGATGCTGGGAGCAGAGTGGTCAAAGGTGCTCTACTGGCACAGGGACACAAAGTGCAATGGGACCGAGTGCATGCATCCATGCATCGTGTGGACAGTGTTGGTGTGCTCTCCAGGATGACCCGCCTGGGATGTGTGGTGAGGAGGACATACACAGTTCCTTACCCGAAGTACATGGTGCACATTGACACTAATCACAAGCTCATCAGGTATGTTATGTCTGGTATCTATATTTGAACTGTTAATTTAAATTTTTTTTATGTCTAGTTGTGTATCTGGTATTTGGTGTATTGTATCACATCAACCAGAATAATAGAATAATAATCACATTGAACTTTATCGATTGTATTGTGAGACCTATGCTATTACAGATTTTATATAGTGTGCTCAGCAGTTACTTTTTATCTTCTAATCTAGGTACAACTTCGTTATCTTTGGGGGGATCGACGGCTATTCAAGGAAGGTAAGACTCTTCCCTGTCAAGGATAAAGAACTGCAAATTCTTACTGAAGATCCCCATTTCAAGCAGGAGGATGTTTTTCTTTTTATATGCTTCAGTTTATTTTTTGTACAAACTGGTGGTGTTCCTTAGATATAAAATGTATTTTTGCTAAATTACATTTTGCTTCTTTTGTTTTCTCTCACTCAGCGGTATAACCTATTCTTATGGTCATTCCATATGAACCCACCTACAACTTGTCAATTAATGAGATTGATATTCATAAAAACATGAATTCACAAAGGTCTATTAAAATAAATGTGACTTTACAAAATCCTGTTGTTCTTCACCAAATAATTGTGTGTGTATGCTAAGTCTCACTAGTTGCTTATCTTTAGAATTCTCCTAAACATCCAAGAAACCATAAGGATTCTGTGCAACATGTTGCAAATGATAGCTGTTGATGAATCTTTTGTAGTGTAGTTTTCATGTTATATCAGATGTTGATTCTGCCTAGTATCAGTGCCAGAGGCTATCTTGTCTTCAATTTGGTAAAAAAAAAAAAAATATATATACATTTTTAGAAATTAGCAAAGACTATTAATCATTAGACGGGCATTAATACATAACTTGCAGCTGATCCTTTTTGTTTCTTGAATGTCCAGGTAAAAATGTAATCTAATCTAAAATAAGCAACTAGTGAGACTTAGCATACACACACAATTATTTGGTGAAGAACAACAGGATTTTGTAAAGTCACTTTTAATTTAATAGACCTTTGTGAATTCATGTTTTTATGAATATCAATCTCATTAACTGACAAGTTGTAGGTGGGTTCATATGGAATGACCATAAGAATATAAGATATAATTAGAAGATAAAAAGTAACTGCTGAGCACACTATATAAAATCTGTAATAGCATAGGTCTCACAATACAATCGATAAAGTTCAATGTGATTATTATTCTATTATTCTGGTTGATGTGATACAATACACCAAATACCAGATACACAACTAGACATAAAAAAATTTTAAATTAACAGTTCAAATATAGATACCAGACATAACATACCTGATGAGCTTGTGATTAGTGTCAATGTGCACCATGTACTTCGGGTAAGGAACTGTGTATGTCCTCCTCACCACACATCCCAGGCGGGTCATCCTGGAGAGCACACCAACACTGTCCACACGATGCATGGATGCATGCACTCGGTCCCATTGCACTTTGTGTCCCTGTGCCAGTAGAGCACCTTTGACCACTCTGCTCCCAGCATCTGGCATTGTGCTCTTAATTCTGGTGATTAATAAATCTAATTCATCATCACTGCAGCCACTGTATGAAGCAAACGCTGATAGATTATTTTCAGCCATTCGCCTAAATAGAGTTGCTCTTGACACACCGAGGAGTCTGGCTATGCATCTTGATGGCAGCCCAAGTTCAATAAGATGTGCAAGAGTCTCTACTGATGTCAATCGTGGACGCCCACGAGAACCCTTTTGGAAATCCAGTATTACAAATGTCTGCTCATTCTCTCTCTCCTGCTGGATAACAGTATTTAGATCTGTAAGTGCAGACAGTATATCGTCTACATCCACTATGTCACCCAGAGCACGCAATAAAACTAAATTCTGATGGCAAACAAACTGTAACCCTTCTAGGTCAAGAGGCTGCATCTCCAAGATGTGTAGCAGTCGGTCGTGCAATCTCTGAAGGATGTCATGCTTCAGTGATTCCTAGGGGAAAAAATAAATAAATAACTGACTCATAGCAAATAAGGATTGCACAATGACTTTGTGTTAGCTGCCAGCTAAGAAGGCAATTTTAATTACTAATTAATGCTAAGTTTTCTGCTACTAATGTGACATAAGTATATTGGCCAGGTAAGTTGCTATCTTCATTTACTGAAGCGCTAACCTCTAACCTCTCTATATAGTATTTTTGTGTGTATAGTTTTACTGGTGCAATGAAATAAAAATAACAAGTCTGTCTTATTTCCGCCTAAATTCATGTATTCTCATCATGTATGTCTCATAAAGCACTTAACAAGTGTATATGTTTTCAATACCATTTACATAAAACCAACATATGATTTATGAATCATGGTAAAAATGATGAACAACATTCATTTTGGCTATCTCATCGTTTATAGATACAGGCTATTGGGAAACTCTTCACAATGATTTGCCATTTTTAAAAGGTGGGTCCCCAGAAAATAATTTGGGTAATACTGGTCTAATG
This sequence comes from Epinephelus coioides, assembly GCA_900536245.1. Taxonomy (NCBI): domain Eukaryota; kingdom Metazoa; phylum Chordata; class Actinopteri; order Perciformes; family Serranidae; genus Epinephelus; species Epinephelus coioides. The sequence goes on along the minus strand of UNPE01001268.1, from coordinate 134,707 downwards.
TTACTTGGATCAGATAATGGCTGATGTTAGGCAGTTAATGATCCTTGGTTGTCTGTAAGCATTGTATAGCTTACTTGTTAGCTAGCCATGATGTCACATCTATAATGTCCCAAGTATTCATAACTAAAACATACGTAATCATGCATGCCAGGCCAGGCCAACAGCTGGACAAATGTCCGGGCTGCTGCCCGACAGACCCTGTCAAACAGTCATTATATTTACTACAACTTCAATTTAATTGCAAGATGTTAACTTAACCTTTTTAGCATGCGGGAACGTTAGCATAGCGCGCTAGCATAGCCCGTAGCATACGCTGCTAGCTGATGCTATGATAGCTCGCTAGCTCATGAAGCTAGATACACACTTAAACCGCGTAACTATATATTTCGTACAATTTTCTAACTATGCCAGCAAACCTCACAACTTAGGAAAACTAAGTAAACCTGTATAATGTTTTACTTACACTTTCCGCATTACCACTGCCGGACGCCATGTTCATGCTCAACGACAGCCTGTCCTTGGCTGTGGCAGGCATTTATAGTGCTGTACGAATGCGTCCATATGATTGGCTGAAAAGTACGTCCCACCCCCACGTGGGGCACGTTCTTGTGATTGGCTGAAAAGAGGGCGATATCTGATTGGCTACAGATACTTCCCTGTTAAAAAAAATGCATTTGTGGATCGAGACACGGCAGGGGAGTCTCAAAAAGATTCACACACAAATGCAGCGAAATTCACAAATGGCGAGCGGTTCGCAAATGCAGATTCGACAGTTCGTGAATAAATGTCACAATATACATATATGATTTTGATGAAAATTGCAAATGTTTTTAAATAAAGATATTTGTGGATTTCCGTGATATATATTTAAAACAAGTTATATTTGTGTGTGCATCAAAAATACATTTGTGAACTTTATTAATTTATATGTGGATTATTTTTACATTTATATAGAATGAGAAATATTTGTGTGTGCACTGAAAAATATTTGTGTGTTGAGAGACATTTATATATAAATCCCAATATACATTTGTGAATCCTTCTGTGTGCATTTATTAATTATGAGACTGATCTAACTCCATAGTCACTGGGCTGGTAAAAGAGACTGGGTATTTATTAGAAGTTTTACGGTAAACTTAACCATGACACATACCACTGATCAATCTCATCGATCCCCCCCTCCCCCCACCCCCACCCCCCACCCCCAACGGACCAATCACCTTTGTCCAGAGATTTCTCCAGCACCATGCTGGTTGGTCGACCGTACTCAAAGGTGATGATGATGTCATCGACCACCTCCAGACTCTTGTTCCAGGACAGAGTGATGTTGGCCAATAGGGGCTCAGGATACCTGGACCATGTGACTGTTTGCCAATAGGTGATGAGCCCACCCCTTTCCCTGTCGCCCATCAGCTGAGGAGGGTGAGACAGGTCGGGACTGGACGCATCGCACTCATCGCTGCACAGGTACGGGTTCTCCTGAGAACAGGAAACAGTCAGTTATAGGGGTTCTCCTGGGAACAGGAAACAAAGACAGAGTTATACCGGTTCTCTTGAGAACAAGAAACAGTCAGAGTTATAAGGATTCTCCTGAGAACAGGAAAAAGAGTTATACCAGTTCTCCTGAGAACAGGAAACAGTCAGAGTTATAAGGGTTCTCCTGGGAACAGGAAACAGAGACAGAGTTATACTGGTTCTCTTGAGAACAGGAAACAGTCAGAGTTATAAGGATTCTCCTGAGAACAGGAAAAAGAGTTATACCAGTTCTCCTGAGAACAGGAAAAAGTCAGAGTTATAAGGGTTCTCCTGGGAACAGGAAACAGAGAGAGCGTTATACCAGTTCTCCTGAGAACAGGACACAGTCAGAGTTATACTGGTTCTCTTGAGAACAGCAAACAGTCAGAGTTATAAGGGTTCTCCTGAGAACAGGAAACAGTCAGAGTTATAAGGATTCTCCTGAGAGCAGGAAAAAGAGTTATACCAGTTCTCCTGAGAACAGGAAACAGTTAGAGTTATACCAGTTCTCCTGAGAACAGGAAACAGGCAGAGTTATAAGGGTTCTCCTGGGAACAGGAAACAAAGACAGAGTTATACCGGTTCTCTTGAGAACAGCAAACAGTCAGAGTTATAAGGGTTCTCTTGAGAACAGGAAACAGTCAGAGTTATAAGGATTTTCCTGAGAACAGGAAAAAGAGTTATACCAGTTCTCCTGAGAACAGAAAACAGTCAGAGTTATACAGATTCTCCTGAGAACAGGAAACAGTCAGAGTTATGAGGGTTCTCCTGGGAACAGGAAACAAAGACAGAGTTATACCGGTTCTCCTGAGAACAGGAAACAGTCAGAATTATACAGATTCTCCTGAGAACAGGAAACACTGAGATTTATAAGGGTTCTCCTGAGAACAGGAAACAGTCAGAGTTATACGGGATCTCATGAGAGCAGGAAACAGTGTCAGAGTTATACACGACCACCTGAGAACAGGAGACAGTCAGAGTTATACAGGTTCCCCAGGACTGGAACAGGAAACAGAGTCACCATATGATGAAGTTTTAGAACATTCTGCAGGTGCAGAGAACCTAGACACTTTTTGTCCCAGTTCAGTTCTGACTGTGGACACGTGACAAAAAGTCCCATTAACAAAGAACATTAACTACATGTTTCATCCTGAAGAGAGGACGTCAGGAGGAACCTGGCTGAGAGCAAATCACAACAGAGTACCTCAGTAAGAACCTTCAGATATCTAACAGTAAAACTCAGCTCAGTCTGTTGGGTTCTACTGACGGTGTTCTACTGACTGTGTTCTACTGACTGTGCTTCTCACTGACTGTGTTTCTACTGACTGTGTTCTCCTGACTGTGTTCTCCTGAGTGTGTTCTACTGACTGTGTTCTCCTGACTGTGTTCTACTGACTGTGTTCTCCTGAGTGTGTTCTACTGACGGTGTTCTACTGACTGGTGTTCTACTGACTGTGTTCTCTTGACTGTGTTCTACTGACTGTGCTCTCCTGACTGTGTTCTACTGATGTGTTCTCCTGACTGGTGTTCTCTGAGGGGTGTTCTACTGACTGTGTTCTCCTGACTGTGTTCTACTGACTGTGTTCCTGGTATCCTGACTGACTGTGTTCTACTGACTGGGACTGACTGTGTTCTCCTGACTGGTGTTCTCCTGACTGACTGTGTTCTACTGACTGTGCTGACTGTGCTGACTGTGTTTACTGACTGACTACTGACTGTGTTCTGACTGTTTCTGACTGTGACTGACTGTGTTCTACTGACTGTTTACTGACTGTGCTGACTGTGTTTCCTGACTGACTGTGTTTCCTGACTGTGTTTCTGATGTGACTGTGTTCTCTGACTGTGACTGTGTTCTCCTGACTGTGTGACTGTGTGTCTGACTACTGACTCCTGACTGTGTTTTCTACTGACTGTGTTCTACTGACTGTGTGACTGTGACTCCTGACTGTGTTCTCCTGACTACTGACTGTGTGACTGTGTTCTACTGACGTGTTCTACTGACTGTGTTCTGACTGTGTTCTCTGACTGTGTTTTACTGACTGTGTCTTGACTGTGTCTCCTGACTGTGTGGACTGTTTACTGACTGTGTTTACTGACTGTGTTCTCCTGACTGTGTTCCTGACTGTGTTCTACTGACTGTGTTGTCTGACTGTTTACTGTGTTCTACTGTTTACTGACTGTGTGACGTGTTCTCCTGACTGGTTTTACTGATGTGTTCTACTGACTGTGTTCCTGACTGTGTTCTCTGACTGTGTTCTCTGACTGTGTCTCCTGACTGTGTTCTACTGACTGTGTTGTCTGACTGTGTTCTACTGACTGTGTTCTCCTGACTGTGTGTGTTCTCTGACTGTGTCTGACTGACTGTGTTCTGACTGTGTTCTCCTGACTGTGTTCTGACTGTGTTCTGACTGTGTTTTACTGACTGGTTCTCCTGTGACTGATGTTTTCTGACTGTGACTGACTGTGTGACTGTGTTCTCCTGACTGTGTTGTCTGACTGTGTTCTGACTGTGTGTTCTCCTGACTGTGCTGACTGTGTTCTGACTGTGTTTACTGACTGTTTCTGACTGTGTTCTACTGACTGTGTGACTGTGACTGAACTACTGTGCTGACTGTGCTGACGACTGTGTTCTACTGAACTGTGTGTCTACTGAACTGACTGTGTCTACTGACCTGACTGTGTGACCTGATTTTACTGACTGTGTTTCTGACTGACTACTGAACTGACTGACTGACTGACTGTGCTGACTCCTGACTGTGTCTGACTACTGACTGTGTTCTCTGACTGTGACTGACTGACTGTGTTCTCTGACTGTATTTTACTGTGTCTGACTGTGACTGTGACTGTGTCTCTACTGACTGTGTGTTCTCCTGTGTGTGTGCTGACTGACTGTGTTTCTGACTACACACAGATCTCACACAGATTTGAAGGTAACCATCCGGATTTAATAAAGAACATAAGTTTCGTTTCTCTGTGACCTATGTGTGTGTGTGTTTTACATGTGTGTGTGTGTGTGTGTGTGTGTGTATGTGTGTTACAGTGTGTGTTGTTTAAGCCTGGTGTTGATCTGATCAGTGTGTCAGAGGTTAAACCTTTTAGCTGCCAACTGTCACACTGAACCAGACTGACCTCAGGTCTGATTATTGACCGTGTGTATTGATCTTGTGTGTATTGATCATGTGTGTATTGACCATGTATGTATTGATCATGTCTTCTGATCGATCAGCATCTCTTCACTTGTGTCTGATGTGTGTTTTTTTGGGGGGGAACTTGAACCTGATCAATTATTAAGAATGGATTTGTCACATATCAATAATTCAGACGTGTCTTCAGCGTCCCTCAGGAACAATTAGACAGACAGCAGGACAGTGAAGCTGCGCCTCAGGACCCCCAGCCAGGACACCAGAGGATGCTGAGAGGTCAGGACATGATTGACAGGAGTGTCTCTGTTTACAGAGGACATTATCATACTGTTAACGGGACACCTCTTATTCAGGAGGACGACAGTCTCATAATGTGAACCTGTCCGTCTCTTCTCTGCTGCAGGTGGACTCTTTGAACTCCGAGATATTCGCTCTGATTATTAAAGGACAGAAAAACACAGCTGACATTTAAAATCTGAGACACGTTTCATAAAGACACACTGCAGAGACACGTCTCATAGAGACACACTGCAGAGACACATCTCATAAAGACACTCAGAGACACGTCTCATAAAGACACACTGCAGAGACACGTGTCATAAAGACACTCAGAGACACGTCTCATCGTCTCACAAAGACACACTCACTCAGTGTCTCACAGACACGTCTCACAGACAGAGTGGACAGACACACGTCCTCACAGACAGATGTCTCACAGACAGAGTGGACAGACACACGTCTCACAGACACATGTCTCACTGTCAGAGTGGACAGACACGTTTCACAGACACACATCTCACAGACACATGTCTCACAGACACGTCTCACAGACACGTCTCACAGTCAGAGTGGAGAGACACATCTCACAGACACATGTCTCACATGTCTCACAGACAGAGTGGACAGACACATGTCTCACAGACACATGTCTCACTGTCAGAGTGGACAGACACGTCTCACAGACACATGTCTCACAGACACGTCTCACAGTCAGAGTGGACAGACACATCTCACAGACACACGTCTCACAGACACATGTCTCACAGACAGAGTGGACAGACACATGTCTCACAGACAGAGTGGACAGACACACGTCTCACAGACACATGTCTCACAGACAGAGTGGACAGACACATGTCTCACAGACAGAGTGGACAGACACATGTCTTACAGACACATGTCTCACAGACAGAGTGTCTCTCGGGGGGACTGACCAGTGTGCAGAACCTCTCAGGTGGGTTCCCACAGGTGATCCCAGGTGGGTCGACTCTGATCTGCATCACTTCCTTCATGTTAGCGGGCGCCGGCTGACAGGCATAGAACTCCCATCCTGGCCCCGCCTCTGAGCCACGCAGAGACCGACACACATCAAACTGACCGACGTTCTGACAGTGGGCTAACGGCGGCAGGAGGAAGAGGAGGAGGGGGAGGAGACGAGGGAGGAGAGGGGACATGGTAGACTGACGGTCAGACGGACAGGAAGTTCCTCTGGAGGTCACATCTCAAAGTCTCTGCCCACATTTTTAATCCACACGTTCAGTTCTGCTCCACCCTCTTCAAACAAGTGGTCGTCATGGATACAAACTGGTTAGCTCTCTGTCGTCATGGTTACCAGGTGATGTATTTCAGTCAGTCCTGTGGGAACAGTCCTAAAGATGCTCCGCCCACCGTTGTCTGCAACACAACAACACAAACAACTGTCAGACGAACCACAGCCGAGGGGTATTCCAGGTTCAACAAGGTCTGAGTCTAATCCTGAACTCTGACTTGACTTAAAAAGCAAGCACATATTGTCTTTAGTACAGGTTTAAATTATAATGACCTAATACAATACCTATGAGGCGATTTGGCCTCTTGAAACGGACACCTAGAAGAAATATGCAATTTGCCAAAGCCAACCTTGCTCATTACACACTCACGAACGTTAGCTAACGTTAATACGGCTGCTGTAATGGCACTGTCGGCTCCAGCTCCGTCTCCGTCGTTAGCAACACCAGCAACCTCAGCCCGTCAACCAAGGCCGCGGCCCAATAGGTCAGTTATTTTGGAACACTTTGCTGCCTCTTCTTGTAAAGATTTAGGGTTTTTTATTTGAGTTTTTTCCACGCCACCCTTTCTTTTTACCGGCTTTATCCATGTTTTCTGTCTAACGGTCAAACTAGCCTGGTCTGCCATGAGTAATGACTGATGACTGCGGCTGAGCCAATCAGATTTCAAGAAAAACGAGAGCCTCTTTCGTATTGGAGGAGGCCGCTCTTATCTCCTCCTTCAAGCATCAAAACATAAGATTGACACCTACATTCCCTCTAAACATCTCACAGCAAACAAACAACATGGGAGGGATGCGCACTGCAGCACTGACAGCTAGCAGCTAGCATGACATTCACTAGTCTCACCGGGCCACTTGGTGACCGGCCCATCGGGATTCGTCCTGAACGTCCCGATGGCCAATCCGCCATCACCAATATCATATAAAAAGCTACCGTTCCCAAAAAACATTTGCTCTGATGAGAGCGCACGTCTGTGGTGTGTCAGATTTGATATGTGTGATGATGACTGACTGAGTCTAATGAAAAACAGTACGGTTCAAACAGATATTCATTGGGGAAAGACAGCACATCTAAACGGGTCTGAAGATCCTCTCCCAGCGTAAAGCATTGTGAATTAATTCATACGAAAAACCCATGTGTGTTTGCCAGCTTGATTCAGGCTCGGCAGTAGGGAGGAGACAGGGTGAACTCAGGGTTTCTTATAGAAAACCTGCCAGCGAGCAGGTTAGGTTCACAGAGTCAGTTGCCATGGTGATTGACTCAGAGTTTGACTTACCTCTCTGTCTGGAGCTGAAAACCCAGAGTTTCCCTCACCTCGGGGTCAACGCACCCAGAGTTTCCCTCACCTCGGGGTCAACGCACCCAGAGTTTCCCTCAGAGTTTCCCTCACCTCGGGGTCAACGCACCCAGAGTTTCCCTCACCTCGGGGTCAACGCACTCAGAGTTTCCCTCACCTCGGGGTCAACGCACTCAGAGTTTCCCTCACCTCGGGGTCAACGCACCCAGAGTTTCCCTCACCTCGGGGTCAACGCACCCAGAGTTTCCCTCACCTCGGGGTCAACGCACCCAGAGTTTCCCTCAGAGTTTCCCTCACCTCGGGGTCAACGCACCCAAGAGTTTCCCTCAGAGTTTCCCTCACCTCGGGGTCAACGCACCCAGAGTTTCCCTCAGAGTTTCCCTCACCTCGGGGTCAACGCACCCAGAGTTTCCCTCACCTCGGGGTACTGTTTTCACTAACCCCCCTGACGTTGTCTGTATATGATCAGGTAAAAGGTTCTCTTCTGTCCTTCAGAGAAATAAAGTGAGATATGAAAATGAGACCTCGTCCTCTGTCTGTGTCCTGTCCCTCAGTTGTCTCTGTCCCTCAGTGTGTCTCTGTGTGTATCTGTGTGTTTCTGTGTGTCTTTGTGTGTCTCTGTGTCTTTGTGTCTCTGGTCTCTCTGTCTCTGTGTGTCTCTGTCTCTGTGTGTCCTCTGTGTGTCTCTGTGTCTCTGTGTGTGTCTCTGTCTCTGTGTGTCATGTGTGTGTCTGTGTGTCTGTGTCTCTGTGTGTCTCTCTGTCTCTGTGTGTCTCTGTGTGTCTCTGTGTCCTCTGTGTGTGTCTCTGTCTCTGTTGTCTGTGTGTGTCTGTGTGTCTGTGTGTCTGTGTGTCTCTGTCTCTGTGTGTCTCTCTGTCTCTGTGTGTTCTGTGTGTGTCTCTGTCTCTGTGTGTCTGTGTGTGTCTGTGTCTCTGTGTGTCCTCTGTCTCTGTGTGTCTCTGTGTGTGTCTCTCTGTGTCTTTGGTGTCTCTCTGTGTGTCTCTGTGTGTCTCTGTGTGTCTCTCTCTTGTGTCTGGTCTGTGTGTTGTGTGTGTGTGTGTCTGTGTCTGTGCTCTGTGTCTGTGTGTCTCTGTGTGTCTATGTGTCTGTTCTGTGTCTCTGTGTGTTGTGTGTTCTGTGTCTCTGTGTGTCTGTGTGTCTGTGTGTCTCTGTGTCTGTGTGTCTTGTGTGTCTGTGTGTTCTTGTGTCTCTGGTGTCTCTGTCTGTGGTGTGTGTGTGTGTGTGTTGTCTGTGTATCTGTTCTGTGTGTGTGTGTTTCTGTGTGTGGTGTCTGTGTCTGTGTGTCTCTGTGTCTGTGTGTCTGTGTGTCTCTGTGTCTCTCTGTGTGTGTCTCTTTGTGTTTCTGTGTGTCTGTGTGTTCTGTGTGTCTCGTGTGTGTCTGTGTGTCTGTGTGTCTCTGTGTCTCTCTGTCTGTGTGTCTCTTGTGTCTCTCTGTGTCTCTCTGTCTGTGTGTCTGTCTCTGTGTTCTCTGTGTGTCTGTGTATCTGTGTGTCTTGTGTCTCTGTCTCTGTGTCTCTGTTTCTGTGGTTCTGTGTGTGTGTGTGTGTGTGTGTGTGTGTGTGTGGTGTGTATCTGTGTGTCTCTTTGTGTTTCTGTGTTTGTGTGTCTTCTGTGTCTCTGTGTGTCTGTGTTCTGTCTGTGTCTGGTGTCTCTTTGTGTTTCTGTGTGTTGTGTCTCTGTGTCTGTGTGTCTCTGTGTGGGTGTGTCTGTGGTGTGTCTGTATGTCTCTCTGTGTGTGTGGTCTGTGTCTGTGTCTGTCTGTGTCTGTGTGTCTGTTGTCTGTGTTCTGTGTGTCTTGTGTCTGTGTGTGTGTGTCTGTGTGTGTGTCTCTGTGTTCTGTGTCTGTGTCTCTGTGTGGGTGTGTCTTGTGTGTGTGTTGGTCTGTGTCTGTGTGTGTGTGTTGTGTGTCTCTGTGTGTCTGTGTGTGTGTGTCTGTGTGTGTCTCTGTATGTCTCTTTGTGTTCTGTGTTTTGTGTCTCTGTGGTCTCTGTGTCTGTGTGTCTGTGTGTCTCTGGTCTGTGTGTTGTGGTCTGTGTTGTCTCTCTGTGTCTCTGTGTGTCTGTGTCTCTGTGTCTGTGTGATGTCTCGTGTGTCTCTATGTCTGTGTGCCTCTGTATGTCTCTGTGTCCATCCCTCTTTGTGTCTGTCCCTCAGTGTGTCTGTCCCTCATTGTGTCTCTGTCCCTCATTGTGTCTCTGTCCCTCAGTGTGTCTCTGTCCCTCAGTGTGTCTGTCCCTGTGTTTGTTTGTTTGTTTGTGTCTGATGAAGATGATTAACTGAGACTCAGAGACTTGGACTCTGATATTAAAAACATTTCTTCTTCTCTCTGCAGAGTCACACACAGGAAACACTGCACAGTCTGTCCTGTCTCACACCACAGAAGAGAAGACCAAACCACCCTGACATGTAACACGTTTAACATCAGTTACATATGAACATCAGTAATCAGCGAGCAACAAACAACAAACAACAATAATAATAATAACATTAATAATAAACACTGGAACTGATGACCATCAAACAAAGACTGATGTGAGGTCAACATTTAAATCAGACTCAACCACATCCACCTGTCTGTCTGTTTGTCTCCACCTGTCTGTCTGTCTCCACCTGTCTGTGTCTCAGTGAGTTACTCACCTGTCTCTCTGTGTGTCAGTCTCTCTGTACTTAGTGTCTTCAGGTTGATTCTTAATAAGCTGATTAAACAGACGATAAAACACTGAACCTCTTCTTCTTCTTCTTCCTCCTCTTCCTCTCTGTCCTGCTCTGTCTGTCCCTCTGTCCTGTCTTCTTCGTCTGTTCTTCTCCTCTGTGTTTCTTCTCTGTTTTAACTCCTCCTACTCTTTTCTATCTTTTCATCCTAATCTCCTCCTGCTGCTCTTCCTCCCTCCCCCTGTGCTCCTCCTCCCTCCCCCTCTGCCCCCCCCCCCCCGCTCCTCCTCCTCCTCTTCTTCCATCTGTCAGTAAACCTCTCTGTGTCTCTGTCTATACGAAGGCCTCCTGACTCAGGTGAGACCCTTCCATCACACAGGTAATAATAAATAATACATTAAATTAAATCTGTGTTTCTTTGGTTGTTTGTTTGTTGTTTTGGTTCAGAATAAATAAACATGTAATTATATAAAAAAAACATCAACTTTTTGTTTCTTTGTTTATTTCAGTTTTTGAAACAATACATTTATTTTGTTGTTAGAAATACACAACCAGAGTTTTTTCAATGTCAACTTTATTGAAACACATTACAAACACAGCTGAGGATCAACAAGCTCTGAGTCTAATCCTGAACTCTGACTTGACTTACCCTGAGCTGGGAAACTCTGAGTATCCGGTTCCAGAACAGCTGATTTGAATTTGTTCAGTCAACTCTGAGTAGGTACACCTTGAGTTAAGCACGTGCACAACCACAATAAAAAGCCATCATCAATGGAGCCCTGATACCTCGAGTCACCATGGCAACCGGAGAGAAAAAGTGATCAACTTATTTTACACCTGTGAAATTGGAGGTGCTCATGAATGCCTACAGAGAATATGAGCATATATTTCATAAACAAAGTAACAACACTAAAGCTGCCAAGGAGAGAGAGGCAGCATGGGAAATTTAACAAGCAGGATCCTCTTTGACAGGATGTTGGTGGCTCAGTGGATAGAGCAGGCGTCCCATATAAAGGTTGGTTTTGCCAGGTGGCCGGGGTTCGACTCTGGCCTGTGGCACCTTGCTGCATGTCACTCCCTCTGTCTCTCTCCCCCTTTCACGCTTAGCTGTCCTGACAATTTAAGGCAAAATGCCCCCCCAAAAAATATCAAAAAAGAATCCTTGTAAAATTTCAGCAGCTATTTTAAGCACATATAGATGGTAACCAAGGCAACCAACCAAGATGCCCCTCCCCCCTTCGCCACCCAGCAAAAATCTCACTCTGAACTGAGACCAAAACTTGAGAGCATTCATTTATGATTTATCCACACTTAATTAAAATCGTAGCTTACAGGTGAAAAAGTGGCTTTGAATAAAATCTGATGTTCATGTAGGTTCAATCTCACAGGGGAATAACACACTTGGCTCAGCTTAAAATGAAATATAAAAATATCATTCAAACAGGTAAGGCATATTGACTTGACCATGACTGTACATTCCTTTAGTTTGATTCATATTTGATTTATTAAACAAAGTATCTTCAATAACTATGGCTATGTCATTATGTACTGTAGGCTACCAATATCATCAGTTTTTTTCAATTGTATTTATAAAGCCCAATATCACAAATCACAATTTGCCTCACAGGGCTACAGCATAAAACATCCTCTGTCCTTAGGACCCTCACAGCTGATCAGGAAAAACCCTTTAACCTAATGATGACATTGGGGGTCTAATGATGATGGGGGGTCTAATGATGGCGGGTCTAATGATGACATTGGCGGGTCTAATGATGACAATGATGATAATGGCGGGTCTGAATGATGATGGGTGGGTGGTCTAATGATGACTGATGGGTGGGTCTAATGATGATGTCTAATGATGATGGGGGTCTATGATGATGGGTGGGTCAGGTGGGTCTAATGATGATGGGGGGTCTAATGATGATGGGTGGGTCTAATGATGATGGGTCATGGGGGGTCTAATGATGAAATGGGGTCTAATGATGGGTGGGTCTCTGAATGATGATGGGTGGGTAATGATGATAGGTGGGTCTAATGATGATGGGTCTAATGATGATGGCTAATGATGGGTGGGTCATTATGATGGGGGTCTAATGATGTCTAATGATGATGGGTGGGTCTAATGATGATGGGCGGGGGTGTAATGATGACATGGGGTGGGTCTAATGATGATGGGCGGGTCTAATGATGATAGGTGGGTCTAATGATGATGGGCGGGCGTAATGATGAATGGGGGGTCTAATGATGATGGGCGGGTCTAATGATGATCGGATGTATAATGATGACATGGGGGGGTCTAATGATGATGGGCGGGGTCTAATGATGATAGGGGGTCTAATGATGATGGCGGTCTAATGATGAAGGCGATGAGGGCGGGTCTAATGAATGATGCGGGTCTATGATGGGCATGATGACATGGGGTGGGTCTAATGATGATGGGCGGGTCTAATGATGATGGGTGGGTCTAATGATGATAGGCGGGTCTAATGATGATGGGCGGGTCTAATGATGATAGGTGGGTCTAATGATGATGGCGGGGTCTAATGATGATGGGCGGGTCTAATGATGATAGGTGGGCAGCAGTAAGTAAATTGATTATCAATGGCACAATCTCTGATGATCCTAAAATAATCTCTCAATATGTAGCTCAATTTATCAGGATTTATATTCTTCAACCTTTACACCCTCTCATATTGATCCATTTTTAGACAATATTTCAGCAGATTCTAGAAAAATAAATGACGATCTTAGTGTCTCATGTGAAGAGGAGATATCATTGGCTGAAATTAGTGAATGTATTAAATCCCTTAAAGAAAACAAATCTCCTGGTAATGACGGTTTGACAGGGGAATTTTATAAGACTTTCAATCTTAAACTAGCCCCTTTCCTACTAGCCATGTTTAAAGAATCCATTCAAAAAGGTGAGCTCCCTCCTACTTTAAGGCAAGTAGTAATCATGTTAATCCCCAAACCAAAAAAAGACAGATTACACATAGGAAATTGGAGGCCTATCAGTCTGCTGAACAATGATGCAAAATTATGTGCTTTAATTTTTGCTAGGAGGTTAAAACATGGATTAGATCAAATAATAGATATAGAGCAATCTGGTTTTATACAAAAAAGACATATTAGCAATAATATTCAACTGATACTGAATATGATAGATTATCGTGATTTAATACCAGATGAAAGTTTTATCTTATTTATTGATTTCTACAAAGCCTTTGACACAATTGAACACGAGTTTATTTTTAAAACTATCTCTTTTTTTGGCTTTGGAGAATATTTCTGTAATGCAATTCAAACCATATATAAGAACTCTTGCAGCTCTGTAAAACTGAAATGTGGTACATCAAGTCGATTTGACATTCATCGTGGTATTAGACAGGGTTGTCCAGTATCTCCTTTTTTGTTTATATTAGTAACCCAAACAATGGCCACTCATATAAAAAAAGCACCCTTCATGGGTGTAAATGCAGTAGGCAAGAACTTCAAATTATGTCAACTGGCAGACGATACTGCAATTTTTCTTAGAGACCAGAATCAAATTTTAGAAGCTGTGGCTCATATAAATGCATTTTCTGATGCACCTACCTTGGGGTTGTTATATGCAATGATGCGGAACAGTGAAGTAAAGTCAATTTTGATCCCATTATTGAAAAAACAAAAATCAAAATTGAACTCATGGTTAATGAGAGATATATCCTTATTTGGAAGGGTCTTGCTATCAACAACAGAAGGTATATCTAGATCTGTCTATGTATCATTATCACTTAATGTCCCAACAAATGTTATTAAACAACTGGATAAGATGCTGTATGACTACATTTAGAGGAAAAAAAAACATTATCTCAAAAAAGAAACAATCAAAGGCAGTAGGGAACAAGGTGGTCTTGAGGACTTGGACTTGAGTTTATTAATAATACATTTAAAGTTAAATGGCTTATTGAATTCCTAAAGAATCCCGACAGTATATGGTATGCTTTCCATCATATTTATTTAATTCGATTGGTGGCATTGATTTTTTATTAAAATGCAATTTCTCCATTGATAAAATCCCAGTTAGTTTAGCTAATTTTCACAAGCAAGCTCTCTTAGCGTGGTTATTAGTTTATAAGCACAACTTCAGTCCTCATCGGTACTATATTTGGAATAACAAGGATATTCTACACAAAAGACAATCCCTGTTTTATCGCTCATGGTATGACAATGGAATTTTGCTTGTATGTCAATTATTAAATAAGAATGGGTGTTAATGTCATTTTCAGAATTAATTCAGAAATTCAGGATAACAATCACACCTAAAGAATATGCTGTTATCTTCAATGCAATTCCTGCCGGTTCACTTCTATTTTTAAAGAACTGTAACCTAACAGAAACCTACTCATTTAGTTCTAGGCAGATTTTTATTGGAGATATCAATGTTAAAGATAAACCTTGCGGTAACAGACACATTAGAAACGCATTGAACTATACTGCAGTCCCTGCAGCAAAATTTTTCTGGTCGTCTATTATGAGCAGTTTACAGTGGAAAAAAGTCTGTAGTGTTTTAAATAAATATTGCATTGGTAATAAAGTGAAAGAAGTATCTTACAAAGTGTTACACTGAATTTATCCCGCTAAGGAGGTCTTGGAGAGATTTAAGTTAAACATAGACTATTCTTGTACTTTCTGTAATGTTGACAAAGAAACAATATTTCATCTGTTTTATCATTGTCACCATTCAAAGAAGTTTTGGAATGATATGCAAGATTTTGTAAATGAGAAAATGAACACTACTGTGAATCTTACTGTGTTTGATGTGATGCTATATTTTATTTCCAGTAGGATGGAGAACAACACTGCCTACATAATACAACTTCTAATTATTCTTGGAAAGTTTGATATACACAGATCAAAACGGTCTGGCTCTAAACCCTGTTTTCGTCGTTTCATTGTTGAACTCCAGCAGTACGGCACCGCACTTGAATGTGTTAACAACAACAAAGCTGCAAGACTCTCAACCTGTTAAAGACTGTACATTTGAGTTTTGAAAGGTCTGGCAATGAACTCTAGTGCCCCTGGTCTGTTCGGTGTTCAATGACTTTCTGTCATGTGTTTGTTAAACCTCATATTTGCAAATAAAACATTGTGAAAATTTAAAAAAAAAAAAAAAAAAAACGGCTCCGTGACGTCATCACTGAGCAGACAGAGGAGAAGTAGCAAAGATGGCGGACGTGGTGAATGTCGGGGTGAATCTGGACGCCTTCTCTCACGCCATCAGCGGCATCCAGGCGCTCCGCTCCAGCGTGAGCCGAGTGTTCGAGTCCCTGAAGGACGGCATGAAGAACCGGGAGACCCTGGAGGGCCGGGAGAAGCAGTTTATAGCCGAGTTCCAGGACAACCTGCAGGCGGTGAACAGAGACCTCAAGTGAGTCCCACACACCAAACCTCATTCAGGTCTTAGTCAGTATAACTGCACCGCGGCTGCAGAATACAGTCTGATATGAAGTGGTTTTAATTATAATGTTTTAAAGTCAGAGTCTCACTCACACACTAAAGCCCAGTCAGATTTTACTCTATTTAAGGACAGACAGCAGCAGCTGCAGATTACAGTCAAATATCTACTGATTTTAAATTATATAGACCTTAATGTTGAATAGGCCTATGTTAAACGTCATGTATGAAATGTATATGTTGTATGTTTGTATAGATGTAGAAACAGATACCTCTGTTACAGTTTCCTTGGGTAAAAACAAGAAGTGGGAGCGTTGCTGTTTGTCAGCTGTGTGACTGATTCACATCACAGCTCTGATAAATAACCTGTCTCACTGTCTGTCTCTATCTCTGTCTCGCTGTCTCTGTCTCTGTGTCTCAGTGAGTTGGAGCGTCTCAGCGGTCTGGTGGGACGTCCCTCAGAGTCTCATCCCCTCCATAACAGTGGTCTGCTCAGTCTGGATCCGGTCCAGGATAAAACCCCTCTATACTCTCAGCTGCTGCAGGCCTACAAGTGGTCTAACAAGGTGAGCATGCTAACAGGCTAACACGTTAACTCCTCACAGGTGATGCTCAGGTACAGGTGTCTGTGGGAGGAGCCAGACATCATCAGTGTCAGACACAGGAAATACACTAATCAGTGTTTATCGTCCTGTTATTGATCCTGATTGATTGTCTGATGACGTGACGTTAATATTAATTTTTCATCATGTTAAAGATAATGCTAACATGGATCAGTCCACAACAACTAAGTTTTCATCATGTTAAAGATAACGCTAACATGGATCATTCATTCACTCACGTTTACGTTGGGGCCTGGATTGTACAAGGCTGTTTCGAATCCAGCCATGGCCCTTTTCTGCATGACCTGTTGTCAATTAAAGGCTAAAATGCCCGAAAAAATCTTAAAAAAAAAAAAGAGAGAGATAACGTTTGGTTCATTCGTTCTGATGATGTGACAATATTAACGTTATGTTTTCATCATGTTAAAGATAACTTTAACCTGATTCAATCGTTCTGATGACCTGACACTAATTAAGTTTTCATCATATCAAAGATAACGTTAACATGGTTCATTAATTCTGACGACATGACGTTAAAGTTTTCATCATGTTAACATGGTTCATTTGTTCTGATGATGTGACAATATTAATGTTAAGTTTTCATCATGTTAAAGATAACGCTAACATGGATCATTCATTCTGATGATGTGGCAACATTAACGATAAGTTTTCATCACGTTTACGTTGGGGCGTTGGTGGGTTAATGGATAGAGCAGACGGCCCATGTACAAGGCTGTTGCGGCAGCGGCCCGGGTTCGAATCCAGCCCATGGCCCTTTTCTGCATGTCACTCCCTCTCTCTCTCTTTCTCTCCCCCTTTTACACTCACCTGTCCTGTCAATTAAAGGCTAAAATGCCCGGAAAAATATCTTAAAAAAAAAAAGAGAGAGATAACGTTAACATGGTTCATTCGTTCTGATGATGTGACAATATTAACGTTATGTTTTCATCATGTTAAAGATAACTTTAACCTGATTCAATCGTTCTGATGACCTGACAACACTAATGTTAAGTTTTCATCATATCAAAGATAACGTTAACATGGTTCATTAATTCTGACGACATGACGTTAAAGTTTTCATCATGTTAACATGGTTCATTTGTTCTGATGATGTGACAATATTAATGTTAAGTTTTCATCATGTTAAAAATAACACTTACATGGTTCATTAATTCTGATGATGTGACGTTAACGTTAAGTTTTCATCACGTTAAAAAACGTTAACATGATTCATTTGTTCTGACGACGTGACGTCAATGTTAAGTTTTCATCACGTGAAAGTTAATGTTAACATGAGTCAGTTGTTCTGATGACATCACAACGATTACGTAGTGAGGCTTACGTTAATGTTAATGTTTGTTTTTCCTGATCAGCTGTGAGGGTCCTAAGGACAGAGGGATGTCGTATACTGTAAAGCCCTGTGAGGCAAATTGTGATTTGTATTATTGGGCTTTATAAATAAAACTGATTGATTGATTAACCTGATGAATGTGTATACATTTTTTTCTGAGGAAAGTCACAGTTGGTGTTATTGTGACAGAGTATGATGTCACTTCCTGTCTGGAAGATGATCTCTGGTTCATTAACGAATAACTTTACAATGTGTGAATTTAGCTTATGTGTTGTTACCATGACGATGATTGTGAATCTGTGTGTGTATCTGTGTGTAGTTACAGTACCATGCCGGTTTGGCTTCCAGTTTGTTAAATCAACAGTCACTCAAACGATCGGCCAATCAGATGGGAGCTTCAGCCAAGAGACGACCCAAAGTCCAACCCAGTACTCTGGTACTTCCTCCTCAGTGAGTACTACAGTAACTACAGTAACTACCGTAACTACAGCTTCTCCTCAGTGAGTACTACAGGAACTACAGTAACTACAGCTCCCCCTCAGTGAGTACTACAGTAACTTCAGTAACTACAGCTCCTCCTCAGTGAGTACTGCAGTTACTACAGTAACTACTAAGCTCCCCCTTAGTGAGTACTACAGTAACTACAGCTCCTCCTCAGTGAGTACTACAGTAACTTCAGTAACTACAGCTCCTCCTCAGTGAGTACTGCAGTTACTACAGTACGACGCTCCCCCTCAGTGAGTACTACAGTAACTACAGCTCCTCCCAGTGAGTACTACTACAGTAACTTACAGCTTCCCCCTCAGTGAGTACTACAGTAACTTCATAACTACAGCGCCTCTTCAGTGAGTACTGCAGTTACTACAGTACTACAGCTCCTCCCTCAGTGAGTACTACAGTAACTACAGCTCCTCCCCAGTGAGTACTACAGTAACTACAGTAACTACAGCTTCTCCCCAGTGAGTACTACAGTAACTACAGTAACTACACAGCTCCTCCCCAGTGAGTACTACAGTAACTACAGTAACTACAGCGCCTCCCCAGTGAGTACTCAGTAACTACAGTAACTACAAGCTTCTCCTCAGTGAGTACTACAGTAACTACAGTAACTACAGCTCCCCCTCAGTGAGTACTACAGAACTACAGCTCCCCCCCAGTAAGTACTACAGTAACTTCAGTAACTACAGCTCCTCCTCAGTGAGTACTGCAGTTACTACAGTAACTACAGCTCCCCTTAGTGAGTACTACAGTAACTACAGCTCCCCCTCAGTGAGTATTACCGTAACTTCAGTAACTACAGCTCCTCCTCAGTGAGTACTGCAGTAACTACAAGCTCCTTCTCAGTGAGTACTACAGTTACTACAGTTACTACAGTAACTACTATAGTAACTACAGTTACTACAGTGAATACAATCAGTCAATCAATGCAATCGATTTTATTTATAATATCACAAATCACAATTAGCCTCACAGGGCTTTACAGCATACGACACTCCCTCTGTCCTTAGGACCCTAGCAGTACAGTACCATCATT
The DNA here is from genome assembly GCA_900536245.1 of Epinephelus coioides. Lineage (NCBI taxonomy): Eukaryota > Metazoa > Chordata > Actinopteri > Perciformes > Serranidae > Epinephelus > Epinephelus coioides. Next base: position 115,603 of record UNPE01001268.1, on the reverse strand, counting down.
ATAGTTCAGTGGGAGGAGTCAGCTCCGTCTGGAAAACTCACTCTTTATATTTGAATATTTTAATGTCACAGTAATGATGACATGGGTTCAAACATCAGTAAATTAGTAAATAAATACTTTTAAATATTACAGTCTGTTTAAATAAGTTCAGTTTGAATATGTTTTCATTTAGTAAAAAAGTGTCTTAACATTTTCTGAGAGAGCTGGCCCATCATTGTACGGTCTGAGGCTGGTCTACGACGTTCGGTTAGTACGAACAATATTAAAGAATCACAGATTTCTAATGAAATGTTTGTGACGTACAGGTGAAGTTAAAGTTTTACTACATACTGCTGAAACATCTTCACTGACCCGACGCACTGAATCGTCACTGTTCCACCGATGGTTTACTCACCTGATGACCCCCCATGACATCACCTCTGTGACATCACATCCTGTTTCTCTGTGGACAGGTATGTGGATGATGTTATCTCTCGGATCGGCCGGCGGTTTCCTGATATGACCATCGAGCTGTTCAGACCCAACGGGACGTCGGCTGTGCTGCTGGTAATAAAACACATGACAACACACACTGTACAGGTGTGTTCAGACCAGGTAACAGGTGTGTGTTCAGACCAGGTAACGTGTGTGTTCAGACCAGGTGACAGGTTTGTGTTCAGACCAGGTAACAGGTGTATGTGTTCCAGACCAGGTAACAGGTGTGGTGTTCAGACCAGGTAACAGGTGTATGTGTTCAGACCAGGTAACAGGTGTGTTCAGACCAGGTAACAGGTGTGTGTGATCAGACCAGGTAATAGGTGTCTCTCTGACATACGTCCCTCTCAGGTGACCCTGGGGAAGGTGTTGAAGGCAATCGTTGTGATGCGTTCGTTGTTCATTGACAGGACGGTTGTTCGAGGATACAACGAGAATATTTACAACGAGGATGGAAAGGTAGGAGGTCAAACTCACCTGACAGGTGACCCCTGATACCTGTCTGACTGTCTCAACTCTAACCTGTCTGTTTTTCTGTCCTCTCTCTAACCTGTCTGTCCTCATCAGTTGGACATCTGGACCAAGTCTCAGTACCAGGTGTTCCAGAAGGTAAGACTCACTTGTCCTTACCTGAGCTCCTTCACACCTGAGCTCAGTGTGCAAAACTCCGATTGGTTGTGTTGTTGCTAGGTAACAGACCACGCCACCACCGCCCTGCTGCACTACCAGCTGCCCCAGATGCCCGACGTCGTGGTTCGATCATTCATGGTGAGACACCATCACTGTCTGTCTCTCCACCTGTCTGTGTCTCCACCTGTCTGTGTCTCCACTTGTCTGTGTCTCTCCACCTGTCTCTGTCTCTCCACCTGTCTCTGTCTCCACTTGTCTGTGGCTCCTCACCTGTCTGTCTCTCCATCTATCTGTCCCCTCACCCTTCTGTCTCCACCTGTCTTTGCCTCCTCACTTGTCTGTCTCTCCACCTGGCTGTCTCTCCACCTGTCTGTTTCTTCACCTGTCTGTCTGTCTCTGTCTCCACCTGTCTCTGCCTCTCCACCTGTCTCTGCCTCCTCGCCTGTCTGTGTCTCCACCTGTCTGTGTCTTCACCTGTGTGTCTCTTCACCTGTCTGTTTCTTCACCTGTCTCTGTCTCCACCTTTCTCTGTCTCTCCACCTGTCTGTTTCTCCACCTGTCTGTGCCTCCTCACCTGTTTGTGTCTCCACCTGTCTGTGTCTTCACCTGTCTGTTTCTCCACCTGTCTGTGCCTCCTCACCTGTTTGTGTCTCCACCTGTCTGTGTCCCCACCTGTCTGTGTCTTCACCTGTCTGTTTCTCCAACTGTCTGTGCCTCCTCACCTGTCTGTGTCTCCACCTGTCTGTTCTTCCACCTGTCTGTGCCTCCTCACCTGTTTGTGTCTCTTCACCTGTCTGTGTCTCCACTTGTCTGTGTCTTCACCTGTGTGTCTCTTCACCTGTCTGTTTCTTCACCTGTCTCTGTCTCCACCTTTCTCTGTCTCCTCACCTGTGTGTTTCTCCACCTGTCTGTGCCTCCTCACCTGTCTGTGTCTCCACCTGTCTGTGCCTCCTCACTTGTCTGTGTCTCCACCTGTCTGTCTCTTCACCTGTCTGTGTCTCCACCTGTCTGTTTCTCCACCTGTCTGTGCCTCCTCACCTGTTTGTGTCTCCACCTGGGCCGTCTCTCCACCTGTCTGTCTGACTCTGTCTCCACCTGTCTGTGCCTCCTCACCTGTCTGTGTCTCCACCTGTCTGTCTCCACCTGTGTCTTTTCACCTGTCTGTCTCTTCATCTGTCTGTCTCCACCTGTGTCTTTTCACCTGTCTGTCTCTTCATCTGTCTGTCTCCACCTGTCTGTCTCCTCATCTGTCTATCTCTCCACCTGTCTCCATCTCTCCACCTGTCTGTCTCTCCACCTGTCTTTCTCAACCTGTGTGTCTTTTCACCTGTCTGTCTCCTTATCTTTCTGTCTCCACCTGTCTGTCTCTCCACCTGTCTCTGCCTCCTCACCCGTCTGTGTCTCCACCTGGCCGTCTCTCCATCTGTCTGTCTGACTCTGTCTCCACCTGTCTCTGCCTCCTCACCTGTCTATGTCTCCACCTGTCTGTCTCTCCACCTGGCTGTCTCCACCTGTGTGTCTTTTCACCTGTCTCTCTCCTCATCTGTCTGTCTCCTCATCTGTCTGTCTCTCCACTTGTCTCTGTCTCTCCACCTGGATGTCTCTCCACCTGTCCGTCTCCACCTGTGTGTCTTTTCACCTGGCTGTCTCCTCATCTCTCTGTCTCTCCACCTGGCTGTCTCAACCTGTGTGTCTTTTCACCTGTCTGTCTCCTCATCTGTCTGTCTCCACCTGTCTGTCTCCTCATCTGTCTGTCTCTCCACCTGTCTCTGTCTCTCCACCTGGATGTCTCTCCACCTGTCTGTCTCCACCTGTGTGTCTTTTCACCTGGCTGTCTCCTCATCTGTCTGTCTCTCCACCTGTCTCTGTCTCTCCACCTGTCTGTCTCCACCTGTGTGTCTTTTCACCTGTCTGTCTCCTTATCTGTCTGTCTCCACCTGTCCTCAGACGTGGTTGCGGAGCTACATCAAACTCTTCCAGTCTCCGTGTCAGCGCTGTGGTCGTTTCCTGCAGGATGGACTTCCTCCAACATGGCGAGACTTTAGGACACTCGAGGCGTTTCACGATACATGTCGCATGTAAACAAATACTTCCTGTTTACCTGTTGATGGACTCTGATATTTGTTTGCTTGTGTATGTACAAAGATGTTTGAATAAAGTTTAATTTGTATGATTTTACAGTCATCTGTGTTTTCAGTCTGTCAGGAAGAAAGATTTCAATAAATTTCATTCAAGTTTGATCTGATTCGTCAACTTAGTCGAAGCACTGGAGCGCTGTGATTGGCTGTTTGTTGGTGAGACGCATACTGGGAGTTGTAGTTCATTTTAAGCAAAAAGAAAATCTGAAACATGTAATGTGACATTGTGACACCGCCACAAAGGTGAGGGGAGAGTCATGCTACATCAGATTGCTCGAGGGTTTAAAAAAAAACAACAGATTAGCCTTCTAATATAATCTGTTGTGTGTCTTCCAGTGTCCTCCCCTCACCCCTGCTCTAATCTTGTTCCTCCTGGGAGTTAACTGTGTTCAGGTGTGTTTGCACCCAGGTGAAGGGGCGTGGCAGGGAATTGTTTGGGGAGGGTTCTTTTTTAATTTTGTGTGGGAAAGAGGAAGGGGAACAGAGTTGTGGTGGTGACAGCCTGCCTTGGATGAAGTTTTCTATGTCCCATGTTTTTGGTGTTTCCTCGAGAGTGTTTCTGTGGAGGACCAGGAAGAAACAGACCCATCCTCTGAGTAGGACCAGATTGTTTTTGTTTATTCCACCCTGGTCAGTGTGATCCCTCTTTTTCCTCAACATTTTTCATTTTTGGCAATGCATAGTTTTTTTCCTGGAGCCTGTTTTTTCATTTTTAAGCAATCAGACAATGGACTCTCCTTTTGCACTGGGATTTACTTGGATGAGGACAATTATTATTAAAGGGGACATTGTGCTGAATACCTTTTTGTGTTTTTCAACGTTTTTTTTTTTGTGTGTGTTTTCATTTGGGGTGGGCGCATAATAAAAATAAATCACCCTTGAGTATATTTAAGTTTTGTTATCTATGTTTATCTGCTGGAGTCAGTAAGGGTCCGGGGTCAGGCCCATTATTTTGCCTCCCTCCACTAACCAAGGTCAAGCTTTAACTGTAGCATCCGAATTCAAATTATGACAAGGCTTTAAAGGTAAGCTGTGATTGTTAAAATATCAATATTTAATAATCACCTGATCAGTTTATTTAACTGAGTTTATAACCAGCATTGATCAGTAACCTTAATCAGTTATTGTTCAATAAGCTTTATTAGTTACTGATCCGTAACATTTATCAATTATTGATCAGCTCTCTGCACTGACAATTTAAACAAAATATTATCATGTAAATGAAACTTATTATTTTTATTCCTGATGACCTTTGACCTTTAGCAGTCAGATGACCTGCTCAGACATGATTGGACAGTTCAGTGTATCCTGGAGGACAGATTTCAATTATCAATAACTTTATTTATATTGATTATCCTGATCCTGATCCTGGATCTGATCCTGGACCCGATCCTGATCCTGTATACTTCTGAATTAATCAGTAATCTTCCTGTTCATCCGAAGCTTCAGTATTTAAAATGATCCAATCAGACTTAATTGATTATTGACTGATTTCCTGTTGATTTGTGTATCAGTGACTAACTCCTGATTTTATTTCTGACCTCAGATCTCCACTGAAAACATTTGGTCATTAAAGGGTTAAAGAAGTTTTCCTCTGTTGTCAAGGAGACATCCTGAAGTCAGGGAGTGTTTCCACCTGGAGGACAGGTGAGGCTCGTCTACAGATGAGGCTCAGACCAGCAGCAAACTCAGACTCAGGAGGATCGAATTCACTCAGGTACTCTGACACACATTTAACATCATATATCAAATACACACGCGCACACACACACACACACACACAAAGGATCATGTCTATAAACGTGTGTGTGTGTGTGTGTGTGTGTAATTCTGTCACAACGATGTCTTTAAATGTTTCAAACAGTAACCTGTTAAAAACTAATTTATACTGACGTCACTGTCAGATACTGAGTCTGTTTCCTTTGAGATCATGTAGCTTATGTTCTGCAGGTTCTGATGTACTCCTGGGGTTTGCTGGTTCCAGGTTCTGATCCAGGTTGTGAGCCAGGACCAGCAGGATGTCAACTGACAGACAGAAACACTTTACAGAGACCAGAACTGGACCTGGTCCATGTCCTGTTTCCGGTCCTGCAAGTCAGATTCTGTCCACCATCGACTCAGACGCTCTGCTGACTGCCGCCTCACCTGATGAAGGGGAGGATGAAGGTCTGAGGGAAAGAAAGATGAAGATGAAAAACAACAGCAGCTGTGTTTTACTGGAGAGACACCGCAGGTACTGACTATTTCCTGGAGTGTTATTTTAAAGTCTTATACCTAAGGAGAAGCCCCGCCTCCCACCACATGACATGAGGCTCATTCAAGATGGGCCAGGCCTGCGCAGATTTGATCACCGGAGATCAGTGCACAATGCATGTTGGTTAGTTTGGTGTCCGACTTCATCTGGACTTGCTCTGACGTATTACAAAAGTGGATGGCCATAAAATGGCGAGAGCAAGGCGGCTGCAGTTTTTAGAGCCAGGCGCTGCAGCTGCTCTCCACTGACTTCACCTCCTGGCTCTCACCTGATCTAACAACTGACTGGTTCAGATGTCGACTCAACAAGATGATACTTTAGATAAACTTTTAATTTTTGTTGAATTTCAGAGATTTAAATTTAATTTGTCTGATTTGAAGGTTTATTCTGTGAACCGAAAACAGGTGGTGTGACTGATGGTGAAGTTTAGTTGTCAGAGACAAAATACATTCATCATAAATTATATAGAGTCTACTGTGTATTAAACTATACAGTCTACTTTACAATAAACTATACAGTCTACTTTACAATAAACTATACAGTCTACTGTATATTAACTACTGTACATTAAACTATACAGTCTACTGAATATTAAACTATGCAGTCTACTGAATATTAACTACTGAATATTAAACTATACAGTCTACTGTATATTAACTACTGTACATTAAACTATACAGTCTACTGAATATTAACTACTGAATATTAAACTATACAGTCTACTGTATATTAACTACTGTACAATAAACTATACAGTCTACTGAATATTACTGAATATTAAACTTTACAGTGTACTGAATATTGCTATATATTAAACTACACAGTCTACTGTATATTAACATGGGACAGTTTTAATTAATTATTGAAGTATTTAACATCACAGCGACTGGTGGTCAGTGGGATGTGACAATTCTTATACTAACATCTGTATAGATGTAAAGCTCTGACTGTTTCTGACTGATGTTTAATGAAAGCTGTTGTCTTATAAATATGAAGCTTACAGTCAGACACAGTGTATTTCGCCTGTGTAGTTGAGGCGACAGGTCAAACTGGTATGATGTTGATTTACAGGAGAGTTCATGTAAAATGGAGGTTGAACCCAGTGGCGGCTCCTGCCAAATTTCTCAGCGGGGGCAATTGTTGTGATGATGGCTGAGGTTACCCGTTCAATGGGTAAATTTGAATTAATTTGGCTCTGCAATGACTGAACAATCCACTGTGGTCATCAACAGACTAATTTTCATCAGTTTGCCCACACAAATACATTTGAATGTAAACAGAGACCTGTTTTACCATTAATCAAATAAAACTGAGTAAGGTATTCACTGAGTCACTGTCAGTCTTAATCAGAAAACATTTTATTATAGCTAAGTGGAAATTAATTTTGTGTTCTGATTAAATGCAGGCATACCCTACAACTTAATACAATGCACATCACATAGTATCACTGCTCTTTGACCTGACCTGAACGTTTTTTGTTGTTGTTTTTCAGTTTCAGTTATATATTGGGGGGACATTTTGGATACTGGGGGGGCGGACATGTTCCCCTCAATGTATATGGTGACTACGGCCCTGTCAGCATGCATAATTAGGCTACAGTTGCCTGGGTGCGCAAAGGTGAAGTGTGCTAGTCTTGTCATACAAAGTTTGATGGAGTGTCAACTGGACAATATGAAGATGTTTGCATCTTCCTCACTATATGAAGTGACTGATAACAAGATCTGTATAATGGATTGTAATGAAATTCGTCAGGTTTTCATTTTGTAGACAATTGATCTATACTTATAGCGCGATGGGATGACAGCACAATGATGTGTGTGGTATCACGTGAAAGCTCTGCTCCTGCGCTTTCATGTGATATGCGTGGCATTTTGGTGCGACCCTGCATTTACGAGTAATCTATCCAAGAGTAATGTGTGTGCAGAGCTGTATGAAAGCTTTGTTATACATAATTTTATTGTAACTTTATCATTTTTTTTCGCTGTGAAAACATTGGACTACCGACAAGTGTCCGACAAAGCTGCAGTTCCACTGTTTCATGTGATATGAGTGGCTTCTCGCTAACGGTCATGGAGAAAATCCATAGAGAGGAACGAACAGGCGTGAATTTGGACGCACTATGTGTCGTTACTTTATAACCTATATGGTAAAAAGCCTCTTGGATCAGCTTGAAACGTTAGTCATGTTGATCTTGAATGTGACCGCTGCGCAGTGGCGCTGCCTCATGTGATGTCGGAATAATTGGAAAAATGAGTTTCCGACCGTAAAGCAGTATTTCAGTGGAAACGGTTGACGACATGTTTTTTAAATATTTTGAGTGATAAAATACAACACATGTGCTTTGTAATGTCCATGATGTCTCCACATTACCACCTAAACACTCATGAACACACAATAAAGCAAGAACGACTTCCCGACATGGGAAATCAGACCATCCGAGGAGCACGTGAATGATACTTGGTGATTTACGTATGACGAAAACATGTTGGGGCAAGCCCTCCCGTAACCCATAGAGATTGCATTGGAGTGCCTGCATTTAGAAAAAAAAAAACATTTTACATGAAAGTGTATGAGAATGAATCGGCCGATTTCTAGCCAGGCTGATATTGCCCCAGAGGGCCGGAATGTGACTTCACACTGCCTCTGATTGGATATTCAGAAGCTGGACGAGTTGTTTCAAGTGAAAATTATCAGAATAATTAATATTGTGTGTATATATGACAATAATGATGATGATGATGATGATGATGATAATCATACATTTATTATCATCTTTCTTTTCTTTTGTGGCTCGAGGAGGGCGGCGCCCTGTCACCCTCTATTGGCCAGCCGCCCCTGGTTGAACCATGAACATAAATTACAGATCGTCTGTAAAACATTCAAACAAATTAATCTCTCATAATTTAAACAATTGGAGACTGAGAACAATCTTGTATATAAGTCTGACGATATTTTCATAAGTTGACAGGATGTAAGTGTCTCTGTGACTTCCTGTACAGACTGAAGGCTGCTGGAAACTGTCGGGAAACTGTCTGACTCGACTGCAGCTCTTTGTCACCGCCTCCTGCTGCAGCCCCCTGATCTTGTCCACTGTCCAGGCGAGGTGCAGTTCATCTCGAACGAGCTTATTGTTAATGTGATCACATGATCAGGAGGCTGTGGGAAAGGGGCGGGGCTTCCCCTCACATGACTTTTACTCATCTCTGACAGGAAACGCATCACTCAGAGCTGCAGCACACTTCGACAGCTGTTACCCATGATCCCCTGCGGACGTGTTGACATGGTGACAGTGCTGGACACAACAGTGGCTTTCCTGGAGAAGGTCCAGGAATTAGTCCCTGCGGAAGACCAGCGCATACAGGTAATCCAAACCTCAACATACAGATACATCATCGTGAAATAGGCCCAGCCCAACATACAGATACAACACCATGAAATAGTCACATATAGTCCCAGGATACATCAACATGTCCACATAATTATAATCATAGCCCCCATACAGATACATCACCAGTCCCAGGAAATAGTACACCATTAACATACAATACACCATAAAATAGTCCGTCCCAGGCATTACATACAGATACCCACCAAAACAACAGTCCATACAGATACCCATCAACATACAGATACACCATGAAATAGTCCCAGCCCCAACATACAACATCAGAATGTCCCAACCACACCATGAAATCCAGCCCAACCAGATACACACCATGAATAGTCCAGCCCAACATACAGATACAACACCATGAAATAGTCCCAGCCCCAACATACAGATACATCACCATGAATAGTCCAGCCAAACAATAGATACAACCCCTGTTCCCTCTAAGCTGTTTTACTGCGCAATTACCCACTGCTCCACAACTCTTTGCGCAGATGGCAAATAAGTTTGCACTCTCAATATCTCGACCAGTTTTTACTTTTTTATTTATTTAGTTTTTTTCTCGTATGCGCTTGTCTTGTGACTTGAACAGTAATACATTCTCACTGTGGCGTTTGTCTGTGCAGTAAGTGAAAGATGGACAGTGAACTGTCAGTCCGTGATGATTAAAAAAACATGCCACCCAGGCGCTGCCTAGTCAGTATCTGCAACGGTTATTTAGCTTGACAGCCAATCAATGGCATTATGTTGGGTATTCGCTGCTGTTGTATTTGTTGTTAGCCGTTAGGGTTAGCTATGGCTAATGTGTGAGCTGTGGCGCTTCGTCCTCTGGAATCTAAGAAAAAACGCATGTCGTTTAAGGTGGAGTGGCTGTCGGAGTAACATATAAACAGACGAGCGAACGCACCGTGAAACTCAGCGATATTTTTTCTTTTTCAAGTGAGAATGGAGTTGTTTGTGAGATGTGCAAGACGTGAAGCAAAGTATAAGGCGAGTTTACACACACACACAGACACAGACACAGACACACACACACACACACACACAACACTTTATAGTATTATTTACACTGTCCTCTACCCTACTCAGCTACTCTGTACTCTACATGCTCAGGTACACTGTCTTCTACCTGCTCAGGTACTCTGTCCTGTACCTGCTCAGGTACACTGTCTTCTACCTGCTCAGGTACTCTTTCCTCTACCTGCTCAGGTAACACTGTCCTCTACCTGCTCAGGTACACTGTCTTCTACCTGCCTCAGGTACTCTGTCCTGTACCTGCTCAGGTACACTGTCCTTCTACCTGCTCAGGTACTCTGTCCTCTACCTGCTCAGGTACACTGTACTCTACCTGCTCAGGTACACTGTTCCTCAACCTGCTCAGGTACACTGTACTCTACCTGCTCAGGTACAGGAGTTTTCAAAATTAGAGGGAACATTGGATACAACACCATGAAATAGTCCCAGCCCAACATACAGATACAACACCATGACATAGTCCCAGCCCAACATACAGATACAACACCATGACATAGTCCCAGCCCAACATACAGATACAACATCATGAAATAGTCCTCTGAGGAAACAGAAAACGTGAGCAAACTCAGAGAACCTGTTGGTAGATTCAGATCACCAACGTTACGTGTCAGTCCTCCGATGTCGACAGTCTCTGAAGCTTTAGTTCATTATTCTGTCTCTCTGCGTGTTGTGATGATGATGATGATGTCAGCTGTGTCCTCCTGCTGAGCTTCATGCTGATTGGCTGCGGCGGAGTCAGGAGAACAGGGAGGTTGGACACAAGATGGCTGCAGAGCAGGAGAAGAAGCTCAACAGGTGAGACAGTGATCACCTGTCAGGAGTTTTTATAAATGTCCCACCTGTGAAGATCTTGTTTTATCTGATCTGATCTGACGGTGTCTCACTGCCAAACAGGATGAGCAGGAGACACACTGATGGACAGGTTCGTAAAAACCTCAATAATATTTCTACAATAACTACGTATGAAAACAGTGTGTCTGTCCTCTACCTGCTCAGGTACTCTGTCCTTTATCTGTCCTCTACCTGCTCAGGTACTCTGTACTCTACCTGCTCAGGTACTCTGTACTCTACCTGCTCAAGTACTCTGTACTCTACCTGCTCAGGTACGTTGTCCTCTACCTTCTCAGGTACTCTGTTGTCTACCTGCTCAGGTACTCTGTACTCTACCTACTCAGGTACTCTGTACTCTACCTGCTCAGGTACACTGTACTCTACCTGCTCAGGTACTCTGTCCTCTACCTGCTCAGGTACGTTGTCCTCTACCTGCTCAGGTACACTGTACTCTACCTGCTCAGGTACACTGTACTCTACCTGCTCAGGTACTGTGTCCTCTACCTGCTGAATCATCATGTTGATCAGAAGCTTAAAGGATAACTTAACCCTATGGGCCCTAGGCCTTTTTGGGGTATTTTTACTGCCTTTACTTTTAAGCTCATATCACAGTCATTATAAAGGCTACATACACATGCTATATCTTGTTGTTTTTTTTCAGGACAATCAGGGCTAACCAGATTTGCCATCATTACATGTCCTTCTATGTGCCTGTATTTTATATTAATGTTTATATCAATGAAAAAAAACAAATCCGTATGACTAAATTCTTACATTTTTACATGTATCTCAGCATATCAAGTTGGAAAATGACATATTCTGCCATATATGAAGAGGGGAGACTCTCTGGAATCTGGCAATATAAGAACCATGATGGTGGGACATTCTGTCACTTCACAGCTGTCCAAAACATGTGGTTTGTGCCAGGCAGACATGATTGCTAGTATTTTTTTTTATTATTGCAAGAAATTCCATTGACTCATTCACAAGTCAAAAATGTGTTTTTATCTGAAAGAAACATGCAGTATTTACTCTAAGATCATAGAAAAATAGTCAACTAAGTGCAATGATGTCCTCCAAGATAATATTTGTTTTTCAGTTTCAGTTATGTATTGGGGGGACATTTTGGGCATTGGTGGGGGGGCACATGTCCCCCTCAATGTATATGGTGACTACGGCCCTGTCATGCATAATTGCATGCATAATTAGGCCTCAGTTGTCTGGGTGCGCAACTGGTGAAGTGCGCTGGTTTTGTCATACAAAGTCTGATGGAGCTGTCAACTGGACAATATGGAGATATTTGCATCTTGAAAGCCGGACTACAAATGTGGATAGACAGGGAGAAAACACACGCAAGCCTAAGACGTGGTAAGATACGATATTCCTCACTATATGAAGTGACTGATAACAAGATCTGTATAGTGGATTGTAAAGAAATTCGTCAGGTTTTTATTTTGTAGACAATTAATCTGTATTTATAGCATGATGGGATGACAGCACAATGATGTGTACGGTATCACTGGAAAGCTCTGCTCCTGCGCTTTCATGTGATGAGTGTGGCATTTCTGTGCGACCCTGCATTTGTGAGTAATCCATCCAAGAGTAATGTGTGTGCAAAGCTGTATGAAAGCTCTGTTATACATAATTTTAGTGTAAATTTATCATTTTTTTCGCTTGTGAAAACATTGGACTAACGGCAAGCTTGGTCTTGTCGGAAAGCTACCATTCCGCTGTTTCATGTGTTATGCATGGCTTCTTCGCTATGACGCATGGTCATGGAGAAAATCAATGAGAAGAACAGGTGTGAATTTGGACGCACTATGTGTCGTTCGGGCCCATAGGGTTAAGTATTTTTCAACCTGGGCCCTATTTCCCCATGTGTATGTGTGTAGTGTGTGTGTATGATTCATAGGTATAACTCATTCTAAAATTGGTTCAGTATTGAGGGAGGCGGATGCAGCCGGCAGCCGCAAAACGAGCTAAAACGGTAATGGGGGCAAATGCGTCCCGTATAAGTTTGCACATTAAAAGTGCTTTTTTTCGCCACTGACCAGTTCAGATCGCCAGTGCTATCTGTGTAGATAGCATACTAAGCGTTTCCTTTACCCTTCACTTCCTCTGGGCTGTGACGTCATCTCGCGAGAGCTTTGCTTGTTGCCGGAAGAAAACAGAGGAGCCATGCAGAGCACCACTCCAAGTGGCACTGGTTGTCCCGGAGTACAGTTGAGAGTTTTACTGCATTGATTGAAAACAATGGTTCGTGTTTGTGCTTATCCAAATTGCAAGAACAGGATTGTCGCACAACACCCCGTACAGCTTTCATAGTCTGCCTTTGTCGGATGGCGAGATGCTGAAGTTGTGGCTAGTTGTGCTACATATGGATGCTAACACTCCTCTCCAGACACTGCACCTGCAGAGGTCTGCAGTCTCACTTCTCCCAAGATGACTACTGCCAGCCAAAGAAGAGAAGACATCCAATCCCGAAACACCTCTTCCTCAAGAAAACGGCTGTCCCACGAGTACAGAGCGACAGACACAGTGGAGGTAATGTTATATAAACAATGTTCGAAACGCTTAGTATGCTATCTACAGAGATAGCACTGGCGATCTGAACCGGTCAGTGGCTGAAAAAAAGAACTTTTAATGCGCAAAATTATATGGGGCGCATTTGCCCCTGTTACCGTTTTGGCTGGTTTCGCTGCTGCCGGTTGCATCTGCCTCCCTCAATACTGAAACAATTTTACAACGAGCTGTACCCATGAATCATACGCACACATACACATGGGCAAATAGGGCCCAGGTTGAAAAATACCGAAGTTATCCTTTAAAGAACTTTAAGCTGAGGATGTTTCATGTTAAGGTCATGTTGACATCACTTCCTGTTTAGATTTAAAGTCTCTGTTTTTTTCCTGCAGCTTCCTGTCTCATAACTTTGTGACATCATTCTGCTGGTCACCATGGCAACAGTCCAGTCCGGAGGAGTCAGTTGATCTGTGATATACGAAGTACTCGGAGAAAGTTCTGTTTAGAGTTTGGGTCTTTTATTTTGAAGGGACTGATTTCCTGTAGAGATCAGAGAACAGGAATATGATTTCATCATGATTTTATTTTGTTATTTAGTTTGTACTTCCTGTTTCTGTTTAAATAGAATAAATCGGTTGTATTGATCATTGATCAGTAGCTGTGAGACTCATCATACACACATCTGACAGTCAGCTCATCATCACCATCGTCATGGTTACATTCATGTTAACATTGCTGATTATTTACTGTCACACACAACAGGAAGCACCTTCCTTTTTACTGTGTGCGCACACACACACGTGTGTGTGTGTGGTGTGTGTGTGAAACGGGTATGATGACGTCACTGCTAACAGTGGTGTAGAGCACGTGATTAATGAGCGAACAGCACCGCCTGCTGGAGAAAGGACAGTGTCAGCTGCCTCTGTATTATTATTATTATTATTATTATTATTATTATTGTCATGTTATTGTTTATGACCTGTGATGTAAATATTGACACATTTATTTTCCATGTTCTGACACAGTGGCACTGTGCCGTGTGACAGCAGGGCGGGGCTGCAACTGCGCATGCTCAGTACACACTCACTCACTCTCACTCTCACTCTCTCTCTCTCTCACTCACACACACACACACACACACACACAGACAATCACAATCTCAGCATCTCCTCACTGATGACAAAGGGTCCTCCAGGGAGACGCGCCGCGCGTGACCGCGTCCTCTGCTCTCGTGCTGCTGCAGACAGAAACACAGACAGACGGACAGGAGGACAGACAGCCGGTGTTTGTTGGTGAGGATGCGCGGGGAGAGCAGCAGCAGCAGCAGCTTGCGGTGATCATAGGATCGGTACCGAGAGGCGGAGCGCGAGGAGCAGACCGGACACCATGAGCTGCAATTGGGGCACCGAGCTGTGGGTACGTACACCTGTTCACATCTGCCGCACCTGCACAGTCACCCGAGATAAACCTGGAACACCCGCTTACATGGTAACCTGCTCCCCATCAGCTGTTACCGTGTATCCAGTAACCTGCCGGTGAACGGGCGGTGTGTGTGTGTGTGTGTGTGTGTGTGTGTGTGTGTGTGTGTGTGTGTGTGTGAGAGAGAGAGAGAGAGGAGAGGTGTGTGAGTGAGGCCCTCGTGCTTCTGTCTGCTCTGCCATAGCAACACGGTGAGTGACGACAGCGGCTCGCGCTTTGCTTCCTCCATGATGATGCTGCTGCAGCGCGCGACCCGAGAAACAGAGAACTCCCCCCCCCCCCCGCCACCATCACATATTATTATTATTATTATTATTATTACTGTTGTTATTCATTTTGTGTTCCTAAACATGATTGTTTGGTTGTTTTCTCTCTCAGAGGATCAACACATTTGATAATTTAATAACTTCACTTGAAATAAAATAAGATAATGATTAAATAAATCTGTGAAATAGTTTCACAGATGGAGCATTTATGTTCTGAAGAACACTGAGGAGGATGATGATGATGATGATGATGATGATGAAGCTATTAAATCAAAACACCTGCACGCTGAAGAAACACTGCAGGTTTAAACATCACTGAGCCGAAGAAAGGATAATGAATCAGAGAAGATAAATAACAAAACATCAGTAACAGTCAGGTGTTCTTCAGGTGAAGACTTTCCTCAGGTAAAGGTGTTCCTCACTATCACTCTATATATAACTTCAGCGTACAGGTATCTGTGTGTGTGTGTGTGTGTGTGTGTGTGTGTGTGTGTGTGTATATATATATACACAGTACAGGCCAAAAGTTTGGACACACCTTCTCATTCAATGCGTTTTCTTTATTTTCATGACTATTTACATTGTAGATTCTCACTGAAGGCATCAAAACTATGAATGAACACGTGGAGTTACGTACTTAACAAAAAAAGGTGAAATAACTGAAAACATGTTTTATATTCTAGTTTCTTCAAAATAGCCACCCTTTGCTCTGATTACTGCTTTGCACACTCTTGGCATTCTCTCCATGAGCTTCAAGAGGTAGTCACCTGAAATGGGTTTCCAACAGTCTTGAAGGAGTTCCCAGAGGTGTTTAGCACTTGTTGGCCCCTTTGCCTTCACTCTGCGGTCCAGCTCACCCCAAACCATCTCGATTGGGTTCAGGTCCGGTGACTGTGGAGGCCAGGTCATCTGCCGCAGCACTCCATCACTCTCCTTCTTGGTCAAATAGCCCTTACACAGCCTGGAGGTGTGTTTGGGGTCATTGTCCTGTTGAAAAATAAATGATCGTCCAACTAAACGCAAACCGGATGGGATGGCATGTCGCTGCAGGATGCTGTGGTAGCCATGCTGGTTCAGTGTGCCTTCAATTTTGAATAAATCCCCAACAGTGTCACCAGCAAAACACCCCCACACCATCACACCTCCTCCTCCATGCTTCACAGTGGAGAACCAGGCATGTGGAATCCATCCGTTCACCTTTTCTGCGTCTGAAAAAGACACGGCGGTTGGAACCAAAGATCTCAAATTTGGACTCATCAGACCAAAGCACAGATTTCCACTGGTCTAATGTCCATTCCTTTTGTTTCTTGGCCCAAACAAATCTCTTCTGCTTGTTGCCTCTCCTTAGCAGTGGTTTCCTAGCAGCTATTTGACCATGAAGGCCTGATTCGCGCAGTCTCCTCTTAACAGTTGTTCTAGAGATGGGTCTGCTGCTAGAACTCTGTGTGGCATTCATCTGGTCTCTGATCTGAGCTGCTGTTAACTTGCGATTTCTGAGGCTGGTGACTCGGATGAACTTATCCTCAGAAGCAGAGGTGACTCTTGGTCTTCCTTTCCTGGGTCGGTCCTCATGTGTGCCAGTTTCGTTGTAGCGCTTGATGGTTTTTGCGACTCCACTTGGGGACACATTTAAAGTTTTTGCAATTTTCCGGACTGACTGACCTTCATTTCTTAAAGTAATGATGGCCACTCGTTTTTCTTTAGTTAGCTGATTGGTTCTTGCCATAATATGAATTTTAACAGTTGTCCAATAGGGCTGTCGGCTGTGTATTAACCTGACTTCTGCACAACAGAACTGATGGTCCCAACCCCATTGATAAAGCAAGAAATTCCACTAATTAACCCTGATAAGGCACACCTGTGAAGTGGAAACCATTTCAGGTGACTACCTCTTGAAGCTCATGGAGAGAATGCCAAGAGTGTGCAAAGCAGTAATCAGAGCAAAGGGTGGCTATTTTGAAGAAACTAGAATATAAAACATGTTTTCAGTTATTTCACCTTTTTTTGTTAAGTACATAACTCATGAAAATAAAGAAAACGCATTGAATGAGAAGGTGTGTCCAAACTTTTGGACTGTACTGTACTGTACTGTGTGTGTATGTATGTATATATATATATATATATATATATATATATATATATATATATATAATTACTACTATATATACATATACACTACAGTGTACAGGTATCTGTGTGTATATATAACTACAGAGTACAGGTATCTGTGTTTATATAACTTTAGCGTATATATACAGTACAGGCCAAAAGTTTGGACACACCTTCTCATTCAGTGCGTTTTCTTTATTTTCATGACTATTTATATTGTAGATTCTCACTGAAGGCATCAAAACTATGAATGAACACATGTGGAGTTATGTACTTAACAAAAAAAGGTGAAATAACTGAAAACATGTTTTATATTCTAGTTTCTTCAAAATAGCCACCCTTTGCTCTGATTACTGCTTTGCACACTCTTGGCATTCTCTCGATGAGCTTCAAGAGGTAGTCACCTGAAATGGTTTCCACTTCACAGGTGTGCCTTATCAGGGTTAATTAGTGGAATTTCTTGCTTTATCAATGGGGTTGGGACCATCAGTTCTGTTGTGCAGAAGTCAGGTTAATACACAGCCGACAGCCCTATTGGACAACTGTTAAAATTCATATTATGGCAAGAACCAATCAGCTAACTAAAGAAAAACGAGTGGCCATCATTACTTTAAGAAATGAAGGTCAGTCAGTCCGGAAAATTGCAAAAACTTTAAATGTGTCCCCAAGTGGAGTCGCAAAAACCATCAAGCGCTACAACGAAACTGGCACACATGAGGACCGACCCAGGAAAGGAAGACCAAGAGTCACCTCTGCTTCTGAGGATAAGTTCATCCGAGTCACCAGCCTCAGAAATCGCAAGTTAACAGCAGCTCAGATCAGAGACCAGATGAATGCCACACAGAGTTCTAGCAGCAGACCCATCTCTAGAACAACTGTTAAGAGGAGACTGCGCGAATCAGGCCTTCATGGTCAAATAGCTGCTAGGAAACCACTGCTAAGGAGAGGCAACAAGCAGAAGAGATTTGTTTGGGCCAAGAAACACAAGGAATGGACATTAGACCAGTGGAAATCTGTGCTTTGGTCTGATGAGTCCAAATTTGAGATCTTTGGTTCCAACCGCCGTGTCTTTTTCAGACGCAGAAAAGGTGAACGGATGGATTCCACATGCCTGGTTCCCACTGTGAAGCATGGAGGAGGAGGTGTGATGGTGTGGGGGTGTTTTGCTGGTGACACTGTTGGGGATTTATTCAAAATTGAAGGCACACTGAACCAGCATGGCTACCACAGCATCCTGCAGCGACATGCCATCCCATCCGGTTTGCGTTTAGTTGGACGATCATTTATTTTTCAACAGGACAATGACCCCAAACACACCTCCAGGCTGTGTAAGGGCTATTTGACCAAGAAGGAGAGTGATGGAGTGCTGCGGCAGATGACCTGGCCTCCACAGTCACCGGACCTGAACCCAATCGAGATGGTTTGGGGTGAGCTGGACCGCAGAGTGAAGGCAAAGGGGCCAACAAGTGCTAAACACCTCTGGGAACTCCTTCAAGACTGTTGGAAAACCATTTCAGGTGACTACCTCTTGAAGCTCATGGAGAGAATGCCAAGAGTGTGCAAAGCAGTAATCAGAGCAAAGGGTGGCTATTTTGAAGAAACTAGAATATAAAACATGTTTTCAGTTATTTCACCTTTTTTTGTTAAGTACATAACTCCACATGTGTTCATTCATAGTTTTGATGCCTTCAGTGAGAATCTACAATGTAAATAGTCATGAAAATAAAGAAAACGCATTGAATGAGAAGGTGTGTCCAAACTTTTGGCCTGTACTGTATATTCAGTGAATGTAGAGTCTGTAGGCAAACCCCAGAGATCTTGCCTCCGGAAGAAAAGCGGAAGAGCCCTGGTTTCAGGTGCTGGGCTGTTTGTAGTCCGTGTAATATTGATCAATCACGTTTGAGCCGGCTGCAGTTGTTACCAGGTTAAACGCTCCGTGCGGTGAACTAACGAGGCGTAACATAATTGGCGTCACTGCAAACTCTGAATTCATCGCAATGTTTCAGGATATTTAGTTTTATATAAATGGAAGTTGGAAACGGAAATTCGCCTCCTCTGCCCAAATCAAACCGGAAAAATTGGGGGTCTGCCCCCAGAGGCTGTATCGCTGTCTGTCGAAAGTCAGCCGATGGGTTCCGAGAATGGTGTGTATATATAACTACAGACTACAGGTATCTGTGTGTATGTATAACTACAGCGTACTGGCATCTGTGTATATTTAACTTTAGTTACAGGTATCAGTGAGTATGTATAACTACAGCGTACAGTTATCGGTGCGTATATATAACTACAGCGAACAGGTATCTGTGTATATATAACTACAGTGTACAGGTATCTGTGTGTATATATAACTTTAGCGTACAGGTATCTGTGTATATATAACTTAAGCGTACAGGTATCTGTGCGTATGTATAACTACAGCGTACAGGTATCTGTTTATATATAACTACAGAGTACAGGTATCTGTGCATATGTATAACTACAGCGTACTGGCATCTGTGTATATATAACTTTAGCGTACAGGTATCGGTGCGTATATATAACTACAGCATACAGGTATCTGTGTATATATAACTACAGAGTACAGGTATCTGTGCGGATGTATAACTACAGCATACAGGTATCTGTATATATAACTTTAGCGTCCAGGTATCTGTACATATGTATAACTACAGAGTACAGGTATCTGTACGTATATATAACTACAGCGTACAGGTATCGGTGTGTATATATAACTACAGCGTACAGGTATCTGTGTATATATAACTACAGAGTACAGGTATCTGTGCGTATGTATAACTACAGCGTACTGGCATCTGTGTATATATAACTTTAGCGTACAGGTATCGGTTCATATGTATAACTACAGTGTATAGGTATCTGTGCATATATAACTTTAGCATGCAGGTATCTGTATATAGCTTTAGTGTACAGGTATCGGTGCATATGTGTAACTACAGCATACAGGTATCTGTGTATATATAACTAGAGTACAGGTATCTGTGTATATATAACTACAGAGTACAGGTATCTGTGTATATATAACTTTAGCATACAGGTATCGGTGCATATGTATAACTACAGAGTACAGGTATCTGTGCATATATAACTTTAGCGTACAGGTATCTGTGCGTATGTATAACTACAGTGTACAGGTATCTGTGTATATATAACTTTAGCATATAGGTATCTGTGCGTATGTATAACTACAGTGTACAGGTATCTGTGTATATATAACTTTAGCATACAGGTATCTGCGTATATATAACTACAGCGTACAGGTATCTGTGCGTATATATAACTACAGCATACAGGTATCTGTGTGTATATATAACTTTAGCGTACAGGTATCTTTGCGTATGTATAACTACAGCATACAGGTATCTGTGTGTATATATAACTTTAGCGTACAGGTATCGTGCGTATGTATAACTACAGCGTAGAGGTATCTGTTTATATATAACTACAGAGTACAGGAATCTGTGCATATGTATAACTACAGCATACAGGTATCTGTGTACATATAACTTTAGCATACAGGTATTGGTGCATATGTATAACTTCAGTGTACAGGTATCTGTGCATATATAACTTTAGCATACAGGTATCTGTATATAGCTTTAGTGTACAGGTATTGGTGCATATGTATAACTACAGATTACACGTATCTGTGCATATATATATATAACTACAGCGTACAGGTATCTGTGTATATATAACTTTAGCGTACAGGTATCTGTGTATATATAGCTTTAGTGTACAGGTATCTGTGCGTATATATAACTACAGTATACAGGTATCTGTGCATATATATAACTACAGTGTACAGGTATCTGTGTATATATAACTTTAGCATACAGGTATCGGTGTTTATGTATAACTACAGCGTACAGGTATCTGTGTATAGCTTTAGTGTACAGGTATCGGTGCATATGTATAACTACAGAGTACAGGTATCTGTGCATATATATAACTACAGAGTACAGGTATCTGTGTATATATAGCTTTAGTGTACAGGTATCTGTGCGTATATATAACTACAGCGTACAGGTATCTGTGTATATATAACTACAGAGTACAAGTATCTCTGTATATATAACTTTAGCATACAGGTATCGGTGCATATGTATAACTACAGCGTACAGGTATCTGTGTATATATAACTCTAGCATACAGGTATCGGTGCGTATGTATAACTACAGCGTACAAGTATCTGTGCATATATATAAGTACAGCGTACAGGTATTGGTGCATATGTATAACTACAGAGTACAGGTATCTGTGTATATATAGCTTTAGCGTACAGGTATCGATGCATATGTACAACTACAGAGTACAGGTATCTGTGCATATATATAACTACAGCATACAGGTATCTGTGTATATATAACTACAGCGTACAGGTATCGGTGCATATGTATAACTACAGAGTACAGGTATCTGTGTATGTGTAGCTTTAGCATACAGGTATCGGTGCATATGTATAACTACAGTGTACAGGTATCTGCATATATAACTTTAGCATACAGGTATCTGTGTATATATAGCTTTAGTGTACAGGTACTGGTGCATATGTATAACTACAGAGTACAGGTATCTGTGCATATATAAGTACAGCATACATGTATCTGTGTATATAACGACAGCGTACTGGTATCTGTGTGTATATATATATAAGTACAGTGTACAGGTATCGGTGTATATATGAAACTACAGCGTACATGTATCAATGCGTATATGTAACAATAGTGTACTACATGTGTTAGTGTTTATATATAACATCAGTGTTGTTTGTTTGTTTGTTTCAGGATCAATTCGATAACTTGGAGAAACACACCAGTTGGGGAATTGACTTCTTGGAGAGATACACCAAGTTTGTTAAAGAGCGAGCCGACATCGAGCTGAGCTACGCCAAACAGATCAGGTACTAATGTCACCCGCACGTCACCTGCACACTGGGTGTGGTTACATGATGGCTTCTCATTCAGAATGAAATAAATCTGAATGAAATCATTCGGAATTAAAGTCTTTCCAGGTAGTTTACATGAGAAATTTTCATTCTGAATGAGGGTTTACAGGGAGATCAGTTAAATCACCTTTTTTCGGGTCTGCGCAAAGTTTGGGGCAGGGAAGGTTTCTGATTGGATAGGGGGCGGGGCGGATGTTACGTGTTTAGGTTTACCAGAAGAAAACACTGTAGTCCTCCCTCCGGATAACAAGATGCTTGACGACACCGTTCTTAGTGCCTTTTTCGGGCTTGTTTTGCTTATATTCTTGAAGCAGCAGTACAACAACAACCTTGTTCTGCTAATGCTTCGTCTGTTGAGGAAGAGAAGGGAGGTAGAAGGTCGAAAAAGGGAGATAGAAGACCGTGCTGTGGCGAATGGAAACCGGTGAGTGCAAGGATTCCGACTGCTCTATCTCAGCCCGTTGCTATGCGCGCTACATACGTCATCGCGCCAGAAAGGCAAGGAAACGAGCATGTGCAGAAAGACTGGAATGCCCTTAAAGAGGAATGAGTGTATACATGCACACAACATTCTTTCATTCGGAATGACAAACAGAATAAACCACCGCCTTTAATTGGATTTAATTTTGAATCGGAATGGCCTTTCATTCCGATTGAAAGTGGAATTAAACTGTCCATGTAAACGTACTGATTGCCTGTGTGTCACCTGTATGTCACCTGTACGTCACCCATACATCACCTGTTTGTCACCTGTACATCACATGTACGTTACCTGTTTGTCACCTGCCCATCACCTGTGTGTCACCTGTTTGTCACCTGCCCATCACCTGTGTGTCACCTGTTTGTCACCTGTACATCACCTACCCATCACACATACGTCACGTGCCCGTCACCTGTATGTCCCCTGTATGTTACATTTACGTCACCTGTATGTCACCTGTACGTCACCTGCACGTCACCTGTATGTCACCTGTATGTCACTTTTACATTACCAGTGTCTCAGTACCCGTCTCACCTGTACGTTTCTCTCTCAGTACCTGTCTGTCTCACCTGTGCCCGTCTCACCTGTGTCCACCTGTGTCTGTCTCACCGGTGTCTGTCTCAATTGTGTCCACCTGTGTCTGTCTCACCTGTGTCTGTCTCACCTGTGTCCACCTGCCTGTCTGCAGGAGTCTGTCTAAGAAGTACCACCCTAAGAGGAGCAGAGAGGACGAGAGCAGGTCAGTAAATAGATTTATTTATTTATTTTTCTGTCCTCTGAAATCAGGTGTTTAACTCTTGTTTCAGTCACTGAACTCACCTGGATCATGTGTTTAGACTCCGCCCACACGGCTGATATCAGGAGTGACATCCATGTATTGGTGATGGATGTTGATCCAAAACAGTTTTAAGTGTTACGAAGGCGACTCTCTCTTTACCTGGATAGATAGCCATGGTAACCGATACTGCGGATCCCACTTGGTCCGCGCCGGTTTATGGTTCCAGTTTACGAGTGACCTCACCTCAAAGGTTCCTTAATCAATCAGCTTCTGTGGACGTAGAGTCAATCTGTGATCAATATTCAATCAGTGATTGATACAGAGGGATGTTATTATCAAACATGTTGATCAGTGACAGTTCGTTAATAATTTACTGAACAGTTAACGAAGAACAAACTCGTTCACCAGGTTAATCCACAGGTGTCATCATCCAGGTGTTTCTGTTGTCAGTGACTCAACATGTTCAGAGTTTCATCTCTGACAGATGCTTCAATAAAATCACATCAGTCAGTGAAACTTTATTTACTCAGCTCCATTTTACACTGAGGTCATAGCAGAACACACCCAAAACAAACAAACAAACAAACAATGAAAGATGCAGATACATAGATCTGTCTTCATGATTCAAAGAAACAAGATAAAAGACCTAACGAATCTCCTGACCTCCTCCTGACCTCCTCCTTACCTTCTCCTTACCTCCTCCTGACCTCCTCCTTACTTTCTCCTGACCTCCTCCTTACCTTCTCCTAATCTCCTCCTGACCTCCTCCTGACCTCCTTACCTTCTGCTGACCTCCTCCTGACCTCCTCCTGACCTCCTCCTTACCTTCTCCTTACCTCCTCCTGACCTCCTCCTTACCTTCTCCTGACCTCCTCCTGACTTCCTCCTGACCTTCTCCTGACCTTTTTTGTGGGTTATGTGTCAGAGGTGGAAGTTATGTGTCAGAGGTGGAGGATATATGTCAGAGGTGGAAGTTATGTGTCAGAGGTGGAGGTTATGTGTCAGAGGTGGAGGATATATGTCAGAGGTGGAAGTTATGTGTCAGAGGTGGAAGTTATGTGTCAGAGGTGGAGGATATACGTATGTCAGAGGTGGAGGTTATGTGTCAGAGGTGGAGGATATATGTCAGGTGGAGGTTATGTGTCAGAGATGGAGAATATATGTCAGAGGTGGAAGTTATGTGTCAGAGGTGGAGGTTATGTGTCAGAGGTGGAGGATATATGTTAGAGGTGGAAGTTATTTGTCAGAGGTGGAGGTTATGTGTCAGAGGTGGAGGATATATGTCAGAGGTGGAGGTTATGTGTCAGAGGTGGAGGATATATGTCAGAGGTGGAAGTTATGTGTCAGAGGTGGAAGTTATGTGTCAGAGGTGGAGGATATGTGTCAGAGGTGGAGGATATATGTCAGAGGTGGAGGATATATGTCAAAGGTGGAAGTTATGTGTCAGAGGTGGAGGATATATGTCAGAGGTGGAGGAGGTGGAGGTAGGGCTGGGCGATACATCGAATATACTCGATGTATCGTGGGTTTGTCTCTGTGCAATGTATAAAATGACTATATCGTGAGTATTCGAGAATACATTCTCACGCAGTTGCTTTTAGCCGCGCGCATTAAACTACAGGCTTTTCTCAGTCTTTCTTGTCTCTCATTCTCACAGAGATATCAAACAAGCGCACCTTGTTACATACATCACATACTGTCGTGCGTGCAATGTCATACGCTCTCGCCTAGCAGAGAGGTAGCGGTGGCAGGTGGTGTAAGCGGAGCGGTGTGAGTGGTAATACGAGAGAGAGAAGGTGCGAATCTGGTAACAAATGGAGGAAGAAGAATTAATTCCCAAGAAAAACAGCACGGGGTCCATCGTCTGGCGGTGGTTTGGCTTCAAGTGGGAAGATGTTGAACAGACAACCGTAATATGTAAAGTATGCAGCAAAAGCGTTGCTACAAAAAGTAACAGCACTACTAATTTGTACCATCATTTGAAAAGTCACCCGCTACAGAATGAAGAGTGCTTGAAACTCTGCATGTCAACATCTCCGGCCGGTGCCATACCCAAGAAAATGCCGAAGCAACCAGCACTGACCCAATTGAGCTTGGCGTCTTCCCTTTCCAGATCAACACCATATGACAAAAATAGTCAAAAACAGAAGGAGATAACGTCTGCAGTAACACACTTGACCCAAGATTTAATCTGCCTTGTCGCAAATATTTTGCAGAGAAAGCTCTACCTGAGTTGTACATTAAAGTGAGAGAAGAGCTGGCGAACCAGCTTACAAATGTGACCCACTTCTCCACAACTGCTGACATATGGAGCAGCCGAACGTGTGAGCCATACCTCAGTTTGATGGTTCACTACATTGACAATTGGGAGTTGAAAAGTAAGTGCCTTCAGGCAAGCTTTCTTCCCGAGGACCACACAGACGGGATCATCGCACAAGGCCTGCAAGATGCTCTGATGTCATGGAACTTAAATGAAGCTCGCCAGGTGTGTATCACCACAGATAATGGAGCGAACATTGTCATAGCTGTGAGCCTCAACCAGTGGACACGTCTACAGTGTTTTGGCCATCGCCTGCATCTTGCAATTGGTGAGTTTCCCCCTGTGATAATAATCATCTTTCAGCATTGTTATAACACCCTACTGGTCATAACACAGAGAACTGTTTTATCTATGCAACGTAAGTGTGTGTGTGTGTGTGTGTGTGTGTGAGTGTGAGTGTGAGTGTGTGTTTTTTTGCAAAAAAAGTGCAACTGTGCATCTTAGCTTAGGCATCCAAGAGTTTTTATGTAAATTGTCTTACATGTTAATTTCTTTTTCTGCATTAGTGTGTCAGTAGACTGCTCTTCATATTGCATTTTTTTATTTGAAACTTTTATGTAAGCATCTTACGCTGTATAAAAATAATTACCAAAATTAGCGAGTGGATTTCTTCACAATTACTGTAACATTTTAAATGTTTGTTTTTCATTCTCAGAGAGAAGCATGAAGGACACCCGCATTGACCGTGCTGTTGCTGTGTGCAAGATGGTGGTGAGCAGCTTCTCTTTCAGTTGGAAGAGGAGGAGAGACCTGGCCACCAGCAGCAAGAGCTGAATCTCCTTGCACACCAGCTAATCAGTGAGTCTCCTACCAGGTGGGGATCCCGAGAGAAGATGATTGAGCGAGTGCTGGAGCAGGAGCAAGCAATTTCTCAAGTCTTAGCCGCAGAGAAGAAAACCCGGCATCTCATTCTCACCTGGCAAGACCTGGAAGTCCTCGAGTCAGCTCAAACCCCTCCTGAAATTCACTGATGCTCTATCTGGTCAGAGTTACGTCACAGTGTCCTATGTCAAGCCTGTGCTCCATCTCTTCCAGTCCAGCCTCTTGGCACATCAGGAGGATGACACTCCACTGACCCAGTCTATCAAAGCCTCCATCCTGGATTATCTGAGCGAGAAGTATTCTGATCCTTCCACTAACGACCTGCTGGACATGGCAGGCTTAGTGGATCCCAGGTTCAAGACAACATACTGCACAGAAGGAAGGGTGGAGGACATCAAGAGCAGAGCCTTAGCCGAGATGGAGGCAATGCTGTCTGAGTCTGACCAGGGCACAGCTGAGTTGGCTGCTTCCCATCCTCAAGATGCAACAACAGCATCACAGCCAACAGAGCCACTAAGGAAGAAAACCCTTGGAAGCTTCTTTAAAATGGCAGCAACATCATCCTCCAGCACACTATCACAGAGAGAGCGTATTGAAAAAGAGTTGTCTGTCTACTTGCAGTCTGTTAATGTTGACAGTGAAGCAAATCCCTTGCAGTGGTGGAACGACTGAGGAAATAGTTCCCAAACCTAAAAAATGTGGCAAAAAAGTATCTGTGTGCCTGCCACCAGTTCCCCATCGGAAAGGGTGTTTAGTACCAGTGGGAATATAGTTACATGCCAACGAGCATCTCTCAAACCAGACGCCATTGATAGCCTTGTGTTTTTGGCACAAAACCTCTGAACAACCTGGTACTACTCACACACCATGCACAAAATGTATATTTTTTGAACTTTTTATTTGTGCCATACATTTCATACAGAAGAAACCAAGACTAAAGCTGTGCACAAAAGTGCACTAATATCTTGTTTTAAAATGTCTCTGACAGTCTTGCACTTTCTATTTTGAATTACATGGATGTTTGTGCCACTGCTTAATAACTGTTTAATAAATACAGTTTTGGTAACCTGACTTAGTTGTGATTTCCCTCTTTGCATGAAAGTTTAAAATTAGCATATATTAATGCAGTATGAACAAGAATGTTTTAATGTAGACACATAGAATCATCATACTGGTGTGATTATATGCATCAAGTGTTAATTCAAGGCTAAGGCAAAATATCGAGATATATATTGTGTATTGTGACATGGCCTAAAAATATAGAGATATTAATAAAAGGCCATATCGCCCAGCCCTAGGTGGAGGTCATGTGTCAGAGGTGGAGGTTATGTGTCAGGGGTGGAGGTTATATTTTATACAGAACAGCAGGTGTGTGGTCGGTTATAAAAGGTACTCTCTGATTGGTCGTTGCAGGTACACCTGGTGTTTGGCGTTCGCGGCGACGCTCCGTCAGCTGAACGAACTTGCTGTTCAGAGAGAAGAACTCGCTGAAAACCTGAACACGCAGATCGTCTGTGAGCTGACACGCTACACACAGGAAGTGAAGACCGAGAGGAAGACTGTGAGTAAAGAAAGAAACAAACAAACACAGCTGAGAGGTATTCCAGGTTCAACAAGCTCTGAGTCTAATCCTGAACTCTGACTTGACTTACCCTGAGCTGGGAAACTCTGAGTATCCGGTTCCAGAACAGCTGATTTGAATTTGTTCAGTCAACTCTGAGTAGGTACACCTTGAGTTAAGCACGTGCACAACCACAATAAAAAGCCATCATCAATGGAGCCCCGATACCTCAAGTCACCATGGCAACCGGAGAGAAAAAAGCGATCAACTTATTTTACACCTGTGGACTCATGAATGTCTACAGTGAATATGAGCATATATTTCATAAACAAAGTAACAGGCACTAAAGCTGCCAAGGAGAGAGAGGCAGCATGGGAGAAAACTGCTGCCCGAGTCAACTTGTACGTTTGAATGCACTAGTTCATTAATTTAACATTTATCCACACTTAATTAAAATCGTAGCTTACAGGTGAAAAAGTGGCTTTGAATAAAATCTGATGTTCATGTAGGTTCAATCTCACAGGGGAAAAACACACTTGGAAGCAGCTTAAAATGAAATATAAAAACATCATTTAAACAGGTAAGGCGTATTTGACTTGGCTATGACTGTACCTTCTTTTAGTTTGACTCATATTTGATTTATTAAACAAAGTAGCTTCAATAACCTGTCATTCAGTGGCTATGTCATTATGTACTGTAGGTCACTAGTAATTTAAACCCCCCAAAAATACTGTTTCAACTTGTGTGTCCTCTTGCCTAATATCCTGCTGAGTAACATTTGAGTTCTACTCAGCCAACAGAAAGAAGGCAGAGGTCGCAAAGCAGGTGGAGGGCCACCACCACCACCTCTGACAGAGGCTGATTAGCTGGCTCTTAGCCAAAATTCTGGACGACCAGTGGCTGAAGGGGGAGCTCATCCCAGACACTCACTCCCCCAGACCGAAGTGCCTACAGATACAGCCACTTCAAATTTCCCACGCCATCCGAAAGCCTTCCGGATGACTGCTAACTTCCAGCCAACATCCCGCCAAATACCCCCCCCCCCCCCCCAACCCCAACTGTCTGGGGGTGTTGCAAGGTGTCAGCATGAGATGGCGCCTCCCTCACAGAAACACATAAACTAACAAAGGTGTAGAGGTGCTTGTACTTTACCTGCAGTAGAAGTATTTCCATTCTATGCTACATTATGAATTTACTCCACTGTCTCAGATGCAAATATTACACTTTTATTGAACTACTTTTATTTTAAAGAAAGGTCAGTCTAGTTTAATATAGAGACATGATGATGTAACCAACACGTCTTATTTTAACATGGAGACACGGTGATGTCATCAACAACGTGTCTCACAGTTTAACATGGAGACATGATGATGTCATCAGCATGTTGATGTCTGACCAGTCAGACTGGACGAGTGACTGCTGTGTTCTTTTACAGCATTTCCAAGATGGCCGCCGCGCCCAGCAGCACATCGAAAGCTCCTGGAAACAGCTGGAGTCTGTGAGTAACGTCTGACTCCGCCCACCAACCCACCTGACCCCCCCACTGACATATTTGATGGCACCCACTAACATATACAGGCCCCATTTAACACATATAACCCTGCCCGTCAATCATGTGACCCCTCCCACCAACACATACTGACTCCTCCTACCTGCATCTTAACATCTGACTCCGCCCACTCACACGTCCTAACACATTCAAACTGTGATTTTTTTTAAATTTACTTTGTGTTGTTGTTTACTTGTTGTTATTCAGAGTAAACGTAGGTTTGAGCGTGACTGTAAGGAGGCGGAGCGAGCTCAACAGATCTCCGACAGAATTGACCTGGACAACAAGACTGACGGAGAGAAGGTGGGTCAATATAAGTTCACCTGACAGTGTTTTTTTGTGTGTTTGTTTTAATGCTGTGTTCCTGTCGATGACGCCCGTCCGTCGTTAACTGATCTCACAGGATCATTTGATCAGTGTTAAAATCTGTCCCCCCAGGAGGACACGCGGACACTGCATGTCTGCAGAGCAACAGCTGTTATTGGTCACTAAGCTGTCAAACAGCCAATAAGAGCTCTGCTCGACAGACCAACTCCAGGAACAGGAAGTGACGTGATGATGTCATCACTAGATAAAGATTCTCAGTAACGTGTGCTGGACTCGTCAAATTGTTCAAGATTAAGACCCTGTTTATTCTTGAATATTCAACTGTTCAGGTTTAATTTGTCGGGAAAGTTTTTAGATTTCAGATATTTTATTTTTTCATTATAAGAAGTAAACGTCATGATGATGTCACAGCGAGCGCACGGAGATGCTCTCGTTCAGCCGAATGCCTCGGGATAAGAAACGTCTGTAAAACACAACTAACATTTAAATGTTTTTATTAACAACTAAAAAGAAAACTGTCTAATTACAGAACAAATAACCTTCTTTAATTAAACAGACAAATGCGTCGACGAGAGAGACGCTCTGTCCGCCTGTCTGTCTTTCTGTCTGTCTGTCCGAGTCCTCGTCCAATCAGTGGACAGCCTAAAATGACTCAGATCACAGATCTGATCTTTAAATAAACAGATGATGGATGACACGTCCTCTGGAGGAGGAAGTCAGACTCTGAGTCATGTCTGTGATGTGTGGACACCTCTGTGGTCCGTCTCCTTCGTCATTAGGATGAACATCAGCACCTCCTTGTGGACGGAGGAGGACTGACCCTGATTTAACTGATGCAACTGTGATCAGACTGATATCTGACTAACCTTTCCCTCTGTCTGTCTGTCTGTCCCTCAGCGCTGCTCACTGAAGGTAAGCTCCTCCATGTTTCATTGGATATTTTTGAGTTCATGTTTTTTTTTTTACAGTGTGTTCTGACCTCTTTTTCTGTACGGTGGCCCCCAGAGCTCAAACTTCAACAAAGATGTTCCAAAAGACAAAACATAAAATGTATAAAATGTATATCTATCTATCTATCTATCTATATATATAAAAATGACAGATACCATGTTTGGGGAAATTTTATTTGACGTGTACTTTGAGTTTTTAGTGTCCCATCCTTGCTTGCCAACACGTCGGACGATTTTGCTGAAAACACTGGAAGGGCTGTTTTAGCTGAAATTCAGAATTCAGCAGTGCATCGCTGGCGACAGCGACAGTATCCGCCATAGAGCCACCACAGTACTCGGTAAGTGTGTTTTCTAACTCGCATAGCATATTTTCCTTATGTTAGCATGTAAGCTAGCGTTAACTTGTTTCATATAGCCTACATGCTAACATAAGGAAAATATGCTATGCAAGTTAGAAAACAAACTTACCATTGGCGACAGCAATAGTATCCACCATAGAGGCACATACATACATGGTTTCTGTCATTTTAGTGACCACAGTGACAGTGGATCACACAAAGTGATGATATCTGTATGTTGGGTTCAGACGTGGAGTCAGGAGGGGGTTAACCTGTTGTAGAACAAAGACTAGAAGCAGAGCGAAGCTGTTGGTCTGTCTCTGTCCTGGCTCCACCCTAACCTTTAAAGGTCATCGATCAACATGTCAGATCAGTTTGATCCAAACACACATGAGAGGTTTACTGGAGGAACTGCTATTTGTTGAACTGCAGTGTTTGTTGAACTGCACCAACCGAATCCTCGACGAATGAACTGTTTCACCATATTGATCAATGAGCTGTCAAAGGACTCATATGAACCTCTATTGGTTTCAGGCTCGTCAGACAGCTCAGCAAAAAAAACAAGCTGCTGAAGAGTCCAGGAAAGAATATGTGACCAGTTTAAACCAGTTTAACCAGGACCAGCATCAGCACTACCACACCCTGGTACCAGTTATATACCAGGTAAACTAGCACTACCACACCCTTTTATACCAGTTATATACCAGGTAAACCAACAGCACACACCCTGGTACCAGTTATATACAAGGTAAACCGACACTACCATACACTAGAACCAGATATACAAGGTAAACAGCACTACCATACACTAGTATCAGTTATATACAAGGTAAACCAGCACTACCATACACTGGTACCAGTTATATACAAGGTAAACCAGCACTATCACAGCCTGGTACAAGTAAACCAGCACTGCCACACCCTGGTACCAGTTATATACAGGTAACCAGTACTGCTACAGCCTGGTACCAGTTATATACAAGGTAACCAGCACTACCATACACTGGTACCAGTTTATATACAAGGTAAACCAGCACTGGCACAGCCTGGTACCAGTAATATACAAGGTTAAACCGACACCCACCATACACTAAGAACCAGATATACAAGGTAACAGCCACTACCATACACTGGTACCCAGAATATACAAGGTAAACCAGCACTACCATACACTAGTACCAGTTATATACAAGGTAAACCAGCACTAGCCACAGCCCTGGTACCAGTTATATACAAGGTAAACCAGCACTACTACCACAGCCTGGACCAGTTATACCCATGGCGTATTGCTGTGTCATTGCTCTGTGATGTAGCGTATCCAGGACATGGAGGAGCGGCGGATTGAGAGGATCTGTGAAGCGATGCGTTCGTCAGCAGAGGCTGAGAGGAAAGTTCTTCCTGTTGTGAGTCGCTGTCTGGACGTCATGATGGACGCTGCTGAGAGCATCCAGCCCAGGATGGTGAGTCTCATCTGAGCTGAAGATCTGTGGTTGTGTGTTGGACAGAGGTTTGATCAGACATCTGATGGCTGTGGAGACTGTTGGTTCTTGTTATAAAAGAGTCAGAGGAGTCAGAGTTTTCCATCCTGGTTGTGGAGCAGTAGACTGGCTGTTCACCCTCAAAGAGATCCTGCAGGTGTCAGAAAATTCTGTTGATCCAGAAGTTTCACTGAGCGTTCAGACAGAAAACAATCCTGCAGTAAACACTGAGCAGCTGTGTCAGTGAGGCAATGTTTCAGATTTCGATGTGTGGGAAACTTTAGACACCAAAACACTTAAAAGAAGGTTTCAGTGGAAAGTTTATTTTGTCAGTTTTCTTTAAACTGAGCCAAATCATATCTAAAGTTACCTGCTGGACCTGCTCAGGTGTTTGGTTGGTTATTGACACTCCACTAACATAAAGTAAACAAGTTTAGTGCCTCAGCTACAACATGATGTTTGTCAGCCCAAGCACATGAGCAACAATGTCGAGTTCAGTCAGGAACACTTCAGTCTAAGAAACATTATTACCATGTGCAGTGTTACAGTTGGTGGTCCGGCTCTGCTCTAAGGCCTCGCTGTGTGTCCTCAGGCCAACGCAGAAAATCTCAGGCGGAGAGAGCAGCAGAGAAGACGGCCTGGGAACAGAACAGAGCATCAGTGACAAACAGAAATGACACTAATGAGTCAGCTGCAACATGATTAGGAGGAGCTAGGGTGGAGGCAGGTCAGCAACAGTCGGCAGGTCAGAGCACTTTAAAAAGAGCGTCCTGAATGAGCTCTGCTGATTGGTTGCATAGAAAGGATTGCAATCAGCTAATCCATCAGCTGATCGGCTGTTTGAGATTAGCTGATGTGAGCTGAGCTCGACATCATGTCCTGCCTGAACTAACGCTATACGCAGTTTAGCGCCAAACTGCTAACTCTGTGAGGACAACGATTGACCAGTTTTCTTCAGACTATAAAGGATCTATATTAGTGCAGTCAATTCAACATTTACTGTGATGGAACAACTTTTCCATCTTGACCTTTTCACAGTCACTGAATGGCAATGTAACAGGCAAAAAAACTCTCCAGCAGTGATGAGGAGTCCGTCTGGGTGCACTGTCTGTCTGTTGTTCATTAAGTGCCTCGCTCCTATCGCTGGTGTTGGGTGGGTGGGGGGTGTAAACAGCCACCAGCAGGATTGCTGTAAACTCCCTGGGTAGACAGAAAGGCCGGCATTTAATGATAATGAACTATGCCAGAGGAGAATAGTGTCTGGAAACAATAGCAGCATTCCGGCACCAGGCTTCGCTGATGTAACTACAAACTCCCCCGCCGTGAGTCTTACCTCCCTCCACGAAGACCCGGTCACCTTGGTAGCATGTTAGCCCAGCTAGCTGGATAGCAGAGTTGGGGATGTTGCCATGTCTCAGTAAAAATGAGAAAACAGCAGTCCCTTACATCACACTGCGCAGATCTCAGGAGCTGAATGTGGTCTGTTTTGTTGTCAAGTGAGTGTATATTGGCCATAATGAGGGATGGTATCGCTGGTCTGTGTGGGCTAGTTGCTAGCCAAGCCTGGATGCCTCTGCGCTTGCCTCGCTTCTGCTTCCTTTCACACCACTTCTGGCGCCTCCTCTCTGGGTGAGATGTAGCAGCTGGGTCCAGTGATGTAGTAGTCTGACGGAGAAGTTGCAGGCCCCAAAGTTCCTCTGTGACTTTCTGGTCCAAGTTGTGATGTTTTAACTTCTTATATCCAGACAGCAGTGGCGACTGTATCTTCTGAGCAATGTAGACATTGAACTATGTGCACACGGATGTAACACGAAGCGCATGAACATTTACTGGAACACACAATTTTAGGCACCAAACTCAGAGAGAGAGGGGCTGCTGTGTCTGTCCACCCCGCCATCTTGGTCTTGTACACAACAACACTCAGAGGAAACTCAATGTTCTTGTCTTAAACGTGTCTCTGTGTTCGGTTTTGCTTTATCGTTTTGAATAAGATAAGATACACCTTTACTGATCCCACAATTGAGAAATTCCAGTGTTACAGCAGTCAAGGGGAAAGAGTCAGATTAAAGATTTCACAATTTTAAAACCTTAAAAAACTAGGCATGCAAAAAAAAGTACAAAAAATACAAGAAAACAGCAATAAATGATAATAATAATAATAATAATAATAATAATAATAATAATAATAATAATAATAATGGTCAGTGGATAAAAGTGAGCATATTTAGTGCAAAGTGAAAAGCTATATGTTCAAAATAAGCAACAACAAGAGGGACAGTTATGCTTATTATGGTGTCCCTAAAGTGTCCATGGTGCAGTTTACTGTGAGCAGTGCTGGTTATGTAGCCTGACAGCAGCAGGCAGGAAGGACCTGCGATAGCGTTCCTTCACACACTTTGGGTGAATCAGTCTATCGCTGAAGGAGCTCTGATGCCACCACAGTGTCAAAGAAGGTCTTCAGGAGCGCCCCCTGCACTCCAAAAGACCTGAGCCGCCTCAGCAGGTAGAGTCTGCTTTGGCCTTTCCTGTACAGTGCTGTTATGTGATCAGTCCAGTCCAGTTTATTGTTAAGATGAACATCCAGGTACTTATAAGATGTCACCATCTCGAAGTCCTTTCCCAAGATGTTCACCGGTGTTGGGAGGAGGAGTCTGTGCCTGCGGAAATCCACCATCAGCTCTTTGGTTTTCCCCGCGTTGATCTGAAGGTGGTTCCTCAGGCACCAGTCCAGTCCTGGTTCAGTTCTCTGTACTCCCTGTCGTCCCCATCTGTGATGAGGCCGATGATGGCAGAGTCATTAGAGAACTTCTGCAGATGACAGGTGGGGGTGTGGTATGAAAAGTCTGCAGTGTAGAGGGTGAAGAGGAACGGTGCCAGCACTGTACCCTGCGGGGCCCCTGTACTGCAGACTACCAAGTCCGATACACAATCCTGGGTCCTGACATACTGCGGCCGGTCCGTGAGGTAGTCCAGGATACAGGATGTGAGGTGATTAGCCACCCCTATGTGCTCCAGTTTGTCCCTCAGAAGCACAGGCTGTATGGTGTTGAAAGCGCTGGAGAAGTCAAAGAACATGATTCTCACAGAGCTTCCAGGCTTCTCCAGGTGAGAAAGAGCTCTATGGAGGAGGAAGATGACGGCGTCGTCCATCCCAGTGCCAGGCTGGTAGGCAAACTGCAGCGGGTCCATTGAAGGGCCTACTGCGGGGCGGAGATGAGACAGGACCAGGCGCTCCAGAGTCTTCATGAGGTGCGATGTTAATGCCACCGGTCTGAAACTGCTGAAGTCCTTAGGGTGCAGAGTCTTGGGCACAGGTACCACGCAGGATGTCTTCCACAGCTGTGGTACTCTTCCCAGCCTCAGGCTCAGGTTGAAGATGGTTTCAACTATCCTGCACAGTTGGTCTGCGCAGGACTTCAGGAGCCTGGAGCTGATGCCGTCTGGACCCGCAGCCTTCCTCGTCTTTATCCTCCTCAGCTGATCTCTCACCTGACAGGTAGTGAAGGACAAGCTGGAGGGGCAGACTGATCAAATCTGTTGAAGAATAGATTCAGATCATTCACCCACTGCTGGTTGCCTCTGGCCTGGGAGTCTGGCTGTTTGTGTCCTGAGATGGTTTTCAGACCTCTCCAGACTCCGCTGACGTTGCTCTGCTGCAGCTGTTCCTCTATCTTCTGTTTATATTCTTCCTTTCCCCACCTGATGCTCCTTCTGCATGGCTTTCAGCTCCTCCTTATTTCCAGAGTTAAAAGTTCTCCGCTTCTCCTTCAGGAGAGCTTTTATATCTGGAGTAATCCAGGGTTTGGTGTTGGAGAAGCAGCGTACAGTCCTGGTGGGTACGGTGCTTTCCACACAGAAGTTAATATAGCCCATAAAACATGATGTCATACTGTCAATGTCCTCTCCATGGGAATTGCTGAGTACCTCCCACACAGTGGCCTCGAAGCACTCTTTCAGGGCCTCCTCAGACCATCTTTTCACAGTGCGGGTGGTTGCTGGTTCTCTCTGCACCAGAGGTCTGTAGACAGGCAGAAGATGAACCAGGTTGGGATCAGCTTTTCCCAGGGGGGGCAGGGGGATGAGTGGTATGCCTCCTTGGTGCTGGCATAAAATAAATCCCGTGTTTTATTGTCTCTGGTGTGGCAGGAAACATACTGGGTGAAGGTGGGCAGGGTGGTGGATGGACAGGCGTGGTTGAAGTCCCCAGAGATCAGAAGGAGGGCCTGAGGGTGCTGTGTTTGCAGCCTACTTGTAACAGAGTTGTCCACTGTCCACCTGTCACTGATGTCCACAGTCTTTGGTTCTTCAGTACTCAGTTTCGTTCTCAGCAGCTGAAGCCTGAAGGTAATAGACTTCAGAACTGTCGAACAGGCAGAATAAGACCTCTGTGTCTAAACTGGATATGTGGTGGTAACCATGGTAACGTGAGCGTAGTGACAGCTTGGCTCAAAAAGTGCACATCCATCTTTGAACAGAGACCACAGCCAAACAGGAAGTGGACGTTCATTGCGGTATTAAAAGGTCAAAGGTCAGATCTTATATTGTGTGTGTGTGTGTGTGTGTGTGTGTGTGTGTGTGTATGTGTGTGTGTGCAGGACACCCAGCAGGTAGTGGAGGTGTACAAATCAGGCTTCGACCCTCCAGGTGACGTTGAGTTTGAGGACTACAGTGCCACCATGAGGCGAAGCATCTCTGAATCCAGTTACCTCGACAATCGAACTGAGGGGCGGAGACACAGCAGGAAGCTATGGCCCTTCATCCGAAAAAACAAGGTACAGGACATGAGCACACACAACACTTTTACACACTCATACACACACAGACAACACGTGTACACACAGAGAGGACAGGTACACACACCTGGACGACTCACATGGCTGTACTGACCACACCCCCTCTATCTTTCCCTCCAGCTGCTGACCCTCCTGTCCTCCCCTCGCCAGCCTCCCCCTCCACCCCCAACTTCACCTTCACCTGGAGGCATGGCCAACAGTCCCCAGTCCCCGCCCCCTGCCTCAAGAGAACCAATCACACAGCGACTGAATGACCTGATGACCTCCGGCTCCAGAACCAGAAAGCAGTGTCTGCGCAGCCTGAAAAGAGGGGTACACACACACACACACACACACACACACACACACACACACACACACACACACACACAAAGCTGTGTTTGTAATGTTGTCGTTTCCTTCCTGCTTCTCTCTGATTGGACAGCTGTCACTCAAACTGGTCAGTATCACACCCGTCAGTCTATAACACACGTGTGTCACACCACATTTACTGTTACTGTGTTAATGTGATGTCATGTGATGACCTTTTTCAGGGCTCCAGTCCTGCAGACTGCAGTCACCTCCCTCCTGAACAGAGACGAAAGAAACTTCAGACCAGAATCAACAACATCAACCAGGAGATTCAGAGGGAGAAGGAGCAGAGGTACACACTCACAACTACACACGTGACACTTCCTGTATATGTGACTCTTCCTGTATCTGACTCTTCCTGTATATGTGACTGTTCCTGTGTATCTGACTCTTCCTGTTTCTTTTTTTTCTCTTGTTTTTATTGCAGTTTTTGTTTCCATTCAGTAAAACAGTGTCTACAAAAATTAGACACACAACAAAACAAACACAAAACGTACACAGCAGCTCTTACATGAGAGACGAACATATGGCATTATACAAGAGGTGGTGGTTCAGTCTTACAGTACCCGAATGTCGTTCAAGTGCACAACAGTCCCTTCAACAGAATGGAGGAAAGGTCCAGTCCGATATAGTCAAGAAATGGGCGCCACACTCTGTAGAACTGATCTACGCTGTAATGTATGACATTGGTAAGATATTCTAGAGGGATCAGTTCAAAAATTATTTTACGCCAACCACAGACAGGGAATCTTGTCACTGACCCACTGCAAGAGAATATTTTTCCTAGCTGCAAACGTTAGAATATTATACAATCTTTTGTTGACTGCTGTTTTTAGACCGTCACTTGGAAGACCTAGAATCAGGGACATGGGATCCATATCTATATTAATGTGAAAAATTCTCTCCATTTCACTTATAATTTCAACCCAATATCTTTGAAGTTTATGACAAGACCAGAAACAATGAGTTAAAGTTCCCACATCAGTTTTACACTTGAGACACAAAGGAGAAAGAGAGCGGTTGAAGAGGTGCCTGCGGTGAGGAGATATATGTAATCTGTGTAGAATCTTAAGTTGTATTGCTCTTGTCCGAGTGCAAAATGAAATCCTTTTTGCAAGAGACCGAATGGTATCCCACTTTTCTTCATCTATGGTCGCAGACAGCTCCTTCTCCCACACACCTCTGACCCCCCTGCGCATCAGCAGTAGAAAAACCATTAAGTACATGGTAAAATGAGCTCAGAGACACTTTCAGCTGTTGTTGAAACAGAATTTTCTCAACAGCAGATATTTCAGGGTGATCAATAAGGCTTGTGCTATGAATGATATAATGCCTTATGTGCAAAAAGCGAAAGAAATCTTGTTTAGACAATTTGTAACTGTTAGTAAGTTGTTCAAATGACATAAGTTTATTATCTGAGAAGAGGTCACTGAGGCATTTAATATTCTTTTTAGACCATTGTTGAAAACTGGGGTCCGAAGAACCTGGGGGAAAAGCATGATTATTTATTATTGGGGTAAAGATGGATGTTATATTTGATCTTCCCTCGAGACGGCGGACAAGCCACCATGCTTTTAGAGTGTTGATTGTTACAGGATTTGTACAAAAGGTTTTAATTTCTTTAAAATTATTACAAAATAGTAGGTCACTTAGTTTGCACTTTGATAATGCTCTCAATATCCAACCAGATTGAAGTTTTACCCTTAACCCAGTCGTTTACAAATCTTAAATGGGTACAGAGTTGATAAATTTTAATATTAGGTAAGTCCAAGCCACCCATTGAACTTGGTAGATGTAATACTGCCATCTTAAGCCTAGGTCTGCGCTTGTTCCAAATAAAAGAGCTGAGCCATCCATTTATGTCCTTTAATACCCTTTTAGAAAACAAAATAGGGATCATTTGGATAGGATACAATAACCTGGGCAACACATTCATTTTGACCAGGGCAATGCGTCCCAACCAGGAAACAGGAAGTGACGTCCATCGCTCTAGGTCCTGTTTAATTTTACAAAATAAGGGTGCAAAGTTGGCTTTGTATAGTTGATTGAAGGATGGGGTGATGAAGATTCCCAAGTACACAAACCCACTGGGAGACCATTTGAAAGGAAAGGAAGGAACAGTAGTTGGTATTGTTGAAAGAGTACCAAGAGGCATGGCCTCTGATTTAGCCAAATTGATTTTATAGCCAGAGAAACAACTAAATCTGTCAATCACATCAATAAGACTTGGTACGGATGTTTCAGGGTCAGTCAAAAGGATTAAAACATCATCCACGTATAAGGTTATTTTATGACACAGCTGTCCGATCTCTAAACTAACATATTGTGGATGTCACCCTTATGGCCTCAACAAGTGGTTCTATGGCCAAAGCGAATAGGAGGGGGCGATAAAGGGCAACCCTGCATCACTATGGAAGCGAATGTGACTAAATTAAATTAAAGTATTACAGAAATGGTTTTCATTTTCAGAATGTGGCTCTATTGACTCATATAAATAATCATATAATCCTATTTGCATTTTAATTTCTTCTTCAGACTGCTCATCTTTTAATAATTAAATTATGAAAAAGAAAAGTCATTGAGTAATTTCAAAATATGCCCAGCAAATAATACCAAAATTCAATTGTGAAATTTGAAATTAAAATGCATTTACGAAATTGCTTTTGCATTTAAGAAGGCTGAATTAGTTGACAAATAAATATCATCATCATCTATTTGCATTTAATTCTTCTCAAGACTGCTCATTCTGTTACTTAATAAATGAAAAGGAAAAAGTCATGTTATTCAAATTGCCACAGCAAAGTACAAATCTGGTGGAAAATTCAAACCCTTATAGAAATGCCTGAATGGTCCTTATTATCATAAATGATAAGAAGATTCAAACAAGGCAGATTTTAGAAACTGCTTCTTTTCCACATTTAAGAGGGCTATGGGCCTGTAGGATCCGCAAAAATCAGGACACCTCCCTTTCTTTAGAATTAAGGAAATATTGGCCTCCCTCAGTGTCTGTGGGAATTCTCCTGTAGTGAAGGAATGGTTGAACATATCAAGAAGAGGTTCTACAAGAATATTTTGAAACTGTTTATAAAATTCACAACAGAAGCCATCAGGTCCTGGTGACTTTCAGTTTTGTAATGTTTTAATAGCTTTGATCACTTCAGTTTTAGTTATGGGACTATTAAGGGCAGTCTTCTGCTTTTCTGACAAATTTGGCAAGTCAAACTGAGCAAAGAAATTGTGCATTAGTTGCTCCCCCTCTGGAGCTTGTTCGGAAGAGAACAGATTTTTGTAAAAATTCTTAAAACAGTTATTTATCAGTTTATTTTCGTGTACTTTGTGGCCTTCTTCATCAGATACAGCTGCGATGATGTTAGATTCTGCACGCTTCTTAACGTAGTACGCCAAACATTTACCCGCTTTATCTCCATGCTCATAAAACCTCTGTCTAGTGAACTTCATTTTCTTCTCTGCATCTCTAGTAAGAAGGCAGTTCAGCGCTGATCTGAGTGTAGCGATTTCCTGCCACAATGGTGGTGACGGAGAGGCAATATATGCTTTTTCTTTATCCATCAATTCACTCTCTAAAGATTTTTGTTTCTCCAGTCTTTGGCGCTTCTTTGTTGCAGAGTACAAAATGATTAACCCTCTCGCATAAGCTTTGCACGTTTCCCATAAAACGGAGGCATTACTGGCTGATGAAGTGTTGATTTTCAGAAATGCTTTAAGTTCAGTAGAAAAGTTGGAGATAAATTCCTCATCTTTAAGAATAATGGTATTGAGTCTCCAGTGAGGAGACTGATGAAGCACTGTTTTAAGATTAAGGTCCATAATTACTCTAGCGTGATCTGAGATAATTATACTGGTTATGTCACATGATAAAACTGAACACAAATCAGTTTTTGGCAGGAAAAAGTAATCAATTCTGGTTTGGCACTTATGCGGAGCCGAGAAAAATGTATATTGTTTATCAGAGGGGTGGGTACACCTCCAAGCATCAATAAGCCCAAACTCTTT
Organism: Epinephelus coioides; assembly: GCA_900536245.1. Classification (NCBI taxonomy): domain Eukaryota; kingdom Metazoa; phylum Chordata; class Actinopteri; order Perciformes; family Serranidae; genus Epinephelus; species Epinephelus coioides. Next base: position 73,745 of record UNPE01001268.1, on the reverse strand, counting down.
ACATAGAGCATGGAGCGTGTTGGCCTGAGCAGAGGGGGGTGCAGTACTATGTGGAAATTTGTCATTAAGCGGATTTAATATTAAGTTAAAATCCCCACCAACAATAATGGTGGATTTTGAAAAGAATGGAGCTAAGTCCAGAAACATTTTGGTAAGGAAGGTGGTTGGGTGGGCAGGTAGAAAGTACACATTCATCATTACAATATTTTGACCTTGCAAAGTTCCCTTGATTATCACATAGCGACCCTTCAGATCTTTAACACAGTCAGATATTATAAAAGAGAGGTTTTTCCTAATCAACACTGCCTCTCCCCTGCTTCTTGATGTAAGGATGAGAAAAATACTTGTCCGAATGGCCCTTGTTGTAACTTTAAATGCTCTGTGTCATCAAGATGCGTCTCTTGTAACATAGTAACATCTATATCGTCCTTCTTTAGACGTGTAAGTAGTTTTTCTCCTCTTAATAGGGCTGTGGACACCCCGTACATTCCAGGTGCATACTCGCAGCTTATTCATTATTAGTGTTATTCATGTATCATACAAAGCATATTGAGCCAAACGATTCACCACACTCTGAGTAAGAATAAAACAAGCAAATAAAGAAAGAAAAGTAAAGAGCTGTGTAACAAAACATTCAAAAAACAGTAATTTGGCAACAACCCTACTGAACATGTAGGGAAAAACTGATCTCCGCAACATGCGCTTAACTCACGCCTACTCATAGACAAAAACACAATCTGTCAAGCACACGATGAAGTGGGACATTTCACCTGGTTGATTATAAACAGTAGGAAAGAAAAGGACAGTCACACCATGAATTTAGCAGGTACTCACTTTGCTTCATAAAGCACAGTCCAGGCACAATGTTAACTGAAAGGAATAGACCAGTGGTTACAGAAGTTTAGGGCAGCGATTCCACGTAAGTCGCAGCTGCCTCCGGTGTGTTAAATCTCTTCTCCTTGCCGTTGACAAACAGCTTCAGCGTAGCGGGATATATAAGAGCATAATCCACATTCTTCCTCCTCAGACAACTCTTCACCTCGTCAAAAGCCTTGCGTTTCTTGGCCACCGCCACTGAATAATCATTAAAGAAGGAAACTCTGATCCGGTCCGCTGGCTGGTTCGGCTCCGTAGCAAGGCGCCGGGCTGTGGCCATCACTCGTTTATCAGCAAAGTTGTGAAGTTTCATGATGATGGGTCTGGCGCGTTGGTTAGTGCCCGGCCTTGGTGCTAGGGAGCGGTGAGCGCGGTCCAACTTGATCTTCCCAGTTTTAGTTGTGAGATTGACATAGGAGGGGAGCCATGTCTCCATGAAAGCGACTACATCCTTTCCCTCCGTGCCCTCGGGTAGCCCGACCAGACCAAGGTTACATCTGCGGCTGCGGTTTTCTAAATCATCTATATGGTCCGCCATGTCGGTTATTTGTTTGCCTCTTGTTGCACAGAGCCTGCATCTGAGATGTTTGTTCGCGGATAGCAGCAAGCACAGTGTCAACTTTAGCATCCAATGACTTTGTATTGTTGTCAGTTATCTTACTCAAAGCCGAAAGACTACTCGGGTCAACATCACTCCCAGTTTCCCTCGGCCTCGCTAACGTTAGCTTCATCGGGCTCCACCGCGGCAGGCTCCACAACTCTGCTAGCATGTACAGCCGAAGCTGTCCTTTTTCTTAGGCTTGGTGTAAGGCATTTTCGAAAAATAGTCGTCCAGGCTCATTATAGAGCTACTCTCACGCACATTTATAACGTTTCACCAGGTGAACATGTATTTTAGACGGATATTCAGAAAACCTCACTGGAGCTTAACAAGACCAGGTGTTCACGCTACGAAGCCATCTTGCCCCCACAGTCGACTCTTCCTGTTTCTGACTCTTCCTGTATATGTGACTCTTCCTGTTTCTGACTCTTCCTGTGTATATCAGATTAACTCATATCACAGCGGTGCCCGGACAGCGTGACATCTCATTACTTCTACTGTGACTATTGTCACACATGTATACTGTCAGTGTACCACAGTAGACTTTCTGTAAGTGTCATTCTGCACTCTGTCATATGGATTACTGTATGCTGATCTGTTCTGTACGACATCTATTGCACTGGAAGAGGGATCCCTCCTCAGTGCTCTTCCTGACTCTTCCCCGAGTATGATGATGTCGTATGCTGTCCCTGTGTGTATGTGACTCTTCCTGTGTATGTGTTTCTGACTCTTCCTGTGTATATGACTCTTCCTGTATATGTGACTCTTGTGACTCTTCCTGTATATGTGAATGGACTCTTCCTGTGTATGTGACTCTTCCTGTATATGACTCTTCCTGTATAAGTGACTCTTCCTGCTTCTGACTCTTCCTGTATATGTAACTCTTCTGTGTATCTGACTCTTCTCTTCCTGTGTATCTGACTCTTCCGGTTTGTTTGTATGTTGTTTATTGTGTGTGTTTGTTGTTCCAGAGATGCTCTCCTGAAGATGAGGGAAGTGTATGAACGAAGTCCTCAGATGGGCGATGCTGGCAGTTTGGAACCTCGACTGGAGGAAGTGAAACAGAGTCTGCAGAGACTGGACGACGAGCTGAGGAGGAACCAGGTCTGCACTACACATAATACACACAGTACGCTGTACACTCATAGTACACGCATATTGCACTCATACTATACATACTACACACATAGTACACACACAGTATGTGTATTTTCTGTTAACATGTGCTAACTTGTATGTTAATGAGTATAAACATGTATGTTACTACGTTAACCTTAACGTGTGTGTGTGTGTGTGGTCCTCTGCAGGCATGGCTTTCGGAGGCAGATAGCAGACTGTCTGACCATGGCGGTCGAAGACAAAGTGGAGGTTGTGGGTTAAATTCTCAGGCGACGACGCCTGGCAGCAGCAGCCTGAAACAAGCTCTGAACCGCAGCCCTGCCAGCAGAGAGAGGTTATTGATTATTGATCATTGATCATTAAGCAGTTATATTTAAAGTCCTCTGACATGTTCATAGATTCTACATGATTGAATCTGTCTGTCTCTGTGTCCACCTGTCTGTCTGTCCTCAGTCCTGACGGCAGCTACACTGAGGACCACAGTGCAGAGCTTCAATTCAAGTCTCGTAGTTCGGAGTTTGATGACGACTTTGATGATGAAGAACCAGTTTTAAGTATTGGCACCTGCAAGTCCCTTTACCCGTTCCAAGGTATGGCTTTACCTGAAGTACTATTGTCAGTACATCAGCTGACATTCAGGTACACAGTGATGTCACCTGGGTTCTTCAGGATCAGGTGATCATTTCTGCAGATTAAAAACCTTCTGATCTGAGACTGAAACAGAGTTCCAGCAGGTCAGAGATGAGTCAAAGACATGTCTTTATTCATGGTTGTCCCAGATGCCGCCATCGTTTTATATACTGGTTGATTTTCTTGCAGCCAGAAACTGGATGTGTTTGTTGTTTGGGCACCATACATGTGTGTATGTGTGTGTGTGTGTGTGTGTGTGTGTAACCTCTGTCGGATCAGCTCCCGGAAAATTGCCTTCTTTAACATTTTTTATTCACTTTTAACTGGCATACTCTTGGTAAACTGTCTTTACCCTTTACACAATCTCTCTATGTGACCAATGTTCCAATTGGACCTAGCGATCCCAACTAGCTCATGCCCTGCGCTAGCTAGCCGGCTATCATTAGCATGTTTTTAGCACTAGCTAGCTTGTTTTTAGCGTTGCTGTTAACACTACTCATCTGTTGAAGCACCTAACGTTACTGGAAAGTGACCGGGACTCAACGCCCCACCAACGCTCTCAGGCTTCTACTAACCCAGACACTTACTCTCTGCAGCAGGCCCTCTTACTGGGCCCCTGCCATCACGACACTCACCATGGCTCCACCACCTCTCCATCTGGCTGCGTCAACTGCACTGTCCTTGCTGAGAAGGTCACTGAGCTGGAACAATGTACACTGCTCAAAAAAATAAAGGGAACACATAAACAACACAATGTAACTCGAAGTCAATCACACTTCTGTGAAATCACATAAACAACACAATGTAACTCCAAGTCAATCGCACTTCTGTGAAATCAAACTGTCCACTTAAGAAGCAACACTGATTGACAATCAATTTCACATGCTGTTGTGCAAATGAAATAGACAACAGGTGGAAATTATAGGCAATTAGCAAGACACCCCCAATAAAGGAGTGGTTCTGCAGGTGGTGACCACAGACCACTTCTCAGTTCCTATGCTTTCTGGCTGATGTTTTGGTCACTTTTGAGTGCTGGCGGTACTTTCACTCTAGTGGTGGCATGAGACGGAGTCTACAACCAAGTGGCTCAGGTAGTGCAGCTCATCCAGGATGGCACATTAATGCCAGCTGTGGCAAGAAGGTTTGCTGTGTCTGTCAGCGTAGTGTCCAGAGCATGGAGGCGCTACCAGGAGACAGGCCAGTACATCAGGAGACGTGGAGGAGGCCGTAGGTGGGCAACAACCCAGCAGCAGGATCGCTACCTCCACCTTTGTGCAAGGAGGAAGAGGAGGAGCACTGCCAGAGCCCTGCAAAATTATCTCCAGCAGGCCACAAATGTGCATGTGTCTGCTCAAACGGTCAGAAACAGACTCCATGAGGGTGGTATGAGGGCCCGACGTCCACAGGTGGGGGTTGTGCTTACAGCCCAACACCGTGCAGGACGTTTGGCATTTGCCAGAGAACACCAAGATTGGCAAATTTGCCACTGGCGCCCTGTGCTCTTCACAGATGAAAGCAGGTTCACACTGAGCACATGTGACAGACGTTACAGAGTCTGGAGACGCCGCGGAGAACGTTCTGCTGCCTGCAACATCCTCCAGCATGACCGGTTTGGCAGTGGGTCAGTAATGGTGTGGGGTGGCATTTCTTTGGGGGGCCGCACAGCCCTCCATGTGCTCGCCAGAGGTAGCCTGACTGCCATTAGGTACCGAGATGAGATCCTCAGACCCATTGTGAGACCATATGCTGGTGCGGTTGGCCCTGGGTTCCTCCTAATGCAAGACAATGCTAGACCTCATGTGGCTGGAGTGTGTCAGCAGTTCCTGCAAGACGAAGGCATTGATGCTATGGACTAGCCCGCCCAACCTGAATCCAATTGAGCACATCTGGGACATCATGTCTCGCTCCATCCACCAACGCCACGTTGCACCACAGACTGTCCAGGAGTTGGCGGATGCTTTAGTCCAGGTCTGGGAGGAGATCTCTCAGGAGACCATCCGCCACCTCATCAGGAGCATGCCCAGGCGTTGTAGGGAGGTCATACTGGCATGTGGAGGCCACACACACTACTGAGCCTCATTTTGACTTGTTTTAAGGACATTACATCAAAGTTGGATCAGCCTGTAGTGTGTTTTTCCACTTTAATTTTGAGTGTGACTCCAAATCCAGACCTCCATGGGTTAATAAATTTGATTTCCATTGATAATTTTTGTGTGATTTTGTTGTCAGCACATTCAACTATGTAAAGAACAAAGTATTTAATAAGAATTTTTCATTCATTCAGATCTGGGATGTGTTATTTTAGTGTTCCTTTTATTTTTTTGAGCAGTGTATTTCCACACTTTGCAAGGTCTGTGAAGCTGAACTGCAAATGGACACTATCATCATCAAGCAGCCCCTTCACACACTCCACTACACCACCCAGCTTGACAATAGATTTGATATCCTCGCCCTGCGAGATTTCCCTCCCCTACCAGCTGAACCCCAACCTTAACCACTGTCTTCCCTACAGTCCAACAACGCACCGTCACTTCAGTCCCCCCCTCAGTGCCTTGCTCTCCCTGGAGTTTGCCGCCTTTCCATTCCGCACTTCACACCGGCTCTGCAGCGTTCTCCTGCCTCATCTTCCACCTGCGCCTCTCCACCTGCTCTGTCACCGCTATCCAGATCTCCATCAGAACCCTCGCTCCCTTCATCACCACTACCTCCTCGCCCCCTTTTCCCCCCGACTACTCTAATAATTGGAGACTCCATGACAAGAAATGTCAGCTTCTTCAATGCGATTATGCACTGTTTCCCTGGAGCAACTGTTCCCGTCATTCTTGCTAAACTCCCTGGCATACTCCAAACACTTCCATCATCTGTCCACAGAGTAATGATTCACGTTGGCTGCGTGGATGCTTCCCGCAGACAGTCTGAGATCAACAAAGCAGTTCAGCAAACTATTTCAGTTCCTCTACACCATCGGAAAATCAGTCTTCATAAGTGGCCCACTCTCTCCTCCTGGCTGTGGATATGGAATATTCAGCCGTATCATATCCCTCCACACGTGGCTTCAATCTGCCTGCAAAACACACTCCATGAGCTTCACAGACAATTTCAATCTGTTCTGGGGCCGAAAATCCTTTATCAAACCCAATGGTTTCTACCCGATCGAACTGGGAAGCCGCATATTAGCAGCTAACTTGCAGCACACTGTTCACGATCAACCACGTAACTGACTGTTTACACTCCCCATGCAGTGCCTCCCCTTCTTCCTCTACGGTCCCAACTCAGAACACCACCGCTTTCCACAGCTCCCCCTACAGGCCCCAGCTGTCTCTCCCTTCTCCTGCTGCTCCCTACACCATTCAGCCTATTAACTCTGTTAGATCTCATCATCCCTGTAACTGCCTCAATTCTGCTAACAAAAGCAATCTCATCAACATAAAATGCAGTGACCTTTCTACAAATTGGGAACTGCCCATTGGTTCGACATCCCATTGTTCCGACCATATTAAACTCACTGTTCCGAAGTCCGTTCCGAAATCATCATGATGCCCTGTGGTTAAGGTCTGGTTAGGTTTAGGCACAAAAACCACTTGGTTAGGGTCAGGAAAAGATCATGGTGTGGGTTAAAATGAAAAAGAAAGTGACAAACACATAAGCCGCGAGTCTGCTCTGCCTCAAGCCAGTCGCGGCGCACCATATGCCCGCCGTTAGTTGGACTAATGGGATGTCGAACCAATGGGCTGTCGAACCAATGACATGAACCCCTACAACTTTTCCCATTCAGCCCATTATAACTATCAGACCCCCCGTTCCCCAAAACAGAAATGCGAAACAAGTTAAGAAAACAATCCATCGCAACCTCTGCCTGCTCCCCCACTCTTCACAGTCTCTCACACAACAACATCCTCCCAAGCTGGCTCTCCAAAACACTTGTTCAGTCAACAAAAAAGCACTCATCTTAAACGATTTCATAACAATAATACAATAATCTGGACTTTCTCTGTCTCACCGAAACGTGGCACAGCCATCTGGACTATTTCACATTCAACCAAGCCACCCCCGCTGGATACACAAATATCTATCCACCCTGTCTCACTGGACGAGGTGGCGGCATTGCTTCAATCCACAAAAGACCCTCATAATCAACACTATATCCACTCCTTCTGTACAGTCATTTGATAACATTGCTCAAACTCCATGGCCCCACCCCCTTGTCACTGCTATGAGCTACCACCCCCTCAAACCACATCCATTTTTTCTCTGACTTTTCAGATTTTGTCACACATCTCTTAGCCATCCCACCTTCAGTTTTACTACTAGGCGACCTTAACTTCCATATTGACAACACTAACTGTAAACAAGCCTCTGATTTTCTGGAACTCCTCGACTGCCTCAATCTCACTCAGCATGTCAACTTCCTCAGCCACTCCCGCGGCCACACCCTGGATTTAGTCTGCTCCACTAGTCTCACCATCCAACAGCTCTCCACCATCAACCTCCACTTCTCCGACCACTTGGCTATCATCATGGAAATCCACCTCCCGAAGCCTTTCCAAAGAAAAATGTACAATATCCTTTAGAAACCTCAAATCCATCTCGCCACAAGATGTCTCAGCATCTCTCTCTGCCACCCTGTCTACATCCCATCCTCCACGATCTGATGACTTCAATGACCTTGTCAATCACTATAACAACACTGTCTCCTCCTGCCTTGATCAATTAGTTCCCATCAAACCAAAACTGTTTCATTTAGACACTTAGCCCCCTGGTTCACCCCTGAACTCCACCAGCTGAAATCGTGTAAGCACCAGCTTGAAAAAAAAAAGAAACAACCGGACTCACAGTTCATCTCCAAGCATCCACTGACCACCTTTGTAAGGAAAAAATGCTCAACTTCAGCAAACACTGAAATGAAGAGAGTCGGAGAACCACAGAGAAAAGTTACAGCCAACGGGATCACTTTAATTGTAGAACTCAGTATACAGGTTGTAGGTACAACAGTACACCAGTAGAAACAGCAACACAGCGAAACATCCCTGAACAGTCACCCTTCAAATGATTTTATAATGGCCGTCTGCTCGTTCATGTGCGTGTGTGTGTGTGTGTGTGTATGTATGTGTGTGTGTGTGTATGTGTGTGTGAACACGCTTGGGTCGTATTCCCTGGGAATCTAGAGTTCTCCTGATTTCCTACTTATTCCTAGAGCTGGACTTAGTGCGTCAATATTTCCTGTCTTCTTTGTCTCTCTGGCAAAAACAACTGATCCTATTGCAAAACTTGGCACATCTGTTAGACCGGCCAGCTCACCCTAACCCAGAACGTTCTGCCTCATTTGACCTCCCACGGCTTGACTTATGCACAAATACTCAAATTATCAAAACACCTCTTATGGGTCCTTTTTGCTGCCAAATCTGATATTTGACCAGCTGCTTCCTAAACCTTGTGTAACTGATCTTATTTTTCACCTTTAGTATAAAATGATACATTATCTGCCTCTACATAGTCCCTCCTCTTTATGATTTTATCATAAATTACTCGCAGAGATAATGTATGGTAAATGAACGCCTATGCTTGTATGAATATGAGTAGGATATATGGCACTGTAACTCTAACCAGTGTTCCTTACTAACATGAATATATAGTCGTAGACGCTAATTATGTAAGGAAAAAATGCTAAACTTCAGCAAACACTGAAATGAAGAGACTCGGAGAACCACAGAGAAAAGTTACAGCCAACGGGATCACTTTAATTGCAGAACTCAGTATACAGGTTGTAGGTACAACAATACACCAGTAGAAACAGCAACACAGCGAAACAGCCCAAAACTGTACAAAACCGCCCTCAACACTGCCCACTCTGCCTACTTTTCAAACCTCATCCACAATGGGTGTGGTTACATGATGGCTTCTCATTCAGAATGAAATAAATCTGAATGAAATCATTCTGAATTAAAGTCTTTCCAGGTAGTTTACATGAGAAATATTCATTCTGAATGAGGGTTTACACGGAGATCAGTTCAATCGCCTTTATTTGGATCCACAAGGTTTGGGGCAGGGAAGGTTTCTGATTGGATAGGGGGCGGGGCAGATGTTACGTGTAACGGAAGGAAACACTGTAGTCCTCGCTCCGGATAACAAGATGCTTGATGACGCTGTCCTTAGTGCCTTTTTCAGGCTTGTTCTGCTTATATTCTTGAAGCAGCAGTACGACAACAACCTTGTTCTGCTAATGCTTCGTCTGTTGAGGAGGAGAATGGAGATAGAAGGTCGAAGAAGGGAGATAGAAGACCGTGCTGTGGTGAATGGAAACCGGTGAGTGCAACGAGTCCGACTGCTGCATGCGCAGAAAGAACGGAATGGCTGGAATCAGGTAGGAGGTGTATACAAGACAGAAGAATTCTTCCATTCGGGTTCTGAAAAGGAATAGTCCACCCCTGTGCACCCGGTTAGATTTTCTTTCGTGTTGGCTGTTTTCATTCGGGTTGAGGTGTTTACAAGGAGCATATCTATTCGGGTAGGGCTTCCAACCCGAATGCAAAAGGAATACATGGCTCCATGTAAACGCACGTACTGGCTCCAATAACCAAAAGGCTCTTTTTTCCGCCATCAACAAACTCCTCAATCCCAGTGACAACATTTCAAACTCATTCACCACTAAAAAATGCAGTTCTTTCCTCTCTTTCTTTCAATCCAAAATTGATACCATCTACAGTTCCCTATCCTCCTCCCCCATCACCCATTCCTCCTCGCTCCCCACTGCTTCTCTTATCACCTCTCCACTGTCTAGATTTTCTCCCCGTCTCTCCAGCTGATTTTTCCAAAATCATCTCAACCATGAAAGCCTCCACCCGCATTCTAGATCCCATCCCATCCTGTCTTCCTTCCATCATTCTCCCCAATTATCTCTGGGATTATCAACTCCTCCCTCAACTTTTCCACCGTTCCCCCGTCACTGAAACTGGCTGCTGTAACCCCCATCATCAAGAAACCTGGACTCAACCCTGACAGCATCAATAACTTCCAGCCCATTTCCAACCTCCCATTCCGTTCTAAACTCCTGGATCATGTTGTCGCCTCACAAATCAAAGCCCATCTCACCAATGATGACCTCTACGAACAATTTATATGAATTCAATACCCACCATAGCACTGAAACTGTTCCTCCTCAAAGTAACAAATGACCTTCTCCTCTCCTCAGACTCCAGCCAACTCTTTATCCTCATCCTCCTGGACCTCACTGCTGCCTTTGATACCATTAACCACTCCATCTCTCCTCAGCATCACAGATGAGCCCTCACCTGGCTCCAATCACACCTTACTGAAAGGAAGCAATTCATCTTCATCAACAACTGCTCCTCCTCGACTGCCCCCCTGTCCCAAGGTGTCTCCCAGGGTTTGGTGTTTGGTTCTCTCCATCCTCTACCTTCTCCCCTTCGGTCAGATCATCCATTGTCACGGCCTCCATTTCCACTGTTAAGCTGACGACATCCAGCTCTACATTTCCGTCAAATCCATCACCTCTCAGACCCACTCCACCCTCTCAAACTGTCTCTGATATCAGACACTGGATGCAAACAAATCTCAAACTCAACTCTCATCCGTCCACCCCCATCTGTAGACAGGTAGACATATGTCAATCAATCAATCATTCATTTTTATTTATAAAGCCCAATATCACAAATCACAATTTGCCTCACAGGGCTTTACAGCATACAACATCCCTCTGTCCTTTGGACCCTCACATATGTCCCTTTGTCTCCTCCACCCACCCTTGTCTGTAACAGGTGGACAGGTGTCCCTTTGTCTCAGCCATTCACCCCGTCTGTAACAGGTGGACTGGCATCCCTTTGTCTCATCCATCTAACCCCGTCTGTAGCAGGTGGATGGGTGTCCCTTTGTCTCATTGATTCCAAAAAGCATCAGGCTTGTTTCAATGTTCCTTCACAAACCTGTGAGTCTGAATGCAGTGGTGAGGACACAGTAAAGGTTTTCTTCTGATGACTCTTCCATGAAGATCATACCTGTCCAGGTGTGTCTGCACAGTAGAACAGTGCACCACCACTCTTCCTTTCTAACAATCCTACGAGCAGCTCTCTCAAAGTTTTCAGCTTGACCTCCACAGTTCCTGTTAACTGCCATTTCTTAATAACATGATCAAGTGAGGAAACAGCTCCCTGAAAACACTTTATCTTCTTCTAGTCTTCATCAGGTCTTTCAGTTTTCAGAGTGCTAGGCAGCTGTTTAGATGAGCCCATGGCTGCTGATTGTTGGGACAAGGTTTATATATAAAGCTTTGTAATTTACATATATGGAGAACAGTGGACCCAGTATGGAACCCTGAGGCACACCTTTTGATACAGGAAGCAAACTGGACAAGTGTTTTATCTGAGGAGTAATTTGTGAACCAACAAACAGTACGTCCATGAAACACCAGTATAACAGAGTCTGTCCACCAGGGTGATGTGGTTAACTGATGAATCAAGAAAGAGGGTGGAGCAGTAGTTTTTACAGTCTGATGATGCCATTCATCACTTTGACAGAAGCAGCTGTTGTTCTGTATTGTTTTCTAAAGTCTGACTGATGTGGTGATAAAAATGAAATTTCAATTCTCCACGTTGTTCATAAAGAAGGTTTTCAAGGACTGAAACACATGATTGAGAGATCAGCCTGTACCTGTGGAACCTCCTCCTCCCAGCAGAGTGACGATGTTTACACATTCCTTATGTTCAGAAACACGTTCATGTTGTCTTGGTTCTATAGAGCGGTTCTACCTGAGGCCTTGGTTCTATAGAGCAGTTCTACCTGAGGCTTTGGTTCTATAGAGGGGTTCTAACTGAGGCCTTGGTTCTCTACAGTGGTTCTACCTGAGGCCTTGGTTCTATACAGTGGTTCTACCAGAGGACTCTCGGCTGTGTTTGTCTGTCTGAAATAACCCATACTTGTTTGGCTTTAAGTGGTGCGAAGGATTGTGGGTAGAACTCTTTCCTATTGATGGCAGGAAGTCGTCATCAGATGAGGGTTAGACCAGAGAATTCAGGAGGTGTAACTGACCACATGTTGAGTTCTCCTTTGGTTCTCTTTGGTTCCACTTTGGTTCTCTGTGGTCTCAACATGTTGTTGTTGTTCTTCTTCTGCAGGTCAGAACGAAGGTACTCTGTCAATGGTGGAGGGGGAACTACTTTCTGTGGTGGAAGAGGACAAAGGTGATGGTTGGACCAGAGTGCGGAGGAACCTGGAGGAGGAGGGTTACGTCCCCACCTCCTACATCAAAGTCTTCCTGGACAGCAGTGCCAAAGGTGCCATGACCTACATCTGACCTTCACATGACCTTCATACAACCTACATCTGACCTTCAAATGACCTTCACACGACCTACATGTGACCTTCACATGACGTTTATACGATCTATGTCTGACCTCAGTTTTAATTCAATTCAATGTTACTCTCAATGACCTTGATATGACCTTTAAATATGACTTTTAAGTGACCTCTACACAGATGTCAGTCTTTGACTTCCAGATGAACTCGACCCCTCCCCTGCTGATGACCTCTGTGACTTTGAACTCTGAATGTCGACACGTGTATGTGCTCTGCCTGTCTGTGTGCCGAACCCTACCTGTTGTTTTTCTGAGAACTTCACACCAGTGTGACACACCTGTCTACCTGTAGGACAGGTGTCCCTCATCTCAGGCCCCGCCTCCATGGGGGTATGGTTGACATGCGTCTGTCTATTAGAGAACCACCTGCATTGATTTATTAATTTATTTTCTTCAATTGACTGATTGATTATTAAAAGTGAAAAAGGTCAAAGGGGACGTCTCAAATGTCTCAAACATCTCAAAGTCTTTTCTGTCCAAAACTCTGAAGATGTTTATTTAACTGTGATAAAATCAAGAAAAATAAAGGTTAATTTTCATAAAAGATCTGAATAAACACAAACTAATAAAAAACATCAGTTTCAGAAACAAACCCTTGAGAGTTGTAAAACATTTTAATCTGATTTTATTTTTTCTGTGAATTCAGACACAGGATGAGTTCAGATTTAGAGTTCAGTGTTTGAGCTGCAGACGACCGCAGTCTGACTTCCTGTCTCACTCTACCAGCTCTAACATATCTACCTGTCTGTCTGTCTGTCTGTCCTCCTCTGTCTGTCTCTCTGTCCTTCTGTCCCTCTGTCTGCATCTTGTAGGCTTTGTGCAGAGTAGTCGGCTAGTCTAGCACAGTAATCGACCAGTGAGGACGTCTCGCCACAGGAAGTGATGTAAAGGAAAAGGTTCTGAGGAAGTCGGGGTAACAGCTTCTCATTGGACAGTTTAACTCTTCCGATATCTCAGCCAATCAGATGACAGACTGCTGTCAATACACGATGAAAGAGATGTTCTGCCAGTGACTGACTGAGATCAGATATTAGACAGGTCCCAAACACAGATCATGTGTCAGATCAGACATTAGACAGGTCCCAAATACAAACTGTGTCAGATGAGATATTAGACAGGTCCCAGTCATTATCAGACAGTTATCTCAGTTGAAATCTGAAAGAATCCACATTAACGACGAGTTTCATTTTCAGTGAAGAAAATAAATTAAAATAAATGTATTAAACTTTATTTCATGTTTCAGTCAGAGATGATTCTTTATTTTTTTGTGCTTTAATTTTTTTTTTATCTCATTCACTTTTTTTGTTGTAATTTATGACTTCAAATGTTTCTCTGACAATCTGACCTGAGATCAATTTAACATGTCACCGACCTTAGATCAGTTTAAACGTGTCACAGACCTGAGATCAGTTTAATGTGTCAGAGACTGACCTGAGATCAGTTTAATGTGTCACAGACCTGAGATGAATGTTTTTGTGACCAAAAACAAAATGGTAGACACTCCTTTCTGTTGAGAGACTGAAATAAAGAAACTGAACATCTAGTTTTGTCAATGCAGTGATATCACAGGGTGTGTCCCCACATGGTGACATCACTGTGACACTGCTGTGAGGTCATGTGACTGTGTGAAGTTTTCAAAGTGTAATATGAACCGTAGCTGCACAGGTGTAGCCCCAACCCCTGTTTACCTGCTGATATTAGCCTCACCCCCAGATTAACTTGTGTGTATTAGCCCCACCCCCCGCTTGTTGATCGATGATCGTTATTGATTGTGTGAAATGTGAAACTTTTTTATTTCATAGTGAGAACTTGATCAGTTATTGATTTTTTTATTGAGACGTGAGACTGCTGATCACGCTCTTTTCAACTTCCTGTATGTTAAACTTTCAAAATAAAGTACACTCTGAATCAAACACTGAGTCTGTATCTTGTGTTTCTCTGAAACGCTGTGGCCAAAATATTCAGATTCTGTTAAACACATTTATTTTCCTCGTTATACTTTTCATTTAAAGCTACTGTCAAAATGAACGATCGAATGACACTAAATTTAATTTGACTTGAAAACCTTAATAATTTAAATTTAAATATGTTTAAATAAATTTAATTAATTAAATATGAAGCAACATTAAAATCATAAACTTTTAAAGACTAAAACTTATTTTGTGTTTGAAGGTTTGAACTTTTGCATCAGAAGATTTTTATGGAAAATAAAAATCTGGTTAGGTTAAATCCAAATCCTAACCTTATCCCTGCAAACAGAAATGAGTCATGTTTTTAATTTCAATAAAGTGAGAGCTGACCACAGGTGATGACTCTGGACTCGGGAGTTGTTCTAATGTCAGGTGTGAACTGACTTGGGACTCATTGTAGTGTCAGGTGTGAACTGACTCAAAAGTCGTAGTATCAGGTGTGAACTGAGTTGAGACTCGTAGTATCAGGTGTGAACTGACTTGGGACTTGTAGTGTCATGTGTGAACTGACTTGAGACATGTAGTGTCATGTGTGAACTGACTTGAGACTCGTAGTGTCATGTGTGAACTGACTTGAGACTCGTAGTATCAGGTGTGAACTGACTTGGGACTTGTAGTGTCATGTGTGAACTCACTTGAGACATGTAGTGTCATGTGAACTGATTTGAGACTCGTAGTGTCAGGTGTGAACTGACTCGAGACTCGTATCAGGTGTGAACTCACTTGAGACTCGTAGTATCAGGTGTGAACTGACTTGGGACTCGTAGTGTCATGTGTGAACTGACTTGAGACATGTAATTCATGTGTGAACTGACTTGAGACTCGTAGTGTCATGTGTGAACTGACTTGAGACATGTAGTGTCATGTGAACTGACTTGAGACTCGTAGTGTCAGGTGTGAACCACGGAGACAGGATCAGTGTCTCATTGAGACACGTCTTTTCAGCTGGACGGGTCTTCGTGGTAACTGACACTGTAGGTCCGCTTGGTCCACCTGGTGATATCACTGTCTATAATCATAGCATTGTGGCACTGACACAGAGCATGAGGGCAGGAACGTGCAGGTTATTCTCAGGAGGTTCTAAAGCAGGAGAACCTTCAGAAGTTCTGTCAGGAGAACCCTCAGATGTTCTGTCAGGAGAATCTCCAGATGTTGAGTCAAGAGAACCTTCTGATGTTCTGTTATAAGAACCTTCAGATGTTCTGTCAGGATAACCTTCAGATGTTCTGTCAAAAGAACCTTTAGATGTTCTGTCAGGAGAACCTTCTAAAGATGCAGTAATAGGACACGAGAGAGAGAGAGAGAGAGAGAGAGAGAGAGAGAGAGAGAAGGAGAGAATGTGCCCGGTGTATTATAGGGGGGTCCTCCGGCAGACTAGGCCTAAGTCAGCCTAACTAAGGGCTGGTACAAGGCAAGCCTGAGCCAGCCTTAACTATAAGCTTTATCAAAGAGGAAAGTCTTAAGTCTAGTCTTAAACGTGGAGACGGTGTCTGCCTCCCGGACCGTAACAGGAAGATGATTCCACAGGAGAGGAGCCTGATAGCTGAAGGCTCTAGCTCCTGATCTACTTTCTGGAGACTTTAGGGACCACGAGTAACCCTGCAGTTCTCAGAGCGCAGTGTTCTGGTGGGATAATATGGCACTATGAGCTCTCTAAGATATGACGGAGCCTTGACCATTTAGAGCTTTTATAAGTTAACAGTAGGCTTTTAAATTCTCAATTCTGGATTTTACAGGGAGCCAGTGCAGAGAAGCTAAAACAGGAGAAATATGATCTCGTTTCTTAGTTCCTGTTAGTACACTGTGCTGCTGCATTCTGAATTAGCTAGGAGAGTTTTTAAGGACTTACTAGAGCTACCTGATAATAGAGAGTTACAGTAATCCAGCCTTGAGGTAACAAAAGCCGTGGACCAATTTTTCTGCATCTTTTCGGGTCAGGATAGGCCTAATTTTCACAATATTATGTAGATGAAAAAATGCAGTCCGTGAGGTTTGTTTTAAATGAGAATTAAAAGACAAATCTTGATCAAATATTACTCCGAGGTTTCTTACGGTAGTGCTAGAGGCCAGAGCAATGCCACCTAGAGAAACTTCAGTTTTGTCTGAATTTAACATCAGGAAATTGGTGCTCATTCAAGTTTTTATGTCTTTAAGGCAGTTATGAAGTTTAGTTAATTGATTACTTTCTTCTGGCTTCATAGATAAATACAACTGTGTATCATCCGCATAACAATGGAAATTTACAGAGTGATTTCTAATGATGTTACCTAAAGGAAGCATATATAGAGTAAATAGGATTGGTCCGAGCACAGAACCTTGCGGAACTCCAAACAAACTTTGGTACGTAAGGATGATTCATTATGAACGTGAACAAACTGAAAACAATCAGATAAATAAGATTTAAACCAGCTTAGTGCAGAACGTTTTAGGCCAATCAAGTGTTCCAGTCTCTGCAGTAGAATTTGATGGTCAATAGTGTCAAACGCCGCACTAGGATCTAATAAACAAGTACAGAGAAGCAGTCCTTTGTCTGAAGCAATCAGAAGGTCATTTGTAATTTTAAATAGTGCTGTCTCAGTGCTATGATGCACTCTAAATCCTGACTGAAATTCCTCAAATAAATTATTATCATGGAGAAAATCACACAGCTGGTCTGCGACTACTTTCTCAAGGATCTTTGACATAAAGGGAAGATTAGATATTGGTCTATAGTTGGCTAACACCTCTGGATCCAGGGTGGGCTTTTTTAGTAGAGGTTTAATTACAGCTACCTTAAAAGACTGTGGTACATAGCCTGTTAATAAGGATATATTGATCATATCTAATATATGAGTGTTAACTAAAGGTAAGACCTCCTTAAGTAGCCTAGTTGGGATGGGGTCTAAGAGACACGTTGATGATTTAGATGAAGAAATCACTGTGGTCAATTCTTGAAGAGAAATCGGGGAGAAGCAAACTAAATATATATATCAGGTCTTACAGCTGACAGCTGCCTTTGATACAGTGGATCACAACATTCTCCTGTCTCGCTTAAACACCTGTGTGGGCATTAAGGGTACTGTTCTTAAGTGGTTTCAGTCCTACCTCTCAGACAGGAGCTTCTCTGTCCAGCTGTGCCAGTATTCTGCGGCCACTTCCCCCCCTGAGCTGTGGGGTGCCTCAGGGTTCTGTTTTGGGCCCCCTCCTCTTTTCAATATATATGTTGCCATTGGGATCCATAAGCACAATGTCTCATTTCATTGCTTTGCAGATGACGTAAAAATCTATCTGCCTTTAAAAACAAATGAGCAAGCCTATATTCAAGTCTTATTAGACTGCCTCAATGATACCCGATCTTGGATGCAAGTGAACTTTCTCTCCATGAACATACAGTACAGGCCAAAAGTTTGGACACACCTCATTCAATGCTTTTCTTTATTTTCATGACTATTTACATTGTAGATTCTCACTGAAGGCATCAAAACTATGAATGAACACATGTAGAGTTATGTACTGAAAACATGTTTTATATTCTAGTTTCTTCAAAATAGCCACCCTTTGCTCTGATTACTGCTTTGCACACTCTTGGCATTCTCTCCATGAGCTTCAAGAGGTAGTCACCTGAAATGGTTTTCCAACAGTCTTGAAGGAGTTCCCAGAGGTGTTTAGCACTTGTTGGCCCCTTTGCCTTCACTCTGCGGTCCAGCTCACCCCAAACCATCTCGATTGGGTTCAGGTCTGGTGACTGTGGAGGCCAGGTCATCTGCCGCAGCACTCCATCACTCTCCTTCTTGGTCAAATAGCCCTTACACAGCCTGGAGGTGTGTTTGGGGTCATTGTCCTGTTGAAAAATAAATGATCGTCCAACTAAACGCAAACCGGATGGGATGGCATGTCGCTGCAGGATGCTGTGGTAGCCATGCTGGTTCAGTGTGCCTTCAATTTTGAATAAATCCCCAACAGTGTCACCAGCAAAACACCCCCACACCATCACACCTCCTCCTCCATGCTTCACAGTGGGAACCAGGCATGTGGAATCCATCGAGAGAATGCCAAGAGTGCAAAGCAGTAATCAGAGCAAAGGGTGGCTATTTTGAAGAAACTAGAATATAAAACATGTTTTCAGTTATTTCACCTTTTTTTGTTAAGTACATAACTCCACATGTGTTCATTCATAGTTTTGATGCCTTCCGTGAGAATCTACAATGTAAATAGTCATGAAAATAAAGAAAACGCATTGAATGAGAAGGTGTGTCCAAACTTTTGGCCTGTACTGTAAATAAAACTGAGATTATTTTATTCGGCCAACAAAATCTGTTAGATGGGTATGACGGCACTATTGGCACCCTTAAGTCTCACTGCCATCCTTTTGCAAGGAACCTTGGTGTTATTTTGGACAGTGAATTTAGGTTTGATAAGCAGATAAGCTCTATTGTCAAAACAAGCTTCTTCCAGCTAAGACTATTAGCGAAAGTAAAGGCTTCTCTCCCCAGAAATGATTTTGAGAAAGTTAATCACACCTTTGTTACATCACGCCTAGACTACTGTAACTCTTTGTTTGTTGACTAGTCAGCACTGCGCCGTTTACAGGTAGTCCAAAATGCAGCTGCCCGTCTGTTGAGTGGAAAGAAACGGCATGATCACATTAATCCTGTCCTTGCATCTCTGCACTGGTTGCCTGGGATCCAGTTCAAGGTTTTATTAATTGTTTTTAAGTGTTTAAATGGTCTGGTCTTATTTATCAGAGCTTGTACAGCCCCCCAGTACTTCTAGAGCACTTAGGTCGTCAAACCAGCTGCTTCTGGCAGTACCTCGGTGCAGACCTCTACCTCTACTCGTGTGGACAGAGCCTTCCCAGTGGCGGTCCGAAAGCTGTGGAAAAGCCTACCTTTCCAGGTTAGAGCTGCACGGTCTGTTGCACTTTAAAACATTACTGAAAACCCATCTTTTCTCCTTGACGTTCAGTCCCAGCTAGGCAAGAATCCTTGGCTTTTACTCTTTTACTTTTTTCGTGTATGATTATATTGTATTTTAACTGTATAGCACTTTGGTCAACTGAGGTTGTTTTTAAATGTGCTTTTTAAATAAAGTTTGACTTGACTTGACTTGTCAGGAGAACCTTCAGATGTTCTGTCAGAAGAACCTTCAGATGTTCTGTCAGGAGAACCTTTTGTTTTTTCAGGAGAACATTCAGATGTTCTATCAAAAGAACCTTCAGAAGTTCTGTCAGAAGAACCTTTTGATGTTCTTTCAGGAGAAACTTCAGATGTTCTGTCAGAAAAAAACTTAAGATGTTCTTTCAGGAGAAACTTCAGAAGTTCTGTCAGAAGAACCTTTTGTTATTTCAGGAGAACATTCAGATGTTCTGTCAAAAGAACCTTTAGAAGTTCTGTCAGAAGAACCTTTTGATGTTTTGTCAGGAGAAACTTCAGATATTCTGTCAGAAAAAAAACTTTGCACGTTCTGTCAGGAGAACCTTTTGATGTTTTGTCATGAGAGCCTTCAGCAGTTCTGTCAGGAGAACCTTCAGATGTTCTGTCAAAAGAACCTTTTGATGTTCTGTCAGAGGAACCTTTAGACGTTCTGTCAGGAGAACCTCCCCAGATGTTCTTTCAGGAGAAACTTCTGATGTTCTGTCAAGAGAACCTTCTGATGTTCTGTCAGGAGAACCTTCAGAGATCTGTCTGCATAGGTGTGCTGCTGCACACAGGTGACGGGGGCGTGGCCTCTGAGAACAAAGGAGTAGGGAAATGTTTGTGGAGGAGGAAGAGGAGGACCGTGGACATTCTGAACTGACTGTTTTTGGAGTTTCCTTGAGCGGGTGGAGACAGCAGTGTAACCAGGTGGGTGGCGTGTACAGACAGAGACAGACAGATAGACAGACATGAAGACAGGTGGATACAGACAGACAAACAGGTGGAGACAGACAGGAAGACAGACGGACAGAGAGACGGTTTGTTTCCTGATTTGTTGAGTTAGATTTTTTCTGTTTGACGGTTTTTATGTGTTCTATTTTCACAGTTTGAAGTTTGAAAATTTGTTTGTTTCCTCGTTTTGATTTTTGTCATCGATCATTAAAGTTAAAGTTAGTTAGTCCATATGGATTACTGTTAATTTATTAGGCTGATATGTTCTGTATGACATCTATTGCACGTCTGTCCGTCCTGGAAGAGGGATCCCTCCTCAGTTGCTCTTCCTGAGGTTTGTACTGTTTTTTTCCCCGTTAAAGGTTTTTTTTTGGGGAGTTTTTCCTGATCAGCTGTGAGGGTCCTAAGGACAGAGGGATGTCGTATGCTGTAAAGCCCTGAGAGGCAAATTATGATTTGTGATATTGGGCTTTATAAATAAAACTGATTGATTGAAAGTTACACAAACACGATCATTATTAATGTTCCTCTAAAAACGTTTTTATTTTATTTTCTGTATTTTGATTTGAGGAGGAGAAAATATCCTGTCTGAGTTTTATGAAACGTCGACCTGGTTACTTCACTGACCCTCCGTTAACCAGATTAAACTCACTGCAGGTTTTAAATTTAACTTATAACTTTAAAGGAAGGTGAATGTTTTTTAGCTGTAAACATAAAAACAGTACAGCAGTCTTTATGTCTGTGGTTGTAACGTTACGAACACGCCGCCAATCCAAGCCGTGCGGTGACAGCAGATCTGACCGAACCAATCACGTCACATTTTTTTCCAGAACAAATGTGAGTATAAATATGGTTTCATTTTTTAGTGAGGTCATCGATACTGACTGAACATGTCTGTGTCCTCTTGTCCATCAATCTGTCCATACCACTGTCCATCCATCCATCCATCTTCCATCTGTCTGTCCTTCTGTCCAACTGTCCGTCCGTCTGTCAGTCTGTCCATCCGTCCGTCCATCTTCCATCTGTCTGTCCTTCTGTCCATCCACACTGACTCTAACAGACACTTTGATAAAACCCCACCCCAACAGGTCACTGTTAATCAAGACGTAAATGTGTCACACACAACTGTGTGTGAAGGGTTGTGTGTGTGTATGCATCTGCCCTGCACTGAGTTCCCCTGTTGCTTGGCCATACCTGGCCTGGTAGCTAAGCTAACCAAAGCTAAGCTAAGCTAACCAAAACAACAATGCCTGCTGTGGTCGGTGAGGACAAGATTCTGCTAAAAAAAAGCCAATAAAAAGATTGCTGACCTTAAGGATGATATCCGTCGACTTTCTCACAAGCTGAGGAAGAAGGACTCGCTGCTGTCCAGCTACATGAACGTGGCGGCTAGCCAATCCATAAAGTTGGCCTCGCTCAGCGTAGCCCTCCAGGACACCGTTGCATGGGACCCCTCCATCTGTCCACAGCCCTCCTCTTGTTCCACACCTAACCATGAGTTGCCCTGGACAGAAGTGGTGATCGGCGGTCAGAAGAGGGACTCGAAAGGCGCTCCTCGCCTGAGTGTCTCCAACCACTACGTGGCCTTGTCTGCTGATAACAATCCGGTCCACCCAACTGATGTCCCCCCCGCAGCGGTGGCTCCTTCTCGTCAGGATCTGGACCCGAAACCACCGACTGCCTACACCGCAGATTTCCCTCCACTGCTGGCCGACAGTGCTCAGGTGACTGGATCCTCCGCCACGGAGCTTCAACAGCCTGCATCCCGGTCTGCGTCCTCCTCTGCCCGGCGTAGGATCCTGAGGGATGCAATGACGCATCTCGACAGTAGTCTGAGCTGACTAAAAAGAATTTTAAAGCCCTTTTTAGATTTTTAAATGACACCGGAAAGTCTGTATTTATCAGCGGTCCTCTCCCAGTACACACCCCCGGAGCAGGGCATTTTTCAAGACTCCTGTACCTCAACACCTGGTTACAGTCCACCTGCAAAGCTCTTAACTTTGTTTTTATCGACAATTTTAACCTGTTTTGGAACCGTCCCTCCTTTTACAAGCCCGACGGTGTCCACCCAAACAGGCTGGGCAGCCAGATGCTAACAGCAAACATTCGCCATGCTGTCCCGTATGCTCCACGCGACTGACTGTTTACCTGCCACACCCCCTCACCGGAGTCTACTTCTTCTACGCCAACAACACCAACTGCTCACAGCACTATTTCCCCCACCACCACCCCCCACAGGCCCCAGCTATCACTGCCACTTCCACCGGTCATTTTCCCTATAGAGACCATTGCTCTGCCCCGCTGGTTGCGAGCCCGCAGAGGTGGTATGGACCATGGGATCCTTTGCCCGCTGGCTCGTGTCTCAACTTCAACCACTTCAGCCACTGAGGAGCTTACTCTCCGTATTGCCCTGATTAATGCTAGATCGCTAGCAAACAAGACTTTCTTGTTAAAACACTTTTTCACCTCTCGTGATCTGGATTTTCTGCTCCTGACGGAGACTTGGCTTCAGGCTGGTGAGTGTACACCATTCTCTGAACTCCTTCCTCCTGACTGTTTATTTCTCAGTTCCCCTCGGACTACCGGCAGAGGTGGAGGTCTAACCTCTGTGTTCAAATCCAGCTTTGAGTGTCGTCAAATTCTATTTGACAGTTATTCCAGTTTTGAGCTGCAACTGTTTGAGCTAAACCTGTCCACTCCTGTCATGTTTGCAGTTGTATATCGTCCTCCTAAATTTAATAAGGACTTTATTAATGACTTTGCCGATTTTCTATCAGGGGTTACTGTGAAGTATGACCACTTTTTAATTTCTGGCGATTTTAATGTCCATGTGTGTTGTGAATCCAGACCTCTGGTCAGTGATTTTTCAAACCTCATCGCTTCTTTTAATCTCATTCAGTCTGTGACCAGCCCGACTCATGAGAAGGGTCACACCTTAGATCTTGTGCTATCACATGGGTTATCTGTGAGTGTAAATGAGATATGTGAAACAGCATGTATTTCTGACCATCTCCCTGTTTTATTTACCGTTTCAATCCCCTGTTGCAGACTGTAACCTGTGCTCCCTCACGCCGCCTGCGCATGTTGAACCCTCAAACTGCATCACAATTCTCTGCCATGTATGCCGACGTAAACACGTTTAGCACTCTGGATGTCAATCATGGTCTTAATGCTGAAGAGCTTTTAAGTGTTTTTAATTTTACATGCACTGATATCCTGGACTCTGTTGCCCCTTTCAGATTTAAGCACTCTAAAGCATTTTCTGAGCCATGGTTAAATGACTCCACACGTTCTCTCAGACGTTCATGTGGGCGTGCTGAGAGGAAGTGGAAAAAAGATAAGCTCCACGTCTCCAAAGAAGCTTTACGTGAATGTTTATCAGCCTACCAGCGAGTCGTTAAAGCTGCCAAAATGGAGTATATATCAAATATTGTCTCCAATAACAGTCATAAGCCCCAGGTTCTGTTCAGCATTTTTAACTCCCTTGTAAACCCGTGCGATAACTCTCCAGTTGTGCCATCGCCCACTCTCTGTGAGAGCTTTCTTAAATTTTTTATTGAAAAAATTTCTGCCCTTAGGCCAGTTGCTTCCACTCTCACTGCCCCTAGTCCTGTCCCCACTGTGCCTCCTTTACCTGCTGTCTTTGACCAGTTTGAGCCAGTATCTCTCTCCTCACTATCAGATATAGTTAAGCATCTGCGGCCGACTAACTGTCCCTCTGACAGCATTCCCTCTCGCCTATCCAAAGATGTTTTTGGTACTGTGGGGTCCACTGTTCTTGCTGTCATAAATACCTGCCTTAGCTCAGGGTGTGTTCCAGCTGCTCTCAAACATGCTGTAGTGTAGCCCCTTATAAAAAAGAAAAACCTGGACCCCTCTCTCCTGTCAAACTACAGACCAATCTCCAAATTACCATTTTTATCCAAGGTTTTGGAGAAAGTGGTCTTCACTCAGCTGCAATTATTCCTAGTGGCCCATGACATGTATGAAAAGTTCCAGTCTGGCTTTAAACCACATCACAGCACTGAAACAGCACTTTTGAGGGTTTTTAACAATCTTTTGTCAACTGTTGATTCATGTAACTCTGCTGTTCTGGTGCTGCTTGACCTGTCAGCAGCCTTTGATACCGTAGATCATAGGATCCTCCTGTCTCGCCTGGAACAGTGGGTAGGTATCACAGGTTTTAGTCCTACCTCACTGATCGGAGCTTCTTGGTTAACTTAGGGGAATTCAACTCAGCTATGGCTCCTCTCACCTCCGGTGTCCCCCAAGGCTCCATTTTGGGCCCCATCCTCTTCTTGCTCTACATGCTGCCATTAGGGTTGATTTTTAAGAAACACAACATACCTTTTCACTGTTTTGCAGATGATGTACAGATCTATCTGCCCCTTAAATCCATTGGCAAGGATTCTGTACAGCCACTGCTAGAATGTTTAAAAGATGTCACATCCTGGATGGACACTAACTTTTTAAATCTCAGTGAGGATAAAACAGAGATCATTATGTTTGGATGTGACCCCTCCGATTACTCTGCTGATTTTCTGGGCCCCTTCACTCCTAACATCCGTTCCTCTGTTAAAAATCTTGGTGTGACCTTTGACAGTGCTTTTAAATTCGATAAACACGTTAGATCAGTAATACAAACCAGTCTTTATCAACTCAGGCTTTTAGCTAAAGTAAAGGGCTATCTCTCCCCCCAGAATCTAGAGAGGGTGATCCATACTTTTATAACCTCACGTCTGGACTACTGTAACTCGCTTTATGTCGGTATTGACCAGTCACTGCAACACCGTCTACAGCTTGTCCAGAAGGCAGCAGCCCGCCTCCTCACTGGAAAGCGTAAACACGAACACATCACACCAATCTTGGCCTCGCTCCACTGGCTTCCAGTGCATTTTAGAATTGATTTTAAGATTTTATTGATTGTTTTTAAAGCCCTAAATGGGCTGGCACCCCCTTATTTAACTGAACTCCTGCACTTTTTCATGCTCCCTCCAGAGCCTTGTGATCAGCCAGTCAGCTATTACTGGCTACTCCTAGGACTAGGCTGAAGACCAGAGGTGACAGAGCCTTTGGGGCGGCTGCCCCTTAGGCTCTGGAATAGCCTGCCCCTGCACATTAGGTCTGCCCAGACCCTAGAGGTTTTTAAGTCTTCTCTTAAAACCCACTTCTTCTCTCAGGCTTTTAACTCAAGTTGAGCTGGGCACCCAAACATTTTATCTTATTTTGATCTTATTTTATAACTCTTGTATTTTATTTTATTGTATTGTATTTTATGTATCTTATGGTTATTATTGTGGTGTACTATTAGGTACCTCATTGTATTTGCTTGTTTATTTCTATTGACCTGTTCAGCACTTTGGTCAACCTTGGTTGTTTAAAATGTGCTTTATAAATAAAGTTTGAGTTGAGTTGAGTTGAGTTGAGTTGAGTAAATGAGATGTTTCCATCAGACTGCTGTGACATCATCACTGTGGTTAAATGTTCTGATTGGCTTAAGCCTGTTTCAAACTGCAGGTTTATTACAGCTGATAAATCACTGATCAGATCATTAATTAGTCTGTTGGTATTTATCAATGATCATATTCAATCAATAAAATTTATTTCACTTTGATGTGTCCACAGACTGATGGGACATCCACATGTCCTTCGTGACAGGATGTAAACTCAGGTGTTGAGTTTAAAATTTCTGTTTAAAGTTTCAGTGCTGCAGAACGAGATGCTGTCACGTCGGTGTGAGACAGATCCTTACAGATGAAGTAAAACAAAACAGACGAGTTATCAAACCGTCACATTTTACAAAATAGAATAAAGTGAAGTTTTTCGTTTTTAATTCCGTGGCTGCTGATTGGCTGACACCTCTGACACGGTTGACTCTTTGATATCTGTAAGTTTTTTCTTTGAACGGCAGTTTTTGTTCTGACGTTTGGACGTCACATCGAGTAGGACGATAAATTCTCCACTCAGATTTCTGTGTTTGTGTCAATGTCATCAGATGATCGACGATGTGTTGAGAGAGTCGACAGAATCAAACCACAGGGTGTCCGTCTTTAAAACTCTGCTGTCAGTTGACATGTTTGTTACACGTCATTTGTCAGATTAAATATTGGTATGAATCAATAATTTTCTGTCACGATGGAACGTTGTTTCATTAATATCAGAGATGATCAGGATGATTTTTAAAATTGACTTTAACAAGTTTTAACAGGGTTTCACTGTTTAAATTTAAATTTGTTAAAGCAGCTGAAATAAAATTTAAATGTCAAACATTTAATACCTGCTGAATTTAACCTGTGAACACGTTCAGACTGAGTCTCTGTGTTTCGTCCCCATCAGATTAAAACTGAACAGTTTTAAAATGTAAAATAAAATTCAGCCTGATGACGAATTAAATAAATGACGTGACTGAATATTTGCAACATGTCTTTAGTTTGTTACTCAGTAACAGCTTAATTAAACTGTTGGTTCTCAGTCTGAATTTTATGAGTTATATTTAATATCTGCAGATTCAGTCGTAACAACATCAGGACTGTCCTTCCTCTGAATCAGCTCGTCATCAGTCTGAAACACTGAGATGTAATACAGACGTTCAGCCAGCAGGTGTCGACCTGCATCAACAGACAACAACCATCTGTCAGTTTATTATCACATTTTTATTTTCATCAGAAAACAAATCAAACATTCAGTGAGAGGATTAAAATGTGTGTACATGAATAAGAGACACAAGATTATGAGAGAAATAAAGTTCATGTTAAAATCAAACAGACGATATCATAGATTTAAACTACAGACTCTGATTCATCTTTAAATTAAAAACAAAACAATACATTCAAATGTTTAAAAAACTAAGCCAGGTTAAAATATTTAATTTATACTGTGAACAGTCACTGAGACGTTTTCTTCACAGTCGTTAAATCATTTTCTGTTTTTATTATGTTCCTGTGAAAAATAACCAAATGTTCCTGAACGCCTCGTCTTCGTCTTCTTCTCTCGCTGGAGTCTTGATTCCTGTCCAACAACTGTGTGTGTGTGTCAGATGGTCCTCAGCAGGGTTCACTCACACACTCACACACACACTCTGATGTGCCTGCAGATGGAGATGTTGTTTCCATGACGACCAAATGAGGAAACTGATGATTAATTTAGAGACATTTTTCTCCTCCATCTGTCTCTTCTTCTTCTTCTTCTTCTTCTTGTTTTTGTGTCTCATTCAGACTTTGTGACCTTTGACCTGATCGGATCGTCAGTCTGATCAATACCTGAGTGTTTGTGTTCACCGAGCAGCTGACTGGTAACCTGTCGAAATTTACCTGTCAAAGGTTTCAGGTGAATATCTCCTGTGAAGCACCCTGATTGTATTTTAGACAAACGTCATCATCACCGTCACCACCATCACCATCATCCCCACCACCATCGTCATCATCATCTCACTGTGGTAATCAAAAAATATTCCTACTGACTGTTTGTTTCATGACATTTATTCTGAGCGCAAATACAAACTGGTCCTGTGAAAGTAAAACTGGTCCTGTGGAGGCCAAACAGGTTCTGTGGAAGTCAAATGGTTCCTGTGAAGATCAAACTTGTCCTATAGAGGTCAACTGGTCGTGTGGAGGTCAAACTGGTCCTGTGGAGGTCAAATGGGTCCTGTGAAGGTCAAACTTGTCCTATAGAGGTCAACTGGTCCTGTGGAGGTCCAAGTGGTACTGTGGAGGTCAAACAGGTCCTGTGGAAGTCAAATGGGTCCTGTGAAGGTCAAATTTGTCCTATAGAGGTCAACTGGTCTTGTGGAGGTCCAACTGGTCCTGTGGAGGTCACACTGGTCCCGTGGAAGTCAAACTGATCTGAGACTGAGACTGGACGAGGATCCGTCTTTGATCCCAGAGGTGTTTGACCAGTAATCAGTTTTATTTCAAATTTAAAGAGTCAACACAGAGGACTTCATCCTGTAAATATGAAGGTGATCACATGATCAGAAAACATAACATATGAGGGAAGATGATACATTTTGCTTCATTGTCACCACCACGTGTAGACCAGGTGAGCACATCACCTGATTCGGGACCAGATCCACGTTGATCCTTGAGAACCTGAAACACAGTGTAACTGGACAATGTGGACTGGGACTTTATGGTGGCACAATCCAAGTGTTGTAGCCCGCACTATTTAAAAGTTACAAGCAAGAAGAAGACGAAACCAAAAGTCAGCGAGGTGGAAAATGACCTCCATCCATCAACCTTTGAATGTGAGAGCACTTCAGGATCAAAGACAGCTGCAGAGACATCCTGGTGGGTGGAGGACATTGACATCCAGCACAGTCCTTAGAAAGCACCGAGGCACAGAAATGTGCCTGGAAGTAGGTGAAGAGGGTGAAGCCTGGGGCGTGTAACCAACGTGTGCAGGATATCCTGCAGCATCCTCGCCACTGAGGAGGAAGCAGAAGGTAACACCAGCATGTCAGCTGGGAAAGAGACGAGTGATGGGCGGGAACCCAAAGTGAACTGGCCTCAGGCCGGCGAGAAAGAAGTCCTTGTGGACAACTGTTAATTCAGATCTGATCGGCTGAAAGATACGGCTGACAAGAAGCTGGACATAATGTAATGTATGTTTGTGAGGTTCTCTTGATTTTAAGGGTTTAAAGAAGACGTCTTAAAATTCATTCCTGTGACGAAAACTAGGTTAAGTTGTTATTTTTAAAGTTTAAATTATAATTTAAGATATAAACTTTAATCTGACTGGATGAGTGAAGACCTGAACATTCACAGAGACTTTCCTCTCCGTTTCATCTATAGTTCAAACAACCAGAGACCGAACAGAACAATGTCCAAACATCAGGGAGAAGAAAACACTGAATTTGTCGACAAAGAACCCTACGAAGTTTGATTTTTTAAAAAAAATAAATGAATAAATAAAATTAAAGATGTTAGTAAGTAACATCTATCAGGATCCACGCAGATCGTAAGTACTTTAATACTTTTTTCTTTTTTAACTGATGAGAAAAAAACGTAAAATGATTCATGGAGGTCATCACTTCACGCTGATGTATATAAATGTACTTTCAGAAACATTTGATGTGACTCATGACTTGTGAAAACTTGTTTCACTCCATTTGTATTGAATTTTGATTTTGTTCAGGATCTGGGATGTGCATCTGTTATTTTTTACACAAACTGCTATGAGAAAAAAATTCAGATTCAGATGTACAGTACAGGCCAAAAGTTTGGACACACCTTCTCATTCAATGCGTTTTCTTTATTTTCATGACTATTTACATTGTAGATTCTCACTGAAGGCACCAGCACTTGTTGGCCCCTTTGCCTTCACTCTGCGGTCCAGCTCACCCAAACCATCTCGATTGGGTTCAGGTCCGGTGACTGTGGAGGCCAGGTCATCTGCCGCAGCACTCCATCACTCTCCTTCTTGGTCAAATAGCCCTTACACAGCCTGGAGGTGTGTTTGGGGTCATTGTCCTGTTGAAAAATAAATGATTGTCCAACTAAACGCAAACCGGATGGGATGGCATGTCGCTGCAGGATGCTGTGGTAGCCATGCTGGTTCAGTGTGCCTTCAATTTTGAATAAATCCCCAACCGTGTCACCAGCAAAACACCCCCACACCATCACACCTCCTCCTCCATGCTTCACAGTGGGAAACCAGGCATGTGGAATCCATCCGTTCACCTTTGCTGCGTCTCACAGAGACACGGCGGCTGGAACCAAAGATCTCAAATTTGGACTCATCAGACCAAAGCACAGATTTCCACTGGTCTAATGTCCATTCCTGTGTTTCTTGGCCCAAACAAATCTCTTCTGCTTGTTGCCTCTCCTTAGCAGTGGTTTCCTAGCAGCTATTTGACCATGAAGGCCTGATTCGCGCAGTCTCCTCTTAACAGTTGTTCTAGAGATGGGTCTGCTGCTAGAACTCTGTGTGGCATTCATCCGGTCTCTGATCTGAGCTGCTGTTAACTTGCGATTTCTGAGGCTGGTGACTCGGATAAACTTATCCTCAGAAGCGTGTGCATGTGTGCCAGTTTCGTTGTAGTGCTTGATGGTTTTTGTGACTCCACTTGGGGACACATTTAAAGTTTTTGCAATTTTCCGGACTGACTGACCTTCATTTCTTAAAGTAATGATGGCCACTCGTTTTTCTTTAGTTAGCTGATTGGTTCATTGCCATAATATGAATTTTAACAGTTGTCCAGTAGGGCTGTCGGCTGTGTATACACAGTATACACAAAACTGGTTAGAGCACACATGTGCACAAGACTGGGACCATCAGTTGTGCTGTGCAGAAGTCAAGTTAATATATTAACCTGACTTCTGCACAAGCACAACTGATGGTCCCAACCCCATTGATAAAGCAAGAAATTCCACTAATTAACCCTGATAAGGCACACCTGTGAAGTGGAAACCATTTCAGGTGACTACCTCTTGAAGCTCATCGAGAGAATGCCAAGAGTGTGCAAAGCAGTAATCAGAGCAAAGGGTGGCTATTTTGAAGAAACTAGAATATAAAACATGTTTTCAGTTATTTCACCTTTTTTTGTTAAGTACATAACTCCACATGTGTTCATTCATAGTTTTGATGCCTTCAGAGAGAATCTACAATGTAAATAGTCATGAAAATAAAGAAAACGCATTGAATGAGAAGGTGTGTCCAAACTTTTGGCCTGTACTGTATACTCCTTACACTAAAAGACAAAAACCTCACAGACTGAACAAATCAGCTGGTCAGTAAAGCTCACACAGTAGATTTTTACTGAATGAATTAAATGAAATTCTTTTTACTTGAGTTGAACTCGATATTTGAGATTCGTGTCAGGAGAAATTCTAAAAAAAAAACTGCCATGTGGACTTACTGGTGATTTATTTTGATTTTTGAAGCTTCAAATATGAAACGTATGGAAATTTTGATTTATTGCAGTAAGCCACGCTCTTAAAGCAATTATCACCAAATTTTATGCATCATCATCTCCACCACTCCTTCCAGTTACTGCCATCAGGAAAATGGTATAAAGTCCCACTGGCCCAGAAAAACACTTACAAGAAATCTTTTATCCCCACTGCAGTAACAGTTCAGTATTAAATGGACACAGGCACAGTCATATACCGTTTATTCAGTCCCCTTGTCTGTTTTAAATGTGATGCGTGTTTTAAATGTAACTGTTCACATTTGTGGCGCACACTGGTGGTAGAATATCCCAAAACTGGTTAGAGCACACATGTGCACCAGGACTGGTCACAATTTCTTCAGCCATCTTTGATTTCTGAGTATTTATGTAAAATTGAACAAAAAGAAAAATGTTTTTTATTTGTTGTTTTAATATCTGTAATTTTGAAACGGCTTAACGTGTCAAAGTCTCCATGACAATGTTAGATCAGCAATGTCACTGACAATACTGTAATGTTTCAGGACCATTGGACCGACGGTCTGGGACGAGTTTGCAACAATATGATTCAGGAAAATGTTTTGAAAATGTTAAAGAAATTGACATTTTTAGAGCAGAGGAGCGGGCAAAGCCATTACTGAGATAACTGCAATTTTTTTAATGTTATAGTGCCACTTTGAGGTAAAGGAGGGTCATTTTTGAGCCTGAGTAGTGGGTGGAACCAAACCTGCCAATTTTGGCGCGTTTATCGTACAGTTAGGTATAGGGTGCATGAACAATCAATCAGTCAATCAATCTTTATTTCAGACTCAAAAATAGGTCCATATAAAATATAATAAAAATAGACAACATACACACAACATACAAGACAGGATAAAAAACACACCTAAAAAACATACAAACACACTCGCCAGGGTCTCCAGAAACTAGAATAATATCTGGTACTGCTCTTTTAGGCATGGTTAAAGCCATAATAATTTCATTTTTAGAGTCATTCAGCCTTTGCCATAAAATTAAACATAAAATTCCTGAGGACAGCATCTAAGGTGGGAACACCACTACACACAAACAGCTGACTGGCACTCGTCCACCGAGGGACCTTCAGTAAAATTCGAAGTGCATCATTGTATGCCACCCGTAGCTTACGATATTTAGCCCTACTGTAGCTGCATCACAGGTGGGCAGTGTACAGTGGAGTACAATAGGCTTTAAACAAAGCAATTTTAACATCATCCGTACACATGTAAAATTTACATGCCAACATATTAGCTTGTGCATACAGTTTACAATATTGCCTTTGACTATCATCATCATCACAAAGGTCGTCCCTGATGATGTGACCAAGATATTTGACCTTATCAACAACATTAAACTCTCTGTCTGCCAAGAAAAAAGTAGGGAATGTTCTTTTCTGGTCCTCTTTAGTCTTTACAATCATGATCACACTCTTTTTAGAGTCAAATTTAACATCAAACTGCTTTCCATAATCTGAGCAGACTCTAAGCAGTTGCTGCAAACCAGCAGAATAGGGAGACATGATGACCAAATCATCAGCATACAGTAAATGATTTACAAGCTTTTCTCCTACCATACAGCCAGTCCTACACCCTTTAAGCCTTTTAGAGAGCTCATCCATGTATAGATTTAAAAGAATAGGTGAAGAATCCCACCCTGCCTAACCCCATTAGTCACCAGGAAGGGCTCAGATATGACATTACCCCATCTTACTTGCATGGTTGATGTGAGTACCAAGAATGTAGAATCCATATTAAATAAGGAGGGACCCCTCGCTTTTGTAACTTTTTAAACAATTTCCCATGATTAATGCGGTCAAAGGCTTTAGAAGAGTCCAAGATGCACATAAACATGGTAGAGTTATGTTTACTATAGCTACTGACAGCCTCTTTCAGAGCATATATACACTGTCAGTGCCATGTTTACTTTTAAATCCAAACTGATTATCTGTGGTGACAATATATTCATCCAACCTATCCAGCAAGATTCTTTCTATCACTTTTGATAATACACTAGCCAGAGCAATGGGCCTATAGTTGTCAGTACTGGACATGTTCCCCATTTTATCTTTAACTACTGGCACCAGCAGGACTGAGAGCATGGAGTCAGGTAGTATACCATGCATCAGCATTGCCGTGAAGCACAAAGCAAGTAATACAGAAACTCTGTGACATGAAAATTTCAAATGTTCTGCAGAGATCTGATCAAGGCCACAGGATTTATTTAAAGCCAATTTCCCGATGGCATAACTGACATGATCAGGCCTAATGACCACATTATCATGGGAAACATCACCAACAATAAAACATCACTTTTGACACAGTTAAAAAGCTCCATGTAGTGTCTTCTCCATAATTCTGTGATATTTACTCTGCCAGTCACCCCCTCCATACTAGAGGGCAAAGGTATTTTACTATGATTCATAATCTTGACTTCTTTCCAGAAATCTTTAACATCATTTTGTTGCATCTTCCTAACCAGTGCATTTGCTCTCAGAGTCAGTTCATTCCTTTTAATAAAACGTACTGCATATTTGAACCGAGTGACAGCCTGCTTTTTAATTTCACACTCAGGTCCATGCCTTGATTTACCTGCGATAATCCAATTTTTAAAGGCTTCTTTGGCTTGCTGGTGAAGTTCATCCACATACTCATTCCAGCCTGGCCTGAGATTATACTGTTTTGCCCTTCTCTGAATGAATGGTTTACTAGCCTCATTCAGACCCTGCACAATTCTGTCATACAGTACACATAGTTCTTCTTTGTGATTTGACTTACCACAGTTAATATTACCACACATTATAGCATCATATGGAATTTCAATGTTCCCTATGCTCTTCTCAGTCAAGTCATGATAATATAATAGGTCATTCTGTGAGAGTTTAGCCCACTCAGTTTTCTCACCATGATTAACCTGATTATCATTAGTGGTCAGTGTAGGTATGTTTTCTATATTTAGCATAATGGAGACAGTTATGTGGTCTCCATTATGCTATTATGTGGCATCAGCTGTAGTAATACAATGATCTAGCCAAGATGTTGTATTCCAAGCCTCACTGACATATGTATAGCTATCCTTCGGCAAGATGATCTTACTAGTGAAAAAAAGCTCATTATCATGACAAAACTCATTTGTATTGGCCAAACACAGACTTCCTATCAGAGATATCGGTATTCATATCACCCATTACATAAATACAGGTACATTCATTTTCCTCAATAAAAGAGCCAATAAAAGCAAGCTTTTGAAGATATTCGTCCTCTTTACTGGGACATTAATTTCTGATGGGAGATGTAACTGTGGTTCCAAAAGTCTTGAAAAGTGAAACAGGAGCCAGAACCTTCTCAGGCTCCTCTGTTGTGGAACCATCTTCCTGTCTCAATCCAAGAGGCAGACACTGTCTCCACATTAAGGACTAGACTGAAGACCTTCTTCTTTGATAAAGCTTATAGTTAGGGCTGACTCTTAGCCTATAGTTAGGGCTGACTCATATAGTTAGTACTGACTCTTATAGTTAGGACTGGCTCTTATAGTTAGTACTGACTCTTATAGTTAAGGATGACTCTTATAGTTACGAGTGACCTATAGTTAGTATTGACTCTTATAGTTAAAGATGACTTTTATAGTTACGAGTGACTTATAGTTAGTACTGACTCTTATAGTTAAGGATGACTCTTATAGTTAGTACTGACTCTCATAGTAAGTACTGACTCTTATAGTTAAGGATGACTCTTATAGTTACGAGAGACTTATAGTTAGGAGTGGCTGTTATAATTAGGGCTGACTCTTATGGTTAGGAGTGGCTCAGGCTTGTCTTGGACCAGCCCCTAGTGAGGCTGATATGAACTGAGTCTGCTGGTGGACTTCCATTGTTTCTCATTCATCTCCAGTCTCCTGCTGAATTCCTTTTATGATTAATAAAGTAATGATCTCGTCCTTCAGACTTTATTGTACAGTATATGATAGTCACTGGTGATGGGATGTCAGTAAATCTCTTCTGTCCTCAGACTCCACTGTCTCTGATAGCATTTTTCATCTGTGCAGCAGTGTGCCTCCTCATTCCTGTAGAAATGATTGTGGCCATAACATTCTGTGAGATGGAGGAAGTAGCAGTAGCTTACAGAGAAGAGATTCAGCACCTGACAAGCTGGTGTCTTCAAAATAACCTGGACTTGAATACCATTAAAACCAAGGAAATCCTAGTGGACTTCAAGAAATCCAACCACACTGAGCACTCTGCCCTCTTTATCCACGGGGAGGAGGTTGAGAGGGTAGAAAGCCTTAAGTTCCTTGGAGTTCACATCTCAGCTGACCTCACCTGGACCACGCATGTCTGTCCATCCTGGAAGAGGGATCCCTCCTCAGTTGCTCTTCCTGAGGTTTCTACTGTTTTTTTTTTCCCCCCGTTAAAGGTTTTTTTTGGGGGGGAGTTTTTGCTTACCCGCTGCAAAGGTCCTAAGAACAGGGGGATGTCGTATGCTGTAAAGCCCTGTGAGGTAAATAGTGATTTGTGATATTGGGCTTTATAAATAAAATTGATTGATTGATCTCTCACCAGGTGAGGAAAGCCCAACAGAGACTGTATTTCCTCAGAAATTTAAAACACGCTCACTTCTCTCACCAGCTGCTCATCAACTTCCACCGCTCAGCTATAGAGAGCATCCTGACCCACTGATGCACTGGTGGTGAGGGCAGCGGATCGTATCGTTGGATCACCATTACCTACACAGACATTTATACTGGCCGACTTAGGCCGAATAAAAAAGAAGGCCAGTAGCATCTCCAAGGACCACACCCCCTGGCCACTCTGTTCTCTCCACTGCCCCTGGGGAGAAGATACAGGACAATAAAATCCAAAACAAGCAGATTGAAAAACAGCTCAGAACACAAAGGATTCACCAGAGAGAGTGGAAATCAGTTTCATCTCCTGACTGTTCAAATTCAGTTTCACTCTGTCAGATGCCCCATAAACCTAACCCCTAACCCCCCAACCCCTGAACCCTGACGCTGCTAACCCTGACCCTGCTGACCCTGCTGACCCTGACCCTAACCCCTAAAACCCAGGCATCTGAAGGTCTGTAAAGAAGAAGAACCATTGCACTGATGAGCGCTCAGTCTTTGTTCTGTTTGTATCGTCCTGTTCTTATCCACCTGGACTTCAGTACTCTAACCCCCCCCCCCACACACACACACACACACACACACACAAACAGACAAACGCACACACACACACACACACACACACACACACACACACACACACACACACACATTGTGAGCTGGGAAACATTGTTGTTTCCACTCGGCTGATTTTTGGTGTCACACAAGAGAAGAAAAGGAATGAGAGGGAGGGAGGAGGAAGAGCTGAACCAGAGAGAGGAGGGAGGGAGGAGGAAGAGCAGCAGAAAGAGGGAGGGAGGAGGAAGAGCATGACCATAGAGGAGAGAAGGAGGAGGAATAGCAGCACCCGAGAGAGGAGGGAGGGAGGAGGAAGAGGAGCAGAGAGCAGCAGAGACGACAGATGAAGAAAGGAGTGTGGAGCCATCAGCAGGTTAACGGACAGATCAGGTCATTAAAGAGTTAAAGAGGAAGAGGAGGAGGAGGAAGAGGAGAGCGTTTGAAAGATGGAGACTGACGAGAATCTGGTCAACGTTTTTCTGGTGCTGCTCATTGGATCTCACCTCACCGTGGTAACGATGTGTTTCTATTTATATTCTATTGTGTTCTACTCTGTTCTATTATGTTCTACTCTGTTCTATTCCTGTTCTGTTCTACTGTGTTCTATTCTACCCTGTCCTGTTCTATTGTGTTCTATTCCTGTCCTGTTCCACTGTGTTCTATTCTACCCTGTCCTGTTCCACTGAGTTCTATTGTATCCTGTCCTGTTCCACTGTGTTCTATTCTGCCCTGTGCTGTTCTATTGTGTTCTATTCTTGTCCTATTCCACTGCATTCTATTCTACCGTCCTGTTCCACTGTGTTCTATTCTACCCTGTCCTGTTTCTACTGTGTTCTATTCTACCCTGTCCTGTTCTATTGTGTTCTATTCCTGTCCTGTTCCACTGTGTTCTATTCTACCCTGTCCTGTTCCACTGAGTTCTATTGTATCCTGTCCTGTTCCACGTGTTCTATTCTGCCCTGTGTGTTCTATTGTGTTCTATTCTTGTCCTATTTCCACTGCATTCTATTCTACCGTCCTGTTCCACTGTGTTCTATTCTACCCTGTCCTGTTCTACTGTGTTCTATTCCTGTCTTGTTCCACTGTGTTCTATTCTACCCTGTCCTGTTCTATTGGGCTCTCTTCCTGTCCTGTTCCACTGGTTCTATTCTACCCTGTCCTGTTCTACTGTGTTCTCTTCCTGTCCTGTTCTACTGTATTCTATTCCTGTCCTGTTCCACTGCGTTCTTTTCTACCCTGTGCTGTTCTATTGTGTTCTATTCTGCCCTGTCCTGTTCTACGTGTTCTATTCCTGTCCTGTTCCACTGCGTTCTATTCCTGTCCTGTTCCACTGAATTCTATTCTGCCCTGTCCTGTTCCACTGTGTTCTATTCTACCGTGTCCAGTTCTACTGTGTTCTCTTCCTGTCCTGTTCTACTGTGTTCTATTCCTGTCCTGTTCCTCTGCGTTCTATTCCTGTCCTGTTCCACTGTGTTCTATTCTGCCCTGTCCTGTTCTACTGTTTTCTATTTCTGTCCTGTTCTACTGTGTTCTATTCTACCTGTGCTGTTCTATTGTGTTCTTTTCCTGTCCTGTTGTCCTGTTCCACTTTCTTTCTACCCTGTCCTGTTCCTATCCTGTCCTGTTCTACTGTTCCTGTCTTGTTCCACTGTTCTATTCTTGTCCTGTTCCATTGTGTTCTATTCTACCCTGTCCTGTTCCACTGTGTTCTATTCTATCCTGTCCTGTTCTACTGTGTTCGAACCCTGTCCTGTTCCACTGAGTTCTATTCTGCCCTTTGCTGTTCTACCGTGTTCTATTCTTGACCTGTTTTACTGTGTTCTTTTCTACCCTGATCTGTTCCACTGTGTTCTATTCCTGTCCTGTTTCTACTATGTTCTGTTCTATTCCTGTCCTGTTCCGTTCCACTGTGTTCTATTCCTGTCCTGTTCCACTGTGTTCTATTCTAACCCTGACCTGTTCTCTGTATTCTATTCCTGTCATGTTCCACTTGTGTTCTATTCTACCCTGACCTGTTCTACTGTATTCTATTCCTGTCCTGTTCCACTGCGTTCTATTCCTGTCCTGTTCCACTGTGTGATATTCTACCCTGACCTGTTCTACTGTATTCTATTCCTGTCATGTTCCACTGTGTTCTATTCTACCCTGACCTGTTCTTACTGTATTCTATTCCTGTCTTGTTCTACTGTGTTCTATTCCTGCCTGTTCACGGTGTTCTACTCTACCCTGACCTGTTCTACTGTGTTCTATTCCTGTCCTGTTCCGCTGTGTTCTATTCTACCCTGACCTGTTCTACTGTATTCTATTCCTGTCCTGTTCCACTGTGTTGTATTCTACCCTGTCCTGTTCCACTGTGTTCTTTCCTGTCCTGTTCCACTGTGTTCTATTCCTGTCCTGTTCCACTGTGTTCTATTCTACCCTGTCCTGTTCCACTGTGTTCTATTGTACCCTGACCTGTTCTACTGTGTGGTGGATATCTTGTGTTTCTATTTATATTCTACTGTGTTCAATTGTAC
The DNA here is from genome assembly GCA_900536245.1 of Epinephelus coioides. Lineage (NCBI taxonomy): Eukaryota > Metazoa > Chordata > Actinopteri > Perciformes > Serranidae > Epinephelus > Epinephelus coioides. Next base: position 34,741 of record UNPE01001268.1, on the reverse strand, counting down.
TCCCACTTGAAGCTGTGTAACAACACTCTACTGAGTTCTACTGACGTTCCTTTTGATAATTCAATTGACAGCCTCGGATTGATCGATTGATCGATCAATAATGAAACGTCAGAGATTTGAACAGTTAATTAGTTTTAAGATTCATCTCATTTTTCTGATTGAAATGAATCAGTCCCATCATGCACCTCTCCATCACACAGGAACAGATCTAATCACAGGTGCTGCCTTGCTCAGCGATTCAGAGGGAATCATACCTGTGACAAACAGATCAATAATCACATCAAGGTTTTTAATTGGATCCAAAGTTGATTCAGATTTTTGTCATCAGATGTTAATAAATGCGAAAAATGCAGGTTATTAAACAGATTAAAATCAGAGACAGAAAATGATTCAGCAGATGTTTTTCTGTAGGATTTTTGATGTGTTTCATTTATAACTTTTAAACTTTCTTTATTTTAACTCGACGTTGTCTGAATATTACATATGATAAAATAAAAAGCTGCTGTTCAGTTTTATTGAATCTCTGAAAAAAACAACGCGTCTTTGTTCTTTCAGATTTCAGATCAATCAATCAATCACTATAAATATAATCAATATGGAATGTTGTTGATGAATCTACGACTAATGTTTTTAACTAAACTGATGTAATGTTTTCATTCTGATGCATCACGAAAGTTTTATCAGACATATTTTTATTTAAATTCACATTAAAAATAATTTATAATAATATATATTATATAAATTATTATATAATAATGATTTCTGCATTATGACAAATGGTCAAGTTTCACAGTCGAATATTTAATTTCTCCGAATCATGAAGAAAATAACAGGCTTCACACATTTTTAACACTTTTTTCATTTTCACACATTTTTAACACTTTTTTATTAACACGTTTGGTTTCTTCATCAGTCACCACCCTCCTCCCATCCCAGGGTGGAGAGAGAGGATAGAGACAGACAGAGAGACAGAGACAGACAGAGACAGACACAGAGAAAGAGAGAGACAGAGACAGAGAGAGAGAGAGACAAGAGACAGAGACAGAAGCCACAGACAGAGACAGAGAGACACAGACAGAGACAGAAAGACAGAGAGAGAGAGAGAGAGAGAGAGACAGACACACAGAGACAGAGACAGAGACAGAGAGAGAGACAAGAGACAGAGAGAGAGAGCGAGCGAGAGAGAGAAGACAGAGACAGACAGATAAATGTTTTCTAGTTCAATGTTAAACTGTGACTCGATATGACATCAGAGAGGAGGCGGAAGTCTCTGTTCCAAAAATGAACCCTTCTATAAAATATCAAATATCGACCATAAAGTCTCATTATTATAAATTATTATTAAACACTGATAATTAAACCAGGGTACATAAATCACCATGTGATTTTGAGTTCAGCCTGCAGAGGGCAGCAAACACAAATGACAACAACGTGACTTCCTGTTGGTTTGAATCAGGACGGGTCTTTGTGTCCCTGAGCAGGACTGGAGGAGTTAAAGTCTGATGTCTAACTGACTAACAGTGTCTGTCTTTGATTGATTGGTTGATTGATTGATTGATAGATTAGTTGGACTTTGCACTGCAGTTATTACAGTCATCAGTGTCTTTTTTTTCACGGTTGTCCTCTGATTTCCTGTCTGACAGGTGGGTCCTTCTGCCCCTGAGGAAGGCTGGCAGGTGTACAGTTCGGCTCAGGACTCTGAAGGTCGATGTGTCTGTACGGTGGTCGCTCCCCAGCAGACGGTCTGCTCCAGAGATGCCCGAACCAAACAGCTCCGACAGCTTCTGGAGAAGGTACAGCGCACCATTACTGATGATAATGCTGCTAACCCTGATCCCCCTACCCTGACCCCCTACCCTCAGCCCCCTACCCTGACCCCCCTACCCTTAACAGCCTACCCTCAGCCCCCTACCCTGATCCCCCTACCTTAAACACCCTACCCTAAACACCCTACCCTGAGCCCCCTACCCCAACGTTGGCAGCAGCGTCATGTGTTGTGACGTGTTTGTGTCGTCCAGGTTCAGAACATGAGTCAGTCCATCGAAGTTCTGGACCAGCGAACTCAGAGAGATCTGCAGTTTGTGGAGAGGATGGAAGTTCAACTGAAAGGTCTTGAAAACAAATTTAAACAGGTGGAAGACGGACATGAGAGCAACATCGCCAGACAGTACAAGGTACCGCCCACATAATGACATCATGACTCATCTCAGCCTTCCGGACATCATGTCACTTAGGCTACTAACCAAAGCGCTCTGTAAACTGAAGTGTTTCATTTCAGAGGTGAACCAGTCCTCAAACTGTCCTGTCTGCACTTTGTGAAGTGTTCATGGTAGTCTTGACTGAATCTGAGGGTGTCCTGTGAAGATGGACAACTGAAGCTACTGCTCATGTTTCACTCTAACCTGGGCTCATGCTTTGCTCTAACCGGCAGTCAAACTGACCGCAGTTCTTCTGACCTATGTTTTTTTTGTCTTCCTGCGTTGTGTTTTTGAGTACATTTGTTTTTGTGACCTCATTGTGTATTTCTCACTTTGGGACTCGTGATGGCTGAAAATGAACAAATTAATCTTTTTGAACGACTGTTTTTAGTGTCCGATACATCCTGGTTCAGACTGTCGAACTGATCAGTGCTCACTGAATCCCTGATTTTTCTCTCTTGCTGTTATTGCAGGGTAGAGTTCACGCTCACAATGCCTGCTACAGTGAGTGAACAAGAATCTATTGAATAGGACGGGAGGTACAGACGGCGTTGCAGCTTCGCTCGCTGAATGAAACCAAACAAACCGTTCTCTTGAAGTTTGATGTACATCAATAGTTTAGAGATGTCAACACATGTTGGGTTTATGTGGTCAATACATATACCCATATCATCCAAGCACAGACTCATCATTCAGAAAATAGGACTGATTATATAATATACACAGCGCAGAAAAAATAGATGTTTAACAGTGCATCCCAAAATAATACTGACTTCCTGTTTCCTTAAATACAAGATGATAAAACTACAGTTTATATTTCATTAATAACTTTAAAGCGGTCAGTTGATACCAGAACTGCTCCAACACAGCGCAGTAATGAGTGTGAACGAACGACTGAGGAACGTTTAATCGGACCTTCGTCAGTCGAGGCCAAGGTTGCATTCAGGTGTTCCTCAGATAGTCAATCAATCAATCAATCAATCAATCAATCAATCAATCAATTTTATTTATAAAGCCCAATATCACAAATCACAATTTGCCTCACAGGGCTTTACAGCATACGACATCCCTCTGTCCTTAAGACCCTAGTCGTTCTTCCAACTTTGCTGTGTTCCTGTGAAGTTATAATGTGGAAACAACACTGACACTGCAAAGATGTATTTTATTGCTCAGAGCGTTAAACAACATGTTATTGATTACGGAAATGGATCAAGTGAGGAATAAGATCAGGGACTCATTTTTAAGATTATTCCAACTAGGGGTGACCCTGAATAGTCAATGATTCAGAGATTCGATTCGGAGAAGTCTGATTCGATGGTCAGTCTCGCCATTGAATCGTCGCAAGATGTGGTTATGAAACAAGACCGTACCATTCTGACTATATGGGGGTGCTCACTGCTGCTGAACATCTTGATTTGACATAGAATGTATTTGTTTTCTAGTTATTCATGATATATAGCCTATTTTGATACAAACATTAGCCTAATTTCTATTAATAAAAAATTGAAATGATGCATGCGTTTAGTCAGTAGGTATAATCATTACTACGCATGAATAAATCACCCAGTTGCTCGATCCAAAATAGCTGAGGTGAGTGAGTGCGCTGCAGGACCATCAGAGCAGCATGGAGGCTGGGTGATTTAAAGTTAAAGTTAAAGTCCCACTGATTTCACACACTCAGGTGTGTGACAATTTGTTCTTCGCATTTGACCCATCCCCTGAGGGAGCGGTGAGCAGCAGCGGTGCCGCGCTCGGGAATCATGTGGTGATGATTTACGGTGGCGGAACGCATACACAAACACTTAGGAGGAGGTATGTGCTCTCAAATCAAACTTTTTTGAAGGATTATTCGTTACCTGAAGTGTCTTGAAACAAATTTCACCACTGATTGTTTTCTGATAGGCTCTGATTATTTATAGAGCTTTCGTGGTCTGCAGTTGGTCCAAAACGCAGCAGCTCGTTTGCTGACTGGACTATCCCGCATATGAACACGTTAGCCCTGTATTGGCCTCTCTTCATTGGCTCCCTGTTCGGGGTCAGAGCCGATTTCAAGGTGCTGTTGTTGACTTACAAAATTGTAAATGGTCTTGCTCCAATTTATATGTCAGAACTTGTTAACACTTATGTACCCATACGACCTTTGCGCTCCCAGGCGAGTGATTATCTGAGTGTCCCCAAAAGTGAATAGAAAAACAGCAGGTGAGCGGGCTTTTTACTTCCGCGCACCTACTTTATGAAACAGTCTTCCCTTGGACATCAGGCAGTCATGTTCAGTTGAGGTTTTTAAAGCCAAGCTTAAGACCCACCTGTATGCTGCCACGTATGAGTAAGTGTTTGTGCCTTTTCTTTTACTCATGTTTGAATTGTTGTTCTATTATTATTATTGTTGTGCCTGTTTTCACGTTTTTTAAACGTTCTGCAAACTGTACAGCACTTTGATGGAAAGTGCTCTATAAATAAATTATTATTATTATTTATTGGGTACTTTTTTTCCCGACGTGGCCAAACAATTGAGAGCGGTAACGCACAGTCCGTGTGGATAAACTTGTATGAACCTGAGTTGATTAACCCTATGGGCCCGAACAATGCATAGTGTGTCCAAATTCACACCTGTTCTTCTCCATTGATTTTCTCCACGACCATGCGTCATAGTGAGAAGACCAAGCACTTGTCGGTAGTCGAGTGTTTGCACAGTGAAAAAAAATGATAAAGTTACACTAAAATGATGTATAACAGAGCTTTCATACAGCTTTGCACACACATTACTCTTGGATGGATTATTCGCGAATGCAGGCTCACACCGAAATGCCACACATATCACATGAAAGCGCAGGAGCAGAGCTTTACAGTGATGTCACACACATCATTGTGCTGTCATCCCATCATGCTATAAACACAGATTAATTGTCTACAAAATAAAAACCTGACGAATTTCTTTACGATCCATTATACAGATCTTGTTATCAGTCACTTCTTATAGTGAGGAATATCGTATCTTACCACGTCTTAGGCTTGCGTGTGTTTCTCCCTGTCTATCCACATTTGTAGTCCGGCTTTCAAGAGGCAAATATCTCCATATTGTCCAGTTGACACTCCATCAAACTTTGTATGACAAGACCAGCGCACTTCAGCTTTGCGCACCCTAATTATGCATGCATGACAGGGCCGTAGTCACCATATACACTGAGGGGAACATGTGCCCCCCAATGCCCAAAATGTTCCCCTAATATATAACTGAAACTGAAAAAGAACAACAAACTTTTTTTACTGCAAACAAGGTGGCAAATATTGTCTTGGAGGACATCATTGGACTTGGTTGACTATTTTTCTATGATCCTAGATGTAAATATTGTGTGTTTCTTTCAGATAAAACACATTTTTGACTTGTGAATGAGTCAATGGAATTTCTTGCAATAATGAAAAATATTGGCAATCATGTCCGCCTGGCACAAACCCCATGTTTTGGACAGCTGTGAAGTGACAGAATGTCCCAGCATCATGGTTCTTATATTGCCAGATTCCAGAGAGTCTCCCCTCTTCATATATGGCAGAATATGTCAACTTCCAACTTGCTATGGTGAGATACATGTAAAAATGTAAGAATTTAGTCACACAGATTTGTTTTTTTCCATTGATATAAAAATTAATATAAAATACAGGCACATAGAAGGACATGTAATGACGGCAAATCTGGTTAGCCCAGATTGTCCTAAAAAAAACCAAAACAAGCTACTAGCATGTGTATGTAGCCTTTATAATGACTGTGATATGAGCTTAAAAGTAAAAGCAGGAAAAACACCCCAAAAACACCTAGGGCCCATAGGGTTAATGAAGTAACATGAAGTCAGAAAGAAGGAAAACTGTTTCTAAACCTTTTGATGATGTTTTTGGATGTTTATTTGTAAATGAAAGGGCAGTTCTGACGTGTCAGAAATGACTCATCTAGAGCATCATACCTTGATGTAGTGAAAGGAGTAAAGATAAAGATGAAATGATAACTCTTTTACTTTTATTATTATTATCTTATTATGCCAACTGAAGAAATAAATTTGTTTATTAGCTCTTTTCTCTAGAGCAGAAACTGATGCAAATTAGCTCATTAATCAATGAGGGGAATAAAACAACATGATTCGACGATTAGTTGGCTGAAGGAAAAATCTGTCAAATCAGATTCAACTATGAAAATTCTTAGTCGGGGACACCCCTAATTCCAACACCACATGAGCACAGCACAAGGTTGTCGAGGTAACTGTGATGTGTGCTGCTTTTCCCTCAGAGAGCAATAGATTATCAGTCAGCGACATTTCTGTAACTTTGTAGAAAAATTAAAGGCTTCCTGTTCAGTAGGCCAATGGGCTCAAGTGTCTTTACAGCCCCCGTACTCCAAACTTTTTTTTGAGGCTCAGTCACGGTCTTTATGTAATGTGACATATAGTGGTTCATATCTGAAACATAAAAACAATGTGAATCTTTTTCTTCCAACACCGTCTGGGTCCAGACCTAGACAGAGAGGGATGTCAGGTCAACAAGGGGGACTTATTTTGGAACGATATCCCCCTTGTCCTCCCTCATTCCCCCTGAAATTCCCTTGCGCCGATAGCCCCCACCCTGTGAGGACATGGTGTCAATTCTCAGTACAGATCGGTGTGAACTGATTCAATATCGTAACGTTCTACAGTGTCTGAAAAAACTGACTCGTGTTGTTAAAGTTATTTATGAAACGCAGTCGAGTCAACAAACACCTTCAGATGTCCGACGTCTGGACGGTAACTGAACTCTGCTGTCCGTCTGTCTGTCTGTCTGTCAGTCCATCAAAGCAAAGATGGAGGAGTTACGACCTCTGATCCCAGTCCTTGAGGCCTACAAGGCAGACGCTCTGCTTGGTCCGACAGTTTAAGGAGGAGGCGGCGAACGTGACAGAGCTGCTGGGATCACTGCAGGAGCAGCTGGGAGGTTTGGACTACCAGGAGCTCCACAGCCGAGTGATGAACTTGGAGGACCGGCTGAGGGCCTGCATGCAGAGGCTGGGTGAGTAAACAACAAACAAACAAACAAACAAACAAACAGAGGGCCAGTAATTAAACAGAAAACAACTTATGGAATTCAGGATTTGTTTTCGACATTAAAATTGTTTTTATCAGTGTATTTGTTTTGGGTCCACCACAAAAAGCAAATGTGCATATTAACAACAAAAATACTTTCGACCTGCAGCACTGAATAAACTGTTCACTGTGACTCCCAAACAAACACCCAGCTGAGGCAGGCGCTGATGCTGTATTTGTTGGAACTTTAAGAATAAAACAGAACCAAACAAATGTCTTCTGTCAACAGTACGAGTGATTTCTGTAACATAACCACTTCATCCTGTCAGGGGTCGCAGGGGTCGTGGGGGGGTGGAGCCTCCCAACAGTGGTGAGAGGTGGGGTTTTCCCTGGACAGGTCATCATACTGTGACAGGGCTGTCTTATTGTCATCTTATTTTATTTATTCATTTATTTATGTATTTATTTATTTTATTTAGAAAATCAGGACAATGCATTTTAATGAACATGTACGGCAGTAGCTACATGTAAATATGTCAGATTGTAGCCTGGGGGCTAATTTCCATGTGGAGTCCTTTAGGCAGGTTGATGTTACAATACAAAAGAACAAGAAATATACAGTATTAAAAATTTGTTAATTAAAACAAAAAAGAAAGAAAAAGCAGATAGGAAAACAGGACAATGCATAAGTATGCGTTAATACAGAGAGTTAATACAGTACAGCATGCAGTTAGAGGTGACTGCACGTTTGGTTCGCTCTAAGCCACACCTTCAGGTGGCTCTTGAAGGTGGCCAGGGTGGGACATTCCCTTATGGTAGAGGGCAGTGTGTTCCAAGCTGCACTCCCTTCAATAGACAGGGCATTTTGGCTGAAGGAGGTTTTTCTGAAGGGAACCTCACAGTCCTTGTTAGCAACAGCTCTGGTGGTCCAAGTCTGTCTGTATCTAATAAACTGTTTCAGTGGGGGTGGTGCCAGGCCATGGAGCACTTTATATATTAGGCATACAGAGGAGAATTTACAAAAATTAAGAAAACTCAGCAAGTTATATTACCCTAAGATGTTGAACTGATGATAAGATAAAGGTTTTTTGTCTAGAGTTTTTAGTGTTTTTTTGTACAGAAGCTCAACTGGTTTCAGGATAGTAGAACCTGACATGGACCAGCTGGTGATGCAGTAGCTCATATGTGAAAGTATCATAAAGTGCAAAAACATCAGAGCAGCTGCAGCTGATAGGGAACCTCTGATTTGCTTAAAGTTATAAAGATGGAATTTAACTTTTTTGGGTAACATTTTAACATAATTTTTGAAAGAGAGTTTAGAGTCTATCATCACACCAAAGTATTTAAACTCATTAACAACTTTCAACTCTTCTGTGCCCAAAAAAAACACCAGAGTGAGGAAGCATTGTAGTAGAAGGTTGCTTCGACAAAAATAAAGTTTTTTTTTTGCATTTAAGATAAGACATGATCTAGTAAGCTATGTTTGTATGTGTGTAAGAGCTATTGAGACCACGCGTGCTGCCTCATCAGGATTTTTAGCTTTAGTAAAAAATTACAGTGTCGTCAGGGTAAAGCTGGACATTCACATGTAAACAAAAATCAGGTAAATCATTAATATTCAATGAAAATAAAATGAGTGCCAGTATGGACTGACCCTTGGGGGGCCCCTACTGGACAACCCATGTAAGAGGAGCTGGCACCGTCCACCACAGTGCATTGTTCTCTGCGTGATAGGTATGAGTCAAACCAATTAATAGCTTGGGTAGAAAAATTGAATTGGGACAATTTAGATAGAAGCACCTTGTGGTTGACGGTGTCAAAAGCTCTTTTTAAATCTAGGAATACGACACCAACGCATCCATTTTTATCTAGATGACATTTGATTTTTTCCATGAACATGGTCAATGCAGTCTTGTTAGAGTGGTGTGGTTGAAACCCAAACGCATGGGATGTAAAGGAGCTTGGCTATTGCTGAGGAATTCAATGATTTGTTTGGCAACCCTTGTGTGATTTAAAAAAAAACTGGTGTCGAGCCCATAAATATCTATGGTTTTAGAGTTGTTCAAAGCAGTAATGATATCATTAACTTCTGGTTCTGTGATTTCTTGAATATAAAATTTGGGCTGAGTATTGTCAGATAAAGTAGGAACCTGCTGGTCAGGTTCCTCAAGAGTTGTGAACTGTTTCACCAGATCCTCCATTGATTTTATGAAGAAATAGTTAAATTCTTGAGCCAGGACAGCAGGGTTTCTCACCAGCTGATTGTCAATTTTTAATTCCAAACCTTTAGTTTCCTGCTTGGGTTGTTTTCCTGTCAATTTGTTAATATTCTGCCATATTTTTTTCTTTGCTTTTACCTCTAGCGTTCTCAATAATTCGGATAAAAAATTTAGCTTTGGCCTTGCATAATTCTGATGTCACTTTGTTTCTGGCTGCTGTGAAGTTGAGTCTGTCTGTCTTAAGTCCAGACTTAATAGATTTTCTGAGCAATTGATCCCTAAGCTTCATTAGTTTTAGGCAGGCATGAGTTGAGCCAGGGGAGAGATGTGGACTTCTTTCTGCCATGGCGCCCCCTCCTGGAGAAAGAGAGGACGACCTCTTTGACTTTCGAGATAAATAAGTCACTGCCAGCGTCTGCATTGTCGCATTCCATAAAGCCAGTGCAGTCAATATCTTTTAGAGCTCTATACATATTCCAGTTGATTCTTGGGGACTGTCATATTAATAGAATGGTTGGTTGGAGTGTGACGCAGATTTTTTGAGCATTTGACTTTTCTGGAGAAGAAGATTGCATTATGGTCTGAGAGACCTGTTAACAGATTGTGGGTGTTTGTGATTTTTTTCCGGTTTATTGGTGAAAACTAAGTCAGTTCTAGAGTGAGTGCAGTGTGTAACTCTGGTGGGTTGTTTTGTTAGCTGAGTGAGATTGTTATCCCAATTGATGTTGAAATCGCCAAAGAGAAGGATTTCTTTTTTATGATTACATGAAGTAAGGAGTGCCTTGGTCATAAAAATCGATGTTAGCTGTAGATTTGCGATAGATGCAGATAACCGTCAGAGACATCTCTCTCGAAAGGGAGATGTTTACACCAGTGCACTCAAGTGTGATGTTGCTGGGCCATATAATCTGATTGCATTTCAAGTTGTTCTTTACATACAGAATAGAGAATTCAGATAAACATCAAATCGACGTTAGAATTACATAATAAATGTTCAATCTGTTCTCGTTTGGGCACCAGGCTGCTAACATTTAAATGACCCCCAAACAACCCCCCCTTTTTATACCCTGGATCCCAGATAGTCCTAGCCTGATTAAGTGTCCTGAATAATTTAAGTCGTTTATGTTTTCTGAGTACTGGGTTACAGATCTTACATGTGCTAGTGTGTGGGAAGCTGTCCTTTTGGTCGGAGCAGTTGTGATGCTGACCTCCTGCTGTGTTGCTGGTTCCCAGCTCAGCCCCGCTGGGTGACCCGCTGTTGAGCTGACGTTGGATGGGCGTAGCGTCTCCTTCTCGCTGGTGTTGACCAAGAAAACTGCGGCGCTGCTCTTGCTTTCAAAGCTTTCAAAGCTGTAAACACCTACAAACAAAACTTTTGTGTACCTCCTGAAATCTGAGCCACAGTTTGTATCTTATATTTTTATTTTCAGCATGTGGAAAACTGACGGGAATCTCTGAGCCAATTACCATGAAGACAGTCTGGATCCAGGTTTGGATCGTGGATGACCGACCCGCTTGCTCCAGCTGGGGACAACAGAGTGAGTCTCATCACCACAATACAACAACAACACTTGAACGCAGAGTCCGTTTTATCTGAGCTCGGTGACAACAGATTTCTGACAGTACAGTCTTTGTGAGGTCTGAAAGACAAGGCTGCAGTGGTTTTGGACTAACAGTGAAAATATCGCCACCTCAGGCCGTTCTGTTTTTTATCTGTAGTGAAGAGACACAGTGAAACAGATCATAAATACAAGCACAGGAATGAAACAGGATCCAGATGAGATTTTCAGATGAAACATAAACACAAAAGACACAAAGATAAACATGGACACTGTCTTACTAATGTGTTCAGGCTGAGGGATAGAATTACAATCAGCTTCATTGGTGAAGTTAGTATGTGAACACATGAGGAACATGGCGCCAGTTTATGGTGCTATGATGTTTGTGCACAGTAAACAAACAACTACAAACAAGGACAACACATCTGAACAAGGTAAACACAAACAGTGATGATGATGTACAGATATCTGTTTATATATGTTCCGATATGTGTGTGTATATATGTCCAGATATGTGTATACGTGTATAGATATGTGTATATGTTCAGATATGAACAGAACAGGTGTGACTGGGAGGAACGGCCTGCCCGATCTGAACCCGAGTGGTGTGCAGTTATTGGACTTCTGTGCGGGTCGCAGTTTGGCCATAACTAACACCATGTTCGAGCATAAGGATGTCCATCGGTGCACGTGGCACCAGGACAGCCTAGGTCACAGGTCAATGATTGACTTTGTAGTTGTGTCATTTGACCTGCGACCATATGTTCTGGACACTCGGGTGAAGAGAGGAGTAGAGGTGTCAACTCACCACCACCTGGTGGTGAGTTGGATCAGGTGGCAGGGGAAGACGCCGCGCAGACCTGGCAGGCCCAAACGAACAGTGAAGGTCTGCTGGGAACACCTGGCGGAAGAACCTGTTGAGATGATCTTCAACTCCCACCTCCAGGAGAGCTTCAGCCGCATCCCGAGGGCGGAGGGGGACATTGAGTCTGAATGGGCCTTGTTCCGCTCTGCCATTGTCGAGGTGGCTGTTGCGAGCTGTGGCTGCAAGGCAGTTGCTGACGTCAACTGGGGACATTGTCGGGCGGTGGAAAGAATACTTTGAGGAGCTCCTCAATCCCACCAACACGTATTCCAGTGAGGAAACAGAGCCGGGGGTGTCAGAGGCGGGTCGTCCAATTTCGGGGGCAGAAGTCACTAAGGTAGTGAAGGAACTACGCGGCGGCGGGGCCCCGGGGATGGACAAGATTCGCCCTGGATATCTCAAGGCTCTGGATGTTGTAGGGCTGTCCTGGCTGCACACGCCTCTGCAACATTGCGTGGACATCGGGGGCAGTGCCTCTGGAGTGGCAGACCGGGGTGGTGGTCCCCATCTTCAAGAAAGGGGACCAGAGGATGTGTTCCAACTACAGGGGGATCACACTCCTCAGCCTACCCGGTAAGGTCTACTGCCAGGGTGCTGGAGAAGAGGGTCCTGGTCGATAGTTGAACCTCGGATTCGAGGAGGAGCAATGTGGTTTTCGTCCCTGACTCGGAACCAGTGGACCAGCTCTTTACCCTCGCCAGGGTGCTGGAGGGGGCATGGGAGTTCGCCCAACCAGTCCACATGTGTTTGGTAGATCTGGAGAAGGCTTACGACCTTGTCCCCAGGGGCAATCCTGTGGGGGGTGCTCCAGGAGTATGGGGTTGGTAGCCCTCTGCTAGGGCCATCCAGTCCTTGTACCTGAAGGAGCACGAGTCTGGTTCGCGTGGCCGGCAGTAAGTCGGACCTGTTCTCGGTGAGGGTTGGACTCTGCCAGGGCTACCCTTTGTCACCTGGTTCGGTTCATAACTTTCATGGACAGAATTTCTAGGCGCAGCCGAGGGGTGGAGGGTGTCAGGTTCAGGTGACGGGAGGATCTCATCCCTGCTATTTGCAGGATGACGTGGTCCTCCTAGCTCCATCAAACAGTGACCTCCAGCTCCCGCTAGGACTGGTTCACAGCCGAGTGTGAAGCTGGCTGGGATGAGAATCAGCACCTCCAAGTCTGAGGCCATGGTCCTCAGCCGGAAAAGGGTGGATTGCCCACTCCAGGTCGGGGGGGAGGTCCTGCCTCAGGTGGAGGAGTTTAAGTATCTTGGGATCTTGTTCACGAGTGCAGGGTAGGATGGAGTGTGAGATTGATAGGCAGATTGGGGTGGCGTCAGCAGTGATGTGGATGCTTAACTGGTCCGTTGTGGTGAAAAGGGAGCTTAGCCAGAAAGTGAAGCTCTCGATTTACCAGTCGATCTACGTTCCAACCCTCACCTATGGACACGAGCTCTGGATAGTGACCGAAAGAACGAGAATGCGAGTACAAGCGGCCAAAATGAGTTTTCTCCGCAGGGTGGCTGGGCTCAGCCTTAGGGATAGGGTGAGGACTCGGACTATACATGTACAGATATATATGGACATATGTACAGATATATATGTATGTGTACAGATATATATATATACACACACATACATATACACTGATATGTGTATACATGTATAGATATATAGTATATATGTATATATACTGATATATGTGTATATGTGTACAGATATATGTCAATATATTGACAAAGTGGGCGGCAGTAGCTATGTTTCCATCCAAAAGTGATTTGAATCATTGGGAAATGCGCATTAAAAGAAATATGAATCTTGTGTGTTTCCATTAAATGTACAGACTATGGTGAAAACTACGAATTTGTGCGAGTTTATCGCAGACCCAGAAACAAATTTATTTTAATTTTCCAATGCGATACTTCTCGATACGCATCTAAACAGGCTGATGGAAACATGGCTAGTAGCTCAGTCCTTAGGGACTTGGCTTGGGAACTAGAGGGTCGCCTGTTCAAGTCCCCGTTAGGGGACCAAACATGAAGCGTGGACTGGTGGTTGGAGAGGTGCCAGTTCACCTCCTGGGCACTGCTGAGGTCCCCTTGTGTAAGGCACCAAACCCCCCAACCGCTCGGGATGCCTGACCAAGGCAGCCCCCTCGCTCTGACATCTCTCCACTTTGTGCATGCGTAGGTCTTGTTTGTGCATGTGTGTGTCTTTGAGACCTGTGTGTTAATGACAGAAGAGTGAAAAAATTGAATTTCCACTCAGGGTGATAAATGAAGTATGTGTGTATGTGTGTGTATATATATATATATATATATATATATATATATGTATATATATATGTGTGTACAGATATGTGTTTATATACAGATATATGTGTTCATATGTAGAAATAGATGAGTACAGATATATGTGTACAGTCGTGTATTTATGTGCATATATACAGATATATATTTATATATATGTACAGATGTGTGTACAGGCATGTGTTCATATGTACAAATAGATGAGTACAGTTACATGTGTATCTATGTGCAGATATATGCACAAATATATGTATATATATGTATAGATATGTGTCAATATGTTCAAATATATGTGTACAGTTATGTGTATTTATGTGCAGAATGTGTATAATTGTACAGATATATTTGTCTATATATCCAGATATATGTGTACATATATGTACACTGCAGTCCAGTGGATGTTTGGTGTTCCAGGGTTATTAGAGAATGATGGTCTGTCAGCTTTCGACTGTCAGTTTTTATTTCATTTGAGTTTACAGTCGAACTATGTTTAATATGATGACATAATCGTCATTATTACGTTACGTGTGTATGGAATATGGTCATCTGTCATGCTATCATGCTGACACAACAAATAAAAAAATCACTACATATGTTTAGATAATTTTTTTTTCCTTTCAGGTGTGGTACATGGATGGTTACCATAACAACCGCTTTGTCAGAGAGTATCAGTCAATGTACGACTTCATGACGACAGATAACTTCACGTCTCACCGCCTGCCTCATCCTTGGTCTGGGACCGGTCAGGTGGTTTATAACGGATCTATTTACTTCAACAAGTTCCAGAGTCACACCATCATCAAGTTTGATTTCAGCACGTCGCTCATCAGCCGCTCCCGACAGCTGGATTTCGCAGGGTATAACAACATGTATCATTACTCCTGGGGGGGGGCACTCAGACATCGACCTCATGGTGGACGAGGGGGGGCTTTGGGCCGTCTATGCCACCAATCAGAACGCTGGAAACATCGTCCTCAGCCAGTTAAACCCAAACACTCTGCAGATCATCCGCAGCTGGACCACCAACCACCCCAAACGTAGTGCTGGCGAGGCCTTCATGATCTGTGGGACCCTGTACGTGACTAACGGGTACTCAGGTGGAACCAAAGTTTACTATGCCTATTCCACCAACTCCTCCACCTACGAGTACATCGACATTCCTCTTACCAATAAATACAGTCACCTGTCCATGCTTGACTACAACCCACGAGACAGAGCGCTGTACGCCTGGAACAACGGCCATCAAGTCCTTTACAATGTGACACTCTACCACATCATACAATAAACACACACCAACGAGTCAGTATGAGTCCTTCACAATGTCACACTGTACCACATCATACAATAAACACATACTGAATCAATATGAATCCTTGTTAAGTTCACACTCTACCACATCATACAACAAATAAACACCAATGACTCAGCACGAGTCCTTTACAATGTGACACACTACCATGTCATACAATAAACACACACCGAGTCAGTATTATTCCTTTACAATGTGATACACTACCATGTCATACAATAAACAAACGAGTCAGTATGAGTCCTTTACAACATAACACTCTACCACATGATACAATTATTATACAGTAACACACTGTCAAGTGTTGAGACAGAGCATTGTACACCTGGAACAACATCCACCAAGTCTTTTCTAAATGACACTGTTTTTTTTCGTGTGTGTTTTTTTTCTTACAGCAGATCAAATACTAACAGAGTGATAAAAGTTCTCTGTCATAAATGCTTATGTTCTCTGACTTTTGCAAAATTAGAGGAGAAGGTAGTTTTCAGGTTCATCTCTGTGCCTCCAGGACAGAGAGATGTATGCTGGCCTAGCTTAGCACAAAGACCAGAATCAAGAGGAAGCTGTTAGTTTAGCTCCATCAAAAGAAAATCCCCTTTCCAAGAAAACCAGGTGTAAGACTGATGGGTGTGTTTAAACAGTGTCACTCCCAGTTCAGGACTTTTGGGATGATTAGTTCAGTCACTAGACCAGTGTTGTTGATCAACACTAACTGCTGCTCATGTGTTATTTTTACATTTCTATTTGTGCACACGTGTAAGAAACTGCATACGACATATAAACATGGACATTAGAAAAAGTAAAGGTTAAAGTTTTGTTGGTGTTTTTATTTCTGCTTTCAGTGTTTGTGCTAAGCTAAGCTAACCCCTTCCCCCTGGTCCCAGTCTTTAAGCTAAGCTAACAGTTTCACCCCTGCTCCCAGTGTTTGTGCTAAGCTAAGCTAGCAGTTTTCCCTGCTCCCAGTGTTTGTGCTGAGCTAGGCAAAACATGTTGCAGACCTTTTTCTGTACTGGAGCATTTTCAAATTGTTGGACTGTTAAATTAGATGTGTTTGTTTGTACATTACGTTGATATAACGTTAAATTTTGGTCACCTGTTGTTTTTTCGGGTAACGACCAAAGTATTTGACATGAATGCACTTGAAATGTGAAGAAAACACTGAAACAATGTCAAAGAAAACAAGCGTGGTCTTTGACAATAAGAGACACTGAAATGTTTTGATGAATTGATGTTGACACTGAGGAATGCTTCATGTTTTTTATGATGAGATTTCTTTTTTCCTGTGGGTGACATTTTCTGATTTTATGAAGTCAGACCCACCATTGCTACTCTGAAGTAATAATAATGACAATAATAATAATAATGATAATGATAATGATAATAGTGTTTTCTTACTGTGGTGTATTATACAGTGATATAAAATATTTATTACAGCCTCTCTTTTCCAGTAATTGTCACAGTTTTTAAATGAGTTGTCACAGGTTGCGTCAGATCATTGACATCTGGAATCACATCACGCTGAAAGCAGTCTGGGAGATTCTGTCCTGCTATCACACACCTGGTCCTCCTCAGCTCAGAGTGAAGTCGTGTCCAATCATTGAGTGGAAACTGCAACATCCAAGTACAGACGACATTTCATGGACTCTGTTGTGTGTTGATTCATTTGTTGAAGATCTGGATTGGTGTCCTCACAGTTAGTCACTAAATATGTGTCAAAGTCACATGAATTCACACAACTCTGAAGTCTGTCAGTTCGTTTATGATGAAGCAGAAATCTTCAGTGCCAAGAATCGTCAGAACCTCTTAATCTTCAGCTCAGGAGCCTCCATCAACAACAGTGTCGTCATGCAGGCCAACGTGTGTACCTACAGGTGGTGTTGAGGACACAGGACTGATGTGTCAGACCGGGCTGGATTGTGTTTGAGACATCAATGGATGTTAACATGTAAGAAATAAAAATAATGGGTGTCTGTAGGTCCACGTTTATGAATCGTCCTGCTGAGTGGGTCCCTAGTGTTTCTGGTGTGCCTGGGACACTTGGTGTCCCTGGTGTCTGTGGTGTTCCTAGTGTTCCTGGGATCCCTGGTGTCTCTCGGATTTGTGGTGTTCCTGGGTTGTGTTCTGGTGTCACTAGTGTCCCTGGGATCTGTGGTGTGCCTAGTGGTCCTGATGTACCTGGTGTTCGTGGGATTCCTGGTGTCCATGGTGTCCCTGGTGTGTCTGTTGTCCCTGGTGTCTGTGGGATCCCTGGTGTTCCTGGTGGCTTTGGAGACACTGTATTTAAATGTGTGGGATGAGTGTCACCTTCATGTCAGTGAGTGTGTGACACATTTAGAGGACTTCAGTATTTTCTTGTTGTCCATTGGTCCTGATGTCGTCATCATTTTTTATAAATGTATTTGACTGATCTGTGAAAACTGAATGTGTTTGATATTAGGATGACATTGAGACGAGAAACAGTGTAAAACATTCAGTGAATTATTTGAGAGCAATGTTGTTAATTTTAAAAACAGCATTTTTAATGGCTTTATAGTTATTTTTGTTGAGTTGTAATTTCTGAGATTCAGACTGTGTTTGACGTCTTTGTTTTTAACTGTCCTGAACCCCATAATCTCCTTACCCCCTAACCCTAACCCCTGACCCGTAATCTAACCTTTTTACCTTTACCTCTTAACTCCTGAGCCTGATGAGATGTTGGATGTGGTAGAAATAGAAGTGGTTCATTATTTAAGTGCATGATATAAAAATGTAAAAGGATCACTTGGTTTTGATGAGCTGTGGCCTTAACAGCTGATGCGTTTGGGTTTCATCACACAACCATGATGTAATATTTATTTTATTTTACAAAGGTAACATGAACTTCACAGCGTATGGCTTGTCTTTGTATTTGTTTCCAGGACCAGGATGTAGGTGTGGACCTCACTTTGCTTCAGTGTGTTTTGAAAAACTCATCATATTTAAAAGTGTATTTCTTGAGTGTCTTGTAACAATAAAAGTCACATGATTACAAAGGAAAATGTGTGTGATAAGTTCTTCCTGTGTGATTTACCTCAGGTTCTCAGAGGTTCGAGGAACTTGAGGCAGCGGTTGAGGAGGGGTAGTTGCAGCCATTTTTAACTGTAGTCTGTTAATCAAACCTAACTCTTAAGAAAACTAGAATTTATTTGGAAGCGTTTTGCATCTGACCTCGGAAAAGGGTTAGGAAGATAAGTTATTGTTGTTTGTTTGGCTCACTGGGATTTTGGTGTACTGGCCTGGGGTTAGGAAAGAAGGGATATACACAGAGTCTCCCCCTATGTTGACCAACGACAACATAGTTGCGTGGGGAGACAGTGGCAAGGCACTGGCCGGCGCAGGGTAGTCCCTAGCCACCTCCCACTTGCTGTCCTGAGCTATATAGAAAAGAAAAGAAGAAAGAAGAGGAGAGAGGGGGAGGGGGGGAAGGGGAGAGGATGGGAACGCGAGGTCTCCACGGTGCCACCTGTCATGACAGAGCACAGTCTAAGCTGCTAAGGATAGACATGAAAAAAATGAATGAATGAAGTGTACTGCAAAGGAAATGCCAGTTCCATCAGGTAAGCATACTACAAAAGGAACTGCCAGGCATGCCAGGTACTCTGATGACACAGGAACTGTCAGGTACAGTCCATTCAAATGTTGTTGGTACAGAATTTTAATTTGGGAGTCATATTTCCAGAGTGATTGAGATATGGCCATTTTTTAGTAGTAAATTGTAATAATTTAGTGATGTATTTAGTTAGGCATTTATTCCTTTTGGATTTAGTTATGTATTTAGGTATTTTTTTTATTATTTATTTAGGTATCTATGTAGTTATTCGTTATTTTAGTATTTATTATTGATGGGGTTAGGGAAGGGGAACTGAACCCACCCCCCATAGGGGGCAGGAGGTGCACGGGCCTTCCCCCAGGACCGTCCGCCACCCCGGAACCCCCAGTTGTCTTGACGTGGGCGCTGGCCACGTCCGCCGTAGCGGACAGTGGTCCAGCCCCCTCCGTCGTCCCTAGAACCCATTTGGGTTTCTTTTGTAAGTGTTATTTATATGTTTGGCTTTGTTATACTAATTAAATATTTAAATATGTAAGATTAAGTGTTAAATATATATAAAAAATGCTTATAAAATAAAAGGTATTCACAAAATAAAACAAGATTTTGAAATTAAAGTGTCCCTAATTTGGGTTTAATAAAATAAAGATGTCCCAAAAACGGGCTTTAAATAAAAGTGTCCCCAAAAAAAAGGGGTTATTTAAATGAAATAAAATAAAATATCCCAAGAATGGACTTTAAAGAAACCAAAAGTGTGTCCAATTACTGCGACGTTTCGGTCCTATGTGGACCTTCTTCAGGCAGGACACACTACCAGAAAAACTCCCTGATCTGGGCTCTCTAAGGAGATGCTTACCCTTCGGAGGTCTGAGTAAGAATGAGCTCTGTGCTGGCCTGTCCCTCCCTTATATAGTCTCCGCCCCCTGTGTCTAAAGGGTTAGGGTTAGGGTTAGGGGACTGAACGTCCCGTCCCCTGTAATAGGGGACGAGGCGAGATGCACGGTCCATCACCCCGATGGATACCCTGCCAGTCCGGACCCCCTTGCCTTCTCTCCCTATTTGTGCTCTTTACTTTGCTTGTTCTATCTGTGCTTCTTTCGTTCTGTTCTTCCTTCCTCCTGTTTGTCCCTTTTATACTCCCTGTATGTCAGCTCTATTTGTGCTCTTACTTACTTGCTTGCTATGTTTGTGCTTATTTCGTTCTGTTCTTCCTTCCCCCTGTTTGTGCTTTTTATCCTTTTCTGTCTTTACTATTTGTACTTTCTTCTTTCTTTGTTTAGTGTCTGTCCCTCTGTAGTTATGCAGCCTTTGTTATATGAAGTATAAAACAGTGTACCTGTTGACAACGTTTCGACCATACATTTTGTCTTCATCAGGTCTGGTACACTGTTATTTTCTCTTTCCCCTGTCTTTCTCTATGTTTCTTCTTATTCTCTTTGTCCTTTATGTTTCTATTTGTTCTCTTGTCTTGTCTTCCTTGACTTCTGTCTCTTTGTCTTTCTTGACTTCTATTTTTCTCTATGTTTCTGTTTCTTCCCTTTGTCTTTCTTGACTTCTATCTTTATATCTTGTCTTTCTTGACTTCTCCCTCTTGTGTTCTGCTATTGTCCTTTGTCCCATGCTGCCCCCTCACCTTCTCCCTTGTACATGTTGTTGTGCCTGTATTAGTATTATTTGTGCTTACCTTATTTTAGGTTTTCATTATTTGTCCTTCAGTATCTTTAATTTAGTGCGCCTTTTTTAGCTTAATTTATAAATGTACAGGGATAGGGCTTAGGGGTCTTTATGGTTAGGGTTTAGATGAATAGTGGGTGGGGGTTTTTTGTACCTGTTTCTTGCTCTTGTTTGTCTTTTCTGTGTTCTGTTTCTCTTCTACTATCTCCTTCCCGTCTCTTTCCTATTTGTGCTCGTACCCTATTCTGAATTTAGTACTATTATGAATTGATGTTTTTTAATCTTTTTAACCTATTTTTTTAGCTTTAGTAGTTTTTAAACTTTTAATCAACTTTTTTTTAGCTTTAGTATTTAGGGTTATGAAATTGTAGAGGTTATAAATTTGGGCTAGGGTAGATAGTGGTTAGGGTTAGGGATAAAGATCAGGGTGAGGGTATACTTCTAATTATTTGGGGGGTGGGATTTAGAATGGGGATCAAAATCAGGGCTAGATTCAGAATATGGTACTCCTTTTGTACCTCTAAGGCTTGGGGGGCCAGTCCAACCGGGCACCCCCGAGGGAGGCACTGGCCGATTAGGATTAGGGGACTGAACGTCCCGTCCCCTTAATAGGGGACGAGGCGAGATGCACGGTCCATCACCCCGATGGATACCCTGCCAGTCCGGACCCCCTTGCCTTCTCTCCCTATTTGTGCTCTTTACTTTCGCTTGCTTTATCTGTGCTTCTTTCGTTCTGTTCTTCCTTCCTCCTGTTTGTCCCTTTTATACTCGCTGTATGTCCGCTCTATTTGTGCTCTTACTTACTTGCTTGCTATGTTTGTGCTTATTTCGTTCTGTTCTTCCTTCCCCCTGTTTGTGCTTTTTATCCTTTTCTGTCTTACTGTTTGTACTTTCTTCTTTCTTTGTTTAGTGTCTGTCCCTTCTATTTGTGCAGCCTTTGTTATATGAAGTATAAAACAGTGTACCTGTTGACAACGTTTCGACCATTATTTTGTCTTCATCAGGTCTGGTACACTGTTATTTTCTCTTTCCCCTGTCTTTCTCTATATTTCTTCTTATTCTCTTTGTCCTTTATATTTCTATTTGTTCTCTGTTGTCTTGTTGACTTCTGTTGTCTTCTTGACTTCTGTCTGTTTGTCTTTCTTGACTTCTATCTTTCTCTATGTTTCTGTTTCTTCCCTTTATGTTTCTTGACTTCTATCTTATATCTTGTCTTTCTTGACTTCTGCCTCTTGTGTTCTGCTATTGTCCTTTGTCCCATGCTGCCCCCTCACCTTCTCCCTTGTACATGTTGTTGTGCCTGTATTAGTATTATTTGTAGCTTACCTTATTTTAGGTTTTCATTATTTGTCCTTCAGTATCTTTAATTTAGTGCGCCTTTTTTAGCTTAATTTATAAATGTACAGGGATAGGGCTTAGGGGTCTTATGGTTAGGGTTTAGATGAATAGTGGGTGGGGGGTTTTTTGTACCTGTTTCTTGCTCTTGTTTGTCTTTTCTGTGTTCTGTTTCTCTTCTACTATCTCCTTCCCGTCTCTTTCTTATTTGTGCTCGTACCCTATTCTGAATTTAGTCTATTATGAATTGATGTTTTTTAATCTTTTTAACCTATTTTTTTAGCTTTAGTGTTTTTAAACTTTTAATCAACTTTTTTTTAGCTTTAGTATTTAGGGTTATGAAATTTAGAGTTATAAAATTTGGGCTAGGGTAGATAGTGGTTAGGGTTAGGGATAAAGATCAGGGTGAGGGTATACTTCTAATTATTTGGGGGGTGGGATTTAGAATGGGGATCAAAATCAGGGCTAGATTCAGAATATGGTACTCCTTTTGTACCTCTAAGGCTTGGGGGGCCAGTCCAACCGGGCACCCCCGAGGGAGGCACTGGCCGATTAGGATTAGGGGACTGAACGTCCCGTCCCCTGTAATAGGGGACGAGGCGAGATGCACGGTCCATCACCCCGATGGATACCCTGCCAGTCCGGACCCCCTTGCCTTCTCTCCCTATTTGTGCTCTTTACTTTGCTTGTTCTATCTGTGCTTCTTTCGTTCTGTTCTTCCTTCCTCCTGTTTGTCCCTTTTATACTCCCTGTATGTCAGCTCTATTTGTGCTCTTACTTACTTGCTTGCTATGTTTGTGCTTATTTCGTTCTGTTCTTCCTTCCCCCTGTTTGTGCTTTTTATCCTTTTCTGTCTTACTATTTGTACTTTCTTCTTTCTTTGTTTAGTGTCTGTCCCTCTGTAGTTGTGCAGCCTTTGTTATATGAAGTATAAAACAGTGTACCTGTTGACAACGTTTCGACCATTTATTTTGTCTTCATCAGGTCTGGTACACTGTTATTTTCTCTTTCCCCTGTCTTTCTCTATATTTCTTCTTATTCTCTTTGTCCTTTATATTTCTATTTGTTCTCTGTGTTGTCTTTGTTGACTTCTGTTGTCTTTCTTGACTTCTGTCTGTTTGTCTTTCTTGACTTCTATCTTTCTCTATGTTTCTGTTTCTTCCCTTTATGTTTCTTGACTTCTATCTTATATCTTGTCTTTCTTGACTTCTGCCTCTTGTATTCTGCTATTGTCCTTTGTCCCATGCTGCCCCCTCACCTTCTCCCTTGTACATGTTGTTGTGTCTGTATTAGTATTATTTTAACTTTACCTTCTTTTAGGTTTTCATTTTTGGTCCTTCAGTGTCTTTAATTTAGTGCGCCTTCTTTTGGCTTAATTTATAAATGTACAGGGATAGGGCTTAGGGGTCTAGCCATGGTTAGGGTTTAGATGAATAGTGGGTGGGGGTTTTTTGTACCTGTTTCTTGCTCTTGTTTGTCTTTTCTGTGTTCTGTTTCTCTTCTACTATCTCCTTCCCGTCTCTTTCTTATTTGTGCTCGTACCCTATTCTGAATTTAGTCTATTATGAATTGATGTTTTTTAATCTTTTTAACCTATTTTTTTAGCTTTAGTGTTTTTAAACTTTTAATCAACTTTTTTTTAGCTTTAGTATTTAGGGTTATGAAATTTAGAGTTATAAAATTTGGGCTAGGGTAGATAGTGGTTAGGGTTAGGGATAAAGATCAGGGTGAGGGTATACTTCTAATTATTTGGGGGGTGGGATTTAGAATGGGGATCAAAATCAGGGCTAGATTCAGAATATGGTACTCCTTTTGTACCTCTAAGGCTTGGGGGGCCAGTCCAACCGGGCACCCCCGAGGGAGGCACTGGCCGATTAGGATTAGGGGACTGAACGTCCCGTCCCCTGTAATAGGGGACGAGGCGAGATGCACGGTCCATCACCCCGATGGATACCCTGCCAGTCCGGACCCCCTTGCCTTCTCTCCCTATTTGTGCTCTTTACTTTGCTTGTTCTATCTGTGCTTCTTTCGTTCTGTTCTTCCTTCCTCCTGTTTGTCCCTTTTATACTCCCTGTATGTCAGCTCTATTTGTGCTCTTACTTACTTGCTTGCTATGTTTGTGCTTATTTCGTTCTGTTCTTCCTTCCCCCTGTTTGTGCTTTTTATCCTTTTCTGTCTTTACTATTTGTACTTTCTTCTTTCTTTGTTTAGTGTCTGTCCCTCTGTAGTTATGCAGCCTTTGTTATATGAAGTATAAAACAGTGTACCTGTTGACAACGTTTCGACCATACATTTTGTCTTCATCAGGTCTGGTACACTGTTATTTTCTCTTTCCCCTGTCTTTCTCTATGTTTCTTCTTATTCTCTTTGTCCTTTATGTTTCTATTTGTTCTCTGTCTTGTCTTCCTTGACTTCTGTCTCTTTGTCTTTCTTGACTTCTATCTTTCTCTATGTTTCTGTTTCTTCCCTTATGTCTTCTTGACTTCTATCTTATATCTTGTCTTTCTTGACTTCTGCCCTCTTGTATTCTGCTATTGTCCTTTGTCCCATGCTGCCCCCTCACCTTCTCCCTTGTACATGTTGTTGTGCCTGTATTAGTATTATTTGTACTTTACCTTATTTTAGGTTTTCATTATTTGGTCCTTCAGTATCTTTAATTTAGTGCGCCTTCTTTTAGCTTAATTTATAAATGTACAGGGATAGGGCTTAGGGGTCTATCATGGTTAGGGTTTAGATGAATAGTGGGTGGGGGTTCTTTGTACCTGTTTCTTGCTCTTATTTGTCTTTTCTGTGTTCTGTTTCTCTTTCTACTATCTTCCTTCCCGTCTCTTTCCTATTTGTGCTCGTACCCTATTCTGAATTTAGTACTATTATGAATTGATGTTTTTTAATCTTTTTAACCTATTTTTTTAGCTTTAGTGTTTTTAAACTTTTAATCAACTTTTTTTAGCTTTAGTATTTAGGGTTATGAAATTTAGAGTTATAAAATTTGGGCTAGGGTAGATAGTGGTTAGGGTTAGGGATAAAGATCAGGGTGAGGGTATACTTCTAATTATTTGGGGGGTGGGATTTAGAATGGGGATCAAAATCAGGGCTAGATTCAGAATATGGTACTCCTTTTGTACCTCTAAGGCTTGGGGGGCCAGTCCAACCGGGCACCCCCGAGGGAGGCACTGGCCGATTAGGATTAGGGGACTGAACGTCCCGTCCCCTGTAATAGGGGACGAGGCGAGATGCACGGTCCATCACCCCGATGGATACCCTGCCA
This sequence comes from Epinephelus coioides, assembly GCA_900536245.1. Lineage (NCBI taxonomy): Eukaryota > Metazoa > Chordata > Actinopteri > Perciformes > Serranidae > Epinephelus > Epinephelus coioides. Next base: position 9,416 of record UNPE01001268.1, on the reverse strand, counting down.
GTCCGGACCCCCTTGCCTTCTCTCCCTATTTGTGCTCTTTACTTTGCTTGTTCTATCTGTGCTTCTTTCGTTCTGTTCTTCCTTCCTCCTGTTTGTCCCTTTTATACTCCCTGTATGTCAGCTCTATTTGTGCTCTTACTTACTTGCTTGCTATGTTTGTGCTTATTTCGTTCTGTTCTTCCTTCCCCCTGTTTGTGCTTTTTATCCTTTTCTGTCTACTGTTTGTACTTTCTTCTTTCTTTGTTTAGTGTCTGTCCCTTTCTATTTGTGCAGCCTTTGTTATATGAAGTATAAAACAGTGTACCTGTTGACAACGTTTCGACCATTATTTTGTCTTCATCAGGTCTGGTACACTGTTATTTTCTCTTTCCCCTGTCTTTCTCTATATTTCTTCTTATTCTCTTTGTCCTTTATATTTCTATTTGTTCTCTGTGTTGTCTTGTTGACTTCTGTTGTCTTTCTTGACTTCTGTCTGTTTGTCTTTCTTGACTTCTATCTTTCTCTATGTTTCTGTTTCTTCCCTTTATGTTTCTTGACTTCTATCTTATATCTTGTCTTTCTTGACTTCTGCCTCTTGTATTCTGCTATTGTCCTTTGTCCCATGCTGCCCCCTCACCTTCTCCCTTGTACATGTTGTTGTGTCTGTATTAGTATTATTTTAACTTTACCTTCTTTTAGGTTTTCATTTTTGGTCCTTCAGTATCTTTAATTTAGTGCGCCTTTTTTAGCTTAATTTATAAATGTACAGGGATAGGGCTTAGGGGTCTTTATGGTTAGGGTTTAGATGAATAGTGGGTGGGGGTTTTTTGTACCTGTTTCTTGCTCTTGTTTGTCTTTTCTGTGTTCTGTTTCTCTTCTACTATCTCCTTCCCGTCTCTTTCTTATTTGTGCTCGTACCCTATTCTGAATTTAGTCTATTATGAATTGATGTTTTTTAATCTTTTTAACCTATTTTTTTAGCTTTAGTGTTTTTAAACTTTTAATCAACTTTTTTTTAGCTTTAGTATTTAGGGTTATGAAATTTAGAGTTATAAAATTTGGGCTAGGGTAGATAGTGGTTAGGGTTAGGGATAAAGATCAGGGTGAGGGTATACTTCTAATTATTTGGGGGGTGGGATTTAGAATGGGGATCAAAATCAGGGCTAGATTCAGAATATGGTACTCCTTTTGTACCTCTAAGGCTTGGGGGGCCAGTCCAACCGGGCACCCCCGAGGGAGGCACTGGCCGATTAGGATTAGGGGACTGAACGTCCCGTCCCCTGTAATAGGGGACGAGGCGAGATGCACGGTCCATCACCCCGATGGATACCCTGCCAGTCCGGACCCCCTTGCCTTCTCTCCCTATTTGTGCTCTTTACTTTGCTTGCTTCTATCTGTGCTTCTTTCGTTCTGTTCTTCCTTCCTCCTGTTTGTCCCTTTTATACTCCCTGTATGTCAGCTCTATTTGTGCTCTTACTTACTTGCTTGCTATGTTTGTGCTTATTTCGTTCTGTTCTTCCTTCCCCCTGTTTGTGCTTTTTATCCTTTTCTGTCTTACTATTTGTACTTTCTTCTTTCTTTGTTTAGTGTCTGTCCCTCTGTAGTTATGCAGCCTTTGTTATATGAAGTATAAAACAGTGTACCTGTTGACAACGTTTCGACCATTACATTTTGTCTTCATCAGGTCTGGTACACTGTTATTTTCTCTTTCCCCTGTCTTTCTCTATATTTCTTCTTATTCTCTTTGTCCTTTATATTTCTATTTGTTCTCTGTGTTGTCTTTGTTGACTTCTGTTGTCTTCTTGACTTCTGTCTGTTTGTCTTTCTTGACTTCTATCTTTCTCTATGTTTCTGTTTCTTCCCTTATGTTTCTTGACTTCTATCTTATATCTTGTCTTTCTTGACTTCTGCCTCTTGTATTCTGCTATTGTCCTTTGTCCCATGCTGCCCCCTCACCTTCTCCCTTGTACATGTTGTTGTGTCTGTATTAGTATTATTTTAACTTTACCTTCTTTTAGGTTTTCATTTTTGGTCCTTCAGTGTCTTTAATTTAGTGCGCCTTCTTTTTGGCTTAATTTATAAATGTACAGGGATAGGGCTTAGGGGTCTAGCATGGTTAGGGTTTAGATGAATAGTGGGTGGGGGGTTCTTTGTACCTGTTTCTTGCTCTTATTTGTCTTTTCTGTGTTCTGTTTCTCTTTCTACTATCTCTTCCCGTCTCTTTCCTATTTGTGCTTGTACTCTATTCTGAATTTAGACTATTATGAATTGATGTTTTTTAATCTTTTTAACCTATTTTTTTAGCTTTAGTGTTTTTAAACTTTTAATCAACTTTTTTTTAGCTTTAGTATTTAGGGTTATGAAATTTAGAGTTATAAAATTTGGGCTAGGGTAGATAGTGGTTAGGGTTAGGGATAAAGATCAGGGTGAGGGTATACTTCTAATTATTTGGGGGGTGGGATTTAGAATGGGGATCAAAATCAGGGCTAGATTCAGAATATGGTACTCCTTTTGTACCTCTAAGGCTTGGGGGGCCAGTCCAACCGGGCACCCCCGAGGGAGGCACTGGCCGATTAGGATTAGGGGACTGAACGTCCCGTCCCCTGTAATAGGGGACGAGGCGAGATGCACGGTCCATCACCCCGATGGATACCCTGCCAGTCCGGACCCCCTTGCCTTCTCTCCCTATTTGTGCTCTTTACTTTGCTTGTTCTATCTGTGCTTCTTTCGTTCTGTTCTTCCTTCCTCCTGTTTGTCCCTTTTATACTCGCTGTATGTCAGCTCTATTTGTGCTCTTACTTACTTGCTTGCTATGTTTGTGCTTATTTCGTTCTGTTCTTCCTTCCCCCTGTTTGTGCTTTTTATCCTTTTCTGTCTTACTAGTTTGTACTTTCTTCTTTCTTTGTTTAGTGTCTGTCCCTTCTTATTTGTGCAGCCTTTGTTATATGAAGTATAAAACAGTGTACCTGTTGACAACGTTTCGACCATTACATTTTGTCTTCATCAGGTCTGGTACACTGTTATTTTCTCTTTCCCCTGTCTTTCTCTATATTTCTTCTTATTCTCTTTGTCCTTTATATTTCTATTTGTTCTCTGTGTTGTCTTGTTGACTTCTGTTGTCTTCTTGACTTCTGTCTGTTTGTCTTTCTTGACTTCTATCTTTCTCTATGTTTCTGTTTCTTCCCTTTATGTCTTCTTGACTTCTATCTTATATCTTGTCTTTCTTGACTTCTGCCTCTTGTATTCTGCTATTGTCCTTTGTCCCATGCTGCCCCCTCACCTTCTCCCTTGTACATGTTGTTGTGTCCTGTATTAGTATTATTTGTACTTTACCTTATTTTAGGTTTTCATTATTTGTCCTTCAGTATCTTTAATTTAGTGCGCCTTCTTTTTAGGCTTAATTTATAAATGTACAGGGATAGGGCTTAGGGGTCTTAGCATGGTTAGGGTTTAGATGAATAGTGGGTGGGGGGTTCTTTGTACCTGTTTCTTGCTCTTATTTGTCTTTTCTGTGTTCTGTTTCTCTTCTACTATCTCCTTCCCGTCTCTTTCCTATTTGTGCTCGTACTCTATTCTGAATTTAGTACTATTATGAATTGATGTTTTTTAATCTTTTTAACCCTATTTTTTTAGCTTTAGTATTTTTAAACTTTTAATCAACTTTTTTTTAGCTTTAGTATTTAGGGTTATAAAGTGTAGAGGTTATGAAATTTGGGCTTAGGGTAGATAGTGGTTAGGGTTAGGGATAAAGATCAGGGTGAGGGTATACTTCTAATTATTTGGGGGGTGGGATTTAGAATGGGGATCAAAATCAGGGCTAGATTCAGAATATGGTACTCCTTTTGTACCTCTAAGGCTTGGGGGGCCAGTCCAACCGGGCACCCCCGAGGGAGGCACTGGCCGATTAGGATTAGGGGACTGAACGTCCCGTCCCCTGTAATAGGGGACGAGGCGAGATGCACGGTCCATCACCCCGATGGATACCCTGCCAGTCCGGACCCCCTTGCCTTCTCTCCCTATTTGTGCTCTTTACTTTGCTTGTTCTATCTGTGCTTCTTTCGTTCTGTTCTTCCTTCCTCCTGTTTGTCCCTTTTATACTCCCTGTATGTCAGCTCTATTTGTGCTCTTACTTACTTGCTTGCTATGTTTGTGCTTATTTCGTTCTGTTCTTCCTTCCCCCTGTTTGTGCTTTTTATCCTTTTCTGTCTTACTATTTGTACTTTCTTCTTTCTTTGTTTAGTGTCTGTCCCTCTGTAGTTATGCAGCCTTTGTTATATGAAGTATAAAACAGTGTACCTGTTGACAACGTTTCGACCATTACATTTTGTCTTCATCAGGTCTGGTACACTGTTATTTTCTCTTTCCCCTGTCTTTCTCTATGTTTCTTCTTATTCTCTTTGTCCTTATTATTGTTTCTATGTGTTCTCTGTACTTTGTCTTCCTTGACTTCTGTCTCTTTGTCTTTCTTGACTTCTATTTTTCTCTATGTTTCTGTTTCTTCCCTTTGTCTTTCTTGACTTCTATCTTATATCTTGTCTTTCTTGACTTCTGCCCTCTTGTGTTCTGCTATTGTCCTTTGTCCCATGCTGCCCCCTCACCTTCTCCCTTGTACATGTTGTTGTGCCTGTATTAGTATTATTTGTGACTTACCTTATTTTAGGTTTTCATTATTTGGTCCTTCAGTATCTTTAATTTAGTGCGCCTTCTTTTAGCTTAATTTATAAATGTACAGGGATAGGGCTTAGGGGTCTATCATGGTTAGGGTTTAGATGAATAGTGGGTGGGGGTTTTTTGTACCTGTTTCTTGCTCTTGTTTGTCTTTTCTGTGTTCTGTTTCTCTTCTACTATCTCCTTCCCGTCTCTTTCTTATTTGTGCTCGTACCCTATTCTGAATTTAGTCTATTATGAATTGATGTTTTTTAATCTTTTTAACCTATTTTTTTAGCTTTAGTGTTTTTAAACTTTTAATCAACTTTTTTTTAGCTTTAGTATTTAGGGTTATGAAATTTAGAGTTATAAAATTTGGGCTAGGGTAGATAGTGGTTAGGGTTAGGGATAAAGATCAGGGTGAGGGTATACTTCTAATTATTTGGGGGGTGGGATTTAGAATGGGGATCAAAATCAGGGCTAGATTCAGAATATGGTACTCCTTTTGTACCTCTAAGGCTTGGGGGGCCAGTCCAACCGGGCACCCCCGAGGGAGGCACTGGCCGATTAGGATTAGGGGACTGAACGTCCCGTCCCCTGTAATAGGGGACGAGGCGAGATGCACGGTCCATCACCCCGATGGATACCCTGCCAGTCCGGACCCCCTTGCCTTCTCTCCCTATTTGTGCTCTTTACTTTCGCTTGCTTCTATCTGTGCTTCTTTCGTTCTGTTCTTCCTTCCTCCTGTTTGTCCCTTTTATACTCGCTGTATGTCCGCTCTATTTGTGCTCTTACTTACTTGCTTGCTATGTTTGTGCTTATTTCGTTCTGTTCTTCCTTCCCCCTGTTTGTGCTTTTTATCCTTTTCTGTCTTACTATTTGTACTTTCTTCTTTCTTTGTTTAGTGTCTGTCCCTTCTATTTGTGCAGCCTTTGTTATATGAAGTATAAAACAGTGTACCTGTTGACAACGTTTCGACCATTAATTTTGTCTTCATCAGGTCTGGTACACTGTTATTTTCTCTTTCCCCTGTCTTTCTCTATATTTCTTCTTATTCTCTTTGTCCTTTATATTTCTATTTGTTCTCTGTTGTCTTGTTGACTTCTGTTGTCTTCTTGACTTCTGTCTGTTTGTCTTTCTTGACTTCTATCTTTCTCTATGTTTCTGTTTCTTCCCTTTATGTCTTTCTTGACTTCTATCTTATATCTTGTCTTTCTTGACTTCTCCCTCTTGTGTTCTGCTATTGTCCTTTGTCCCATGCTGCCCCCTCACCTTCTCCCTTGTACATGTTGTTGTGCCTGTATTAGTATTATTTGTAGCTTACCTTATTTTAGGTTTTCATTATTTGTCCTTCAGTATCTTTAATTTAGTGCGCCTTCTTTTTAGCTTAATTTATAAATGTACAGGGATAGGGCTTAGGGGTCTTATGGTTAGGGTTTAGATGAATAGTGGGTGGGGGTTTTTTGTACCTGTTTCTTGCTCTTGTTTGTCTTTTCTGTGTTCTGTTTCTCTTCTACTATCTTCCTTCCCGTCTCTTTCTTATTTGTGCTCGTACCCTATTCTGAATTTAGTCTATTATGAATTGATGTTTTTTAATCTTTTTAACCTATTTTTTTAGCTTTAGTGTTTTTAAACTTTTAATCAACTTTTTTTTAGCTTTAGTATTTAGGGTTATGAAATTTAGAGTTATAAAATTTGGGCTAGGGTAGATAGTGGTTAGGGTTAGGGATAAAGATCAGGGTGAGGGTATACTTCTAATTATTTGGGGGGTGGGATTTAGAATGGGGATCAAAATCAGGGCTAGATTCAGAATATGGTACTCCTTTTGTACCTCTAAGGCTTGGGGGGCCAGTCCAACCGGGCACCCCCGAGGGAGGCACTGGCCGATTAGGATTAGGGGACTGAACGTCCCGTCCCCTGTAATAGGGGACGAGGCGAGATGCACGGTCCATCACCCCGATGGATACCCTGCCAGTCCGGACCCCCTTGCCTTCTCTCCCTATTTGTGCTCTTTACTTTGCTTGTTCTATCTGTGCTTCTTTCGTTCTGTTCTTCCTTCCTCCTGTTTGTCCCTTTTATACTCCCTGTATGTCAGCTCTATTTGTGCTCTTACTTACTTGCTTGCTATGTTTGTGCTTATTTCGTTCTGTTCTTCCTTCCCCCTGTTTGTGCTTTTTATCCTTTTCTGTCTTACTATTTGTACTTTCTTCTTTCTTTGTTTAGTGTCTGTCCCTCTGTAGTTATGCAGCCTTTGTTATATGAAGTATAAAACAGTGTACCTGTTGACAACGTTTCGACCATTACATTTTGTCTTCATCAGGTCTGGTACACTGTTATTTTCTCTTTCCCCTGTCTTTCTCTATGTTTCTTCTTATTCTCTTTGTCCTTTATGTTTCTATTTGTTCTCTGTGTCTTTGTCTTCCTTGACTTCTGTCTCTTTGTCTTTCTTGACTTCTATTTTTCTCTATGTTTCTGTTTCTTCCCTTATGTCTTTCTTGACTTCTATCTTTATATCTTGTCTTTCTTGACTTCTCCCTCTTGTGTTCTGCTATTGTCCTTTGTCCCATGCTGCCCCCTCACCTTCTCCCTTGTACATGTTGTTGTGCCTGTATTAGTATTATTTGTAGCTTACCTTATTTTAGGTTTTCATTATTTGGTCCTTCAGTATCTTTAATTTAGTGCGCCTTTTTTAGCTTAATTTATAAATGTACAGGGATAGGGCTTAGGGGTCTTAGCATGGTTAGGGTTTAGATGAATAGTGGGTGGGGGTTCTTTGTACCTGTTTCTTGCTCTTGTTTGTCTTTTCTGTGTTCTGTTTCTCTTCTACTATCTCCTTCCCGTCTCTTTCCTTATTTGTGCTCGTACTCTATTCTGAATTTAGTCTATTATGAATTGATGTTTTTTAATCTTTTTAACCCTATTTTTTTAGCTTTAGTAGTTTTTAAACTTTTAATCAACTTTTTTTAGCTTTAGTATTTAGGGGTATGAAAGTGTAGAGTTATGAAATTTGGGCTAGGGTAGATAGTGGTTAGGGTTAGGGATAAAGATCAGGGTGAGGGTATACTTCTAATTATTTGGGGGGTGGGATTTAGAATGGGGATCAAAATCAGGGCTAGATTCAGAATATGGTACTCCTTTTGTACCTCTAAGGCTTGGGGGGCCAGTCCAACCGGGCACCCCCGAGGGAGGCACTGGCCGATTAGGATTAGGGGACTGAACGTCCTGTCCCCTAATAGGGGACGAGACGAGGTGCACGGTCCATCACCCCGATGGATACCCTGCCAGTCCGGACCCCCTTGCCTTCTCTCCCTATTTGTGCTCTTTACTTCGCTTGCTTTATCTGTGCTTCTTTCGTTCTGTTCTTCCTTCCTCCTGTTTGTCCCTTTTATACTCGCTGTATGTCCGCTCTATTTGTGCTCTTACTTACTTGCTTGCTATGTTTGTGCTTATTTCGTTCTGTTCTTCCTTCCCCCTGTTTGTGCTTTTTATCCTTTTCTGTCTTACTGTTTGTACTTTCTTCTTTCTTTGTTTAGTGTCTGTCCCTTCTATTTGTGCAGCCTTTGTTATATGAAGTATAAAACAGTGTACCTGTTGACAACGTTTCGACCATTATTTTGTCTTCATCAGGTCTGGTACACTGTTATTTTCTCTTTCCCCTGTCTTTCTCTATATTTCTTCTTATTCTCTTTGTCCTTTATATTTCTATTTGTTCTCTGTGTTGTCTTTGTTGACTTCTGTTGTCTTCTTGACTTCTGTCTGTTTGTCTTTCTTGACTTCTATCTTTCTCTATGTTTCTGTTTCTTCCCTTTGTCTTTCTTGACTTCTATCTTATATCTTGTCTTTCTTGACTTCTCCCTCTTGTAGTTCTGCTATTGTCCTTTGTCCCATGCTGCCCCCTCACCTTCTCCCTTGTACATGTTGTTGTGCCTGTATTAGTATTATTTGTGACTTACCTTATTTTAGGTTTTCATTATTTGTCCTTCAGTATCTTTAATTTAGTGCGCCTTCTTTTTAGCTTAATTTATAAATGTACAGGGATAGGGCTTAGGGGTCTTAGCATGGTTAGGGTTTAGATGAATACTGGGTGGGGGGTTCTTTGTACCTGTTTCTTGCTCTTATTTGTCTTTTCTGTGTTCTGTTTCTCTTCTACTATCTCCTTCCCGTCTCTTTCCTTATTTGTGCTCGTACTCTATTCTGAATTTAGTACTGTTATGAATTGATGTTTTTTAATCTTTTTAACCATTTTTTTAGCTTTAGTATTTTTAAACTTTTAATCAACTTTTTTTAGCTTTAGTATTTAGGGTTATGAAATTTAGAGTTATAAAATTTGGGCTAGGGTAGATAGTGGTTAGGGTTAGGGATAAAGATCAGGGTGAGGGTATACTTCTAATTATTTGGGGGGTGGGATTTAGAATGGGGATCAAAATCAGGGCTAGATTCAGAATATGGTACTCCTTTTGTACCTCTAAGGCTTGGGGGGCCAGTCCAACCGGGCACCCCCGAGGGAGGCACTGGCCGATTAGGATTAGGGGACTGAACGTCCCGTCCCCTGTAATAGGGGACGAGGCGAGATGCACGGTCCATCACCCCGATGGATACCCTGCCAGTCCGGACCCCCTTGCCTTCTCTCCCTATTTGTGCTCTTTACTTTGCTTGTTCTATCTGTGCTTCTTTCGTTCTGTTCTTCCTTCCTCCTGTTTGTCCCTTTTATACTCCCTGTATGTCAGCTCTATTTGTGCTCTTACTTACTTGCTTGCTATGTTTGTGCTTATTTCGTTCTGTTCTTCGTT